>CM077192.1:21439626-21832126 GCA_039654105.1 Coreius guichenoti
CATTCAAATAAATGTAATCTTACGCACTAGTTTATCTCTGTGTCTGATTCAAAGCGAGCAGAATGCCAGATCTAAGGAGCCGTAACTGACGAAAATAACCGTGACTTTTACCCTTCCGGTCAAATATTGCGCTGCAAACATCAATAACAGCTTTAAGTTGTCAATATTGGCAAATGACCATGGCATAAGCCTCCTTTGTTGGAAGTCTGACCTCTTGTAACCAAAGTACCACTTCCATACTATTGAAGTAGCTCCCTTTTTAGGTACTAAATCGTCATCGGAGGCTGACATGCTGCTCTTACTCTGACAGGTGTTGTTGTTGTGCGCGCTAGGGAATGTAAAAGCGGCATACGTCATTGCGTCGTTATATCATTGATATCGCGAGATGACACTTTTTTATCATGTAAAAATTTATACCGGTGTTATCGTGGATGGTATGATATGGCACACCCCTACAGTGACAGCTCCTGCCCCTGTCCAGTGTCCAGTGATGGCTCCAGCTCCTGACCAGAGTCCAGAAAGGACTCCAGCCTGTGAGCTCGCTCAAGAGCTCATCAACAGCACTATACCCTCACTCACCTCGTCTATCCTCATTGTCCAGTCTCGTTTGTACCCAGCTGTGTTTTTTCATGATCGAGTTAGTTGATGTTTTTAAGCTTCTGTCAGATCAGTGTTCAATTAATGGTATTTATTATACAAAGAGCAACATTATTTCTGTTAATAAAAAGCATTAAAATAAGTGTAAATAAACACAGAAAGTATGTCAGATTGATTCAAATTGAATGATATTCTGAATAAAAAAATGTTTTATTTTACTTTTAAACTACTTTTATGTTAGCTCTACAGTGAAAATGAAGTGATGTGGCACTGGATGAGAATCTATGAATATACTAGCAGCAATCTGTGTGTGTGCGCGTGCTTGCATGTTTGTTTTGATTGTGTTAAGGCAGACAGCAACAAGATGGTGGGTTTGTTTAGTCTCATAAACCTTGAAAAATAACCTAAACAGAAAGAAAGTTAAGAGATGTTCAGATACTACAAGTACAGAGAGACAGACAGATGAGCAGACATGAGTGTGAGGGAAGACGTATCTCTCTGCTCATGTGACTTATGTGTTCTAATTTTTTGTTGTGTTGAGTTTTTTTTACAGACACAGGAGCAGAATCTTGTTGTGCTGGTAGACAAACACATTTGGGCCGACACAATGTTGCTATCTGGGTAACAACCACATGCGTTCTTCCTTCATGTTGTGTTTACTGTTGTTAAATGTTTTTTTGTATTCTTTATGGATTATTTTATATGGTAACACTTTATTACAATGTTCACTTTAGACATTCTACTAACTATAAGTAACTTTGCAACTACATGTCAGCTAACTCTCATTTGAGTACTAGTGGACTGTCTGCTTAATATCTGTTATTTTGATGCTCCCCAACAGACATTCTACTGACTATAAGTAACTATGCAACTACATGTCAATTTATTCTACTAACCCTAACCCTAAACCTAACACCTAACCCTAACCTAACAGACTAACTAACAGTCTACTACAGTCTACTAATACTCTAATGAGAGTAAGCTGACATGTAGTTGCAAAGTTACTTATAATTAGTAGAATGTCCGTAGAAAATTGGACCATCAAAATAAGGCATAACCTTTTATATTTCTTAAGATTAAAACCACATTATTTATGAAAATTTGATTCATTAATTCCTGATTTTATATCAGTCAAATAAATGTTTTGCATGTTTACACAGTGTGCATAAGACATCTTATCTGTAATAATTCAATCGAATAGGATGGGATCTTGTTATAACATGTCTGTCCAAGTGTTAACACTTCATAAGAATTTAAAAAGTATCCAGTGTCTAGAATCTACTTCAGTTTTCACAAGTACATTCAGGTGTTTCACTGTATGTGGATGACCTATATGTTCAAGAACCAATAAACAGTGTAGATGAAATAGTGCAAATCGCCGTGTGTTGATCATTTGCTTGTTATGTTATAATATTTTTAACTTGGCCAAACAAATCCAATTAGGCCATGTCTCCTACAATATGAAAGTTACTGCTGTCAATGAACTCATAGGATATTTCTTCCTTCTACCAAACAACAGCAAGAGCACCTGGCCAACAGCCGGGGCGAGGAATCTTGGAACGGGCTCTGTGTCCGGGATGAGGAAACTGAGGAGATTGACGGAACCAGTGGTGGAGGAAGGATTTCAGATGGGAAATCAAACACACAGGACGGGTCTGATAGAGGAGGAAGAGGCTTGAGGGTGGGAACCAGCATAGACTCCCAGTAAATCAATGGCTCCTCACTCACCTGTTCCGAGACATGGCAATAGGCTCTGGCTTTGGGACGAATATGGCTGCAGGCTCTGGCTCCTTCCTTGGTATTGGGTCTGGGTCTGGGTTAGTGGTGGGCATTGGCTCTGGCTCTAGGGCCATGGCGGGCATTGGCTTTGGCTCTGTATTCGTGGTGGGCGTGATGTGGAGTGATGATGGACTAGAAAGGATTTCCGAGATGGGGGGTTCTTGGAAGACACAAGATGGTAACAGATCATGGAGTGGACTGGGAGGGCTGTGACTGAATGGCACTGTCGTTCTCCATCTCACAATGGTAAAGTCTGAGCCACTCAGCCACAGTGCATAGTCGATGAAAACAGAACAGATTTTCATCCAGCCAGTGTCATTCCAGGACACCAGGTGGGAGAACTCCAGGAAATCCTCCACATAATCTTCCAGGGGGTGGAAGAATGTTTGAAAATGAAAACTGGTATTTCCTACTGAAGCAAAAGATATAAACAACTGTCTTAAAAGTTAAACTATTTTATTTGGTACTAACATGCCTAAAACATTTGCACAGTAATGCATATTCAAATTAATAGAGTATGACAGAAGCAAGTCACCTTATTAAACATATTTAATAATAATTATTTAATTAATAATAATAATCTTAAATGTTCACTGGGACATTTGAAGTGTCCAATGGTTTGATAAAGAGTTAAGTCTTGTGAATTTTTGACATTGTGACGTGTAAGTGTGTTGTGAAGCTTCTCGCACGAACTTCACAACACACTTAGTATATGCAAAGCTGAACTTGTAAACACGCCTAGGACAGTTGGCCGGAAATGATTTAAAAAGTGAGTTAAAAGTGTTTAAAATATTAGTATTTTCTTAAACACCTATTGTTACGCTTTAGAAGACACTGAGTCATCCACTGGGATTCTATGGATTACCATCACAACCAATGTGTGTGGTTTTATTAAGTGTCAACTGAGTGGCAGCCATTCACTTGCATTATATGTAAATGATGGGAGAACTTTCATTTTTGTGTTAACTATCCCTTTACCTTTCCCTTTAACAAGTTACAGTGGTCAGAAAACAAACCAAGCTTTCAAGAATTTCAAATTTCAGGACTGTAAAACTGTAAGAAAGCCAAAATCTAACTGAATGCCTCTGTATATTTAAGAAACAATATGATGACATTATATAATATACTTATAACAATGTATAACAGCAGATGTATAAAACAAAACAAATGTATGTGTGCCAATGAATTTTAAATTTTAAATTAAATAAAAACAAGCAACACACACAACCAAACCGACATGGTGATACTGTGCCTATAAACAAGCAGAGTTTGAAAGACTGAGTTTGAGACTTTTGCTTTCTCTCTATTTCAGTTTCACTAGGGCAGAATGAGGATGTTACTGGTGACAAAATCAAGATGTATACGATACAAAACATACTTGCCTACTCACCCTCTTATCTAGTCTGACAATGATCCTGAGTCTCTCTGAATCATTCCTCCTATTAGACCATCAGAGAATACAGTCTCTCAGCACTTGTTCAGTCTGTCAGGATGAAAACAAGAGAGAGGAACTATGAAGCAGATCTTTCTGGATTGAGGCCAGATATAAAAAAGAAAACAGGTAATTTCTTGTAGAAAAACTGTTTGTTAATTCATTTTTGAAACCCAATTTAAAAAGCCAGGCTGTATTTCCCTGTTGTTTTCAATTCTCTCTTTTCCATTTTTCTCTGTAGGTCAGAATGAGAATGTTGCTGGAAATTCTGCGATCTTTTCCTGCTCTTACAGTGACAAAGAACTGAATTCAAGGCATAACATTGTATTAAAGACTCAATGACAGCAGGAATATACAAGACATCATTCAGAGAAATGTCTGACTTGAGGATCAGGATCCTGAACACAACCTTTTCTCAGAGGAGTTTAAGAAACATTTTTTTTCAGGATTCTTTGATGAATAGAAAGTTCAAAAGAACAGCATTTATTTTAAATATAATCTTCTGTAACATTATAAATGTCTTTACTGTCACTTTTGATAAATTTAATGCAGCCTTGCTGAATAAATGTATTAATTTATTTAAGTTCTGTCCCCCAAAAAATAAATAAAAAATTCTTACTGACAGTACAATGTTGCAAAAGCTTTCTATTTCAGATAAATACTGTTCTTTTGAACTCTCTATTCATCAAAGAATCCTAAAAAAATGTTTTACACAACTGTTTTCAACATTGATAATAATCATAAATGTTTCTTGAGCATTAAATCATCATATTAGAATGATTTCTGAAGGATCATGTGACACTGAAGACTGGAGTAATGATGCTGAAAATTCAGCTTTGATAACAGGAATAAATTACATTTTAAAGTATGTTCAAATAGAAAACAGTTATTTTACATTTTAATAATATTTCACAATATAACTTTTTTTTTGTATTTTTAATAAAATAAATGAAGCCTTGGTGAGCATAAGAGACTTCTTCTAAAAACATAAAAAATCTTACCGATCAAAATTTTTTGAAAGGCAGTGTACATCTGATGTCATCCGTAGAACGCATGACGTGTGGAAACAGAAGAGTTTACAATACTATGTTGAAAAAGTAGTATTTCACCCTATATAGAAGTATTTATATGCAAAATATGTCAAATAAAACATATATTAATAATATTGGTCCAGTGTTCCATATCGGTCCGACCCCTAAAATCAGAAGGGAAATGACAGTACACATTACAACCAATGCTATAACTCTAACCCAAGCCTGCCCTAACATTAGCCCTAAACCCTGAAGTCTGATTGGTAGATATAAAGATGTTGTTGCAGGACTAACAAGGATGTTGATAGAGGAAACCTGTCCTACTTGGCACAATCACATTCACCTCTATGCACATATTCCACAGGGAAAGTTGCAAATGTGTTCTTTGCCACCTTGTATGTCAAACATATAATACATTTTTATGCCATATAATCCAGTAATAGTTCCTAATATATTAAGTTGTAATATTGTTCGTTAGCATAAACAACTAAATATAGTGAGGTTTATGCTCTAAACTAGAAAAAGATATAGAAATACAATGAATTTTGTCATTTATTGTCATTACAGTTAAACCTTTCTACTTCTCTACTCTAGTAAGAAGCCTCTTTCTGAATGTTTTTGTCTCACTGTTGTGTGGCGCCCTCTACTGGATAAAGACCTGAACCAAATCTTTGAAATACTGTATTAAATATACTGTATAAAAAATATTTTTGACACCTAAGCCACACTTTTAAAATATATTTGCGTTATTTAAAAAAAAAAAAAACCCAAATTATATTTATAATAGAAGCACAAGCACACTGTAAGTGGCACTGTAAATTTTTAATTAAGTGCACTTGTCCATATGTATAGCACACTAAAATGTCAAGATCCAAAAACAAACCCTACAAGACCAGGGTTTATGCAAATATTGATGAAGGTGAGAGTGGAGGTGAAGCCCCAGAAAGATGACCAGATCTACTCCGAGAAAGAGGATAATGGGTCTCATTCACTAAGCATGTACAAATGTTTTTAAGAACAAATCACGATTCACCAAAAATTCACCTTAATTCAATTTATTCTAAATTTACGAAAAAATACTGAACTGAAACCACACGTACGCAAAAAGCACTTACTCTGTACGGCCTGTACGTGTTAAGAAGTTAGCCTATATTTTATCATAACACGATTATATGGTTATATTGAAGTTTGTTGCATTAATTGTATTATATAATCCATAAACCGATCATAAACCTAATATTGTGTTGGGCCCCCTTTTGCTGCCAAAACAGCCCTTGACCCGTCGAGGCATGGACTCCACTAGACCCCTGAAGGTGTGCTGTGGTATCTGGCACCAAGATGTTAGCAGCAGATCCTTTAAGCCCTGTAAGAGGTGGGGCCTCCATGGATCAGACTTGTTTGTTCAGCACATCCCACAGATGATTGATTGGATTGAGATTTTTGAGCCCAAGTCAACACCTCAAACTCGTTGTTGTGCTCCTCAAACCATTCCTGAACCATTTTTGCTTTGTGGCAGGGCGCTTTATCCTGCTGAAAGAGGCCACAGCCACCAGGGAATACCGTTTCCATGAAAGGGTGTACATGGTCTGCAACAATGCTTAGGTAGGTGGTAAAAGTAAAAGTAACATCCACATGGATGGCAGGACCCAAGGTTTTCCAGCAGAACATTGCCAAAGCATCACACTGCCTCCGATGGCTTGCTTTCTTCCCATTGTGCATCCTGGTGCCATGTGTTCCCCATGTAAGCAACGCACACGCACCCGGCCATCCACGTGATGTAAAAAAAAAAAACATAATTGATCAGACCAGGCCACCTTCTTCCATTGCTCGATGGTCCAGTTCTGATGCTTATGTGCCCACTGTTGGTGCTTTCGTCTGTGGACAGGGGTCAGCATGGGCACCCTGACTGGTCTGCGGCTATGCAGCCCCATACACAACAAACTGCAATGCACTGTGTATTGTGACACCTTTCTATCAGAACCAGCATTAACTTCTTGAGCAATTTGCTCCCCACGTGCATCAATGAGCCTTTGTCGCCCATGACCCTGTCGCTGGTTCACCACTGTTCCTTCCTTGGGCCACTTTTGATAGATACTGACCACTGCAGACCCCACAAGAGCTGCAGTTTTGGAGATGCTCTGTCGTCTAGCCATCACAATTTGGCCTTTGTCAAACTCGCTCAAATCCTTATGCTTGCCCATTTTTCCTGCTTCTAACACATCAACTTTGAGGACAAAATGTTCACTTGCTGCCTAATATATCCCACCCACTAACAGGTGCCGTGATGAAGAGATAATCAGTGTTATTCACTTCATAATGTTATGCCTGATCAGTGTATATAAAATTCTATCAGTATAACTCGCAATTCTACAATCTATAATCAAATAATGCAATTTTATTTAATCTTAAATACATCCCATCATATATAGGATGTCTATCATATTTACATAGGCTATTAAAGAGTAAGAAAAGCTGCGTTATAGCTTCAGCTGCAAGGTTTCTCTGAATAACGCAGATATACGCGTATGCACAGCTGGCTAATGAGAGCTCTGTAATCTGGGTCTTTATAAAAGGTGTTTATTGTGAGAACTGGTGAGAATGGCACACTTGGCATTGCTCGAGGATCGGGCGATAGCGCGTCTGCAAACAGCGGCAAATTTGACGAGAGTGACGAAAGGCTGTAAAGAAAGCGTGTGCGGAAAGCCCTTATATGGAGATAGTTTGGGCGTGTTTTATGCAAATGACTAACCTCGTGCACGCGGCCGCTCATTTAGAATACTCCAAATTCACTAACATCAGAACGATGTTTAAAAACAAATTCATGTTTCCGTGAGACGTTCTCCTGTGCGTACAAATACGAAATAATCCACTCAATTATTAGTGCATGAGAAATAGTTTATAGAAAATATTTAGTTTAAGTGTTCAACAAGAAAATATTAATCCCATGATTTCTGTAGGCCTAGATATGCTGTAGGTATGTTAAATGCATTATTTTTTATTAATCGTAATGAATCCAATCCGATTTCAGATTCTGAAAGTTTTTGTTTATGAACCCTAAATTTTGTAATCCGATTCACATTTTCATTTACATATGCATAACATGTATTTTAAACAAAACTGCATGCACAGTGGCCAGTCGCCGAGCACCTTGGTGCTTATTTGGGAATATTTCAAGTTTCTTTCGGTTTGCTCCATGCATGGGTAACTTTTATAATTCCTACTGCAACTATCATATTGTTCATTTTAATGTGTGGATCATGTATTATGCGATATATTGAAAATTGACTTTCTGCTTTTGTTGCAACACAATAAACAAAGCTTAAGGGGAGGAGGCCAATTTTACAGGGAATTCTTAACTACTATTTAGGAATGTAAGGGGACGAACTGAAGGTTTCAAGCAGGTTGCTGCAGGTCGCTGGACAAAAGGGGACAATGTAAGGATAGGGCCTCAGAGATGGACACAAGTTACACCCTCACATCATGCTCTTGGTAGAAAACGTCTCTGGTTACTCAGTGTTACCCTGGTTCCCTGAGAGGGGGGTATGTGACATTGCGTATGTGACAGTAGCTGACGTGGGGACACTCCTTTTTCAGTGAAATACTGAAGCCCTATTGAATGACGCCTATCCGCATGATTGGCCAACGACGTTCAAGCATGTAAACTGAAGGCGAGCCTTTCCGCTATATAAGGAGGCGCTGAACAGAATCTTTCGACTGAAGCAAGCGATACTTGGCAAGACTCTGAGCTTAAAGGGATAGTACACCCAAAAATGAAAATTTGCTGTCATCCAAGATGTAGGTGACTTTTTCTTTTTTCTTCAGTAGAACAGTAAAGAAGATTTTTAGCTGAAACATGGTCCTTGGTGATTCATATAGGGCCTAATGCAAGCCAATGGCTACCGTCACTTTGAGAGTCAGAAAACATATACAGGCAAAACTAAATGAATTCCCATGATTCATGACGATAGAGGTCCTATGAAGTGAAATGGTTGGTCTGTGCAAGAAACTGAATATTATTTACAACATTATTACCTGTAATCCACAGCCTCTGCAAACGGTCCTAAAGGCGAGCTTCCTGTCGCAGTATGGCGTATGCGCGGGAGCAAACTCACATGTGAGCTGACACTTTGTTTACAACAGAGAGGGAAGACGAGTGTGTTGTATTTGTCATCATAATGGTACTTATCCTGGATGCCGCAACCTATATAAATTAAGATTACGTTAACTTGTGCGATCTCAATCGGCAAGATTGACTTTTTACAGATTCCCAACATTTGAGATCCTGTGCATCAGTCATTATTTTATTTATTTTTAGCGTTGAAGGACGCAGGGCCGTAACCACCATAGACACTGAGGGGGACAATTCCCCCCGAATATTTAGAAATGGCCAAATTGTCCCCCCCAATATTTGATAATATTGATGCTGCTCTGCTGTACTCCATTACACACCGCTCTGTTGCTAGGATGACAAAAGTAAAATGTTACATTTTTAAGTTGGTCTGCCTCAGGTCTAACAGCACTCGTCACTGTCAGAATGAGTGAGATGGTCAATCAAATCAAAGAAGGTGGGGCTTACTGTTAGTGCGAATTCCAACTTGACACTATAATTATAGCAGTGAAAGAGTGTGTCGCAAGATGTAAGTAGCTAAACATTTAATATTTGACAACTTCCAACAGTAATATCAAGTGATGCAAACTAGTTGACATTTTTTATGAAATTCACAATTTTGAATTGAAAATATGACATTATTTATGTAAATCATAACTGAATTTGACGTGACAAGAAACGTTTTGCATTTTTACATATTAGGCAGATGAAAATAATGTGAATGTGAATGTGTGCATATTTAAAAAAAATATTATTTGCAAATAGTTTACTTCATAACTACAATAGAACTAGAACTTTTACCGTTCTTATTTCTTTATCTCCTTAAATCCCTTTTAATCTTTTAATAATTTAATTCCTTTAAATAAACCAATAATACCAATAGTGCTAGTGACATGTTATTACACAGTGGTCCTTACCAGTGCCTGTATTCGTGTACACAATATACTGATTCACGACCTAGGAAGCTATAGGGAGCTGACTGAGAAACACCCAGAGTAAGTACACTGGTGGCTAATGAGGTGAATCAGGAATAGACGTGGGAGAACATGGTAGGAAGCAAAAGATTCTGGGCATTGTAGTCCATAGTAGAAAAAAATACTATGGAAGTCAATGGGTATCGTATGGAAGCTTGTTTCCGCCACAGATTCTGCAATCCTGACTTTATAACTCGCCATTCTGACTTTATAACTCGCAATTCTGACTTTATAACTCGCAATTCTGACTTTATATCACGCAATTCTCACTTTATAACACGCAATTCTGACTTTATAACTCGCAATTCTGACTTTATATCACGCAATTCTGACTTTATAACTCGCAATTCTGACTTTCTATCACGCAATTCTGACTTTAAAACTCGCAATTCTGACTTTATATCTCACAATTCTGACTTTATAACACGCAATTCTGACTTTATATCACGCAATTCTGACTTTATAACTCGCAATTCTGACTTTATAATTCTCAATTCTGACTTTATAACTCACAATTCTGACTTTATAACTCGCAATTCTGACTTTATAACTCGCAATTCTGACTTTATATCACGCAATTCTGACTTTATAACTCGCAATTCTGACTTTGTATCTCGCAATCCTGACTTTATAACTCGCAATTCTGACTTTATAACTTGCCATTCTGACTTTATATCTCGCAATCCTAACTTTATAACATGCAATTCTGACTTTATATCTCGCAATTCTGAATTTATAACTCGCAATTCTGACTTTATATCACGCAATTCTGACTTTATATTTCGCAATTCTGACTTTATAACTCGCAATTCTGACTTTATAACTCGCAATTCTGACTTTATATCTCGCAATCCTGACTTTATAACTCGCCATTCTGACTTTATATCTCACAATCCTGACTTTATAACTCGCAATTCTGACTTTATATCACGCAATCCTGACTTTATATCTCGCAATTCTGACTTTATCACGCAATCCTGACTTTATAACTCGCAATTCTGATTTTATAACTCGCAATTCTGATTTTATATCTCACAATTCTGACTTTATAACTCGCAATTCTGACTTTATATCACGCAATCCTGACTTTATATCTCGCAATTCTGACTTTATCACGCAATCCTGACTTTATAACTCGCAATTCTGATTTTATAACTCGCAATTCTGATTTTATATCTCACAATTCTGACTTTATAACTCGCAATTCTGACTTTATAACTCGCAATTCTGACTTTATATCTCGCAATCCTGACTTTATAACTCGCCATTCTGACTTTATATCTCGCAATCCTGACTTTATAACTCGCAATTCTGACTTTATATCACGCAATTCTGACTTTATATCACGCAATTCTGACTTTATAACTCGCAATTCTGACTTTATAATTCTCAATTCTGACTTTATAACTCACAATTCTGACTTTATAACTCGCAATTCTGACTTTATAACTCGCAATTCTGACTTTATATCACGCAATTCTGACTTTATAACTCGCAATTCTGACTTTGTATCTCGCAATCCTGACTTTATAACTCGCAATTCTGACTTTATAACTCGCCATTCTGACTTTATATCTCGCAATCCTAACTTTATAACATGCAATTCTGACTTTATATCTCGCAATTCTGAATTTATAACTCGCAATTCTGACTTTATATCACGCAATTCTGACTTTATATCTCGCAATTCTGACTTTATAACTCGCAATTCTGACTTTATATCTCGCAATCCTGACTTTATAACTCGCCATTCTGACTTTATATCTCACAATCCTGACTTTATAACTCGCAATTCTGACTTTATATCACGCAATCCTGACTTTATATCTCGCAATTCTGACTTTATCACGCAATCCTGACTTTATAACTCGCAATTCTGATTTTATAACTCGCAATTCTGATTTTATATCTCACAATTCTGACTTTATAACTCGCAATTCTGACTTTATATCACGCAATCCTGACTTTATATCTCGCAATTCTGACTTTATCACGCAATCCTGACTTTATAACTCGCAATTCTGATTTTATAACTCGCAATTCTGATTTTATATCTCACAATTCTGACTTTATAACTCGCAATTCTGACTTTATAACTCGCAATTCTGACTTTATATCTCGCAATCCTGACTTTATAACTCGCCATTCTGACTTTATATCTCGCAATCCTGACTTTATAACTCGCAATTCTGACTTTATATCACGCAATTCTGACTTTATATCTCGCAATTCTGACTTTATCACGCAATCCTGACTTTATAACGCAATTCTGACTTTATAACGCAATTCTGACTTTATATCTCACAATTCTGACTTTATAACTTGCAATTCTGACTTTATATCTCGACAATTCTCATTTTATAACTCGCAATTCTGACTTTATAACTCACAATTCTGACTTTATATCTCGCAATTGTGACTTTCTAACTCTCAATTCTGACTTTCTAACTCGCAATTCTGACTTAATAACTTGCAATTCTGACTTAATAACTTGCAATTCTGACTTTTTATCTCACAATTCTGACTTTATATCACGCAATTCTGACTTTATATCATGCAATTCTGACTTTATAGCTCGCAATTCTGACTTTATATCTCACAATTCTGACTTTATAACACGCAATTCTGACTTTATAACTCGCAATTCTGACTTTATATCACGCAATTCTGACTTTATAACTCGCAATTCTGACTTTATAATTCTCAATTCTGACTTTATAACTCACAATTCTGACTTTATAACTCGCAATTCTGACTTTATAACTCGCAATTCTGACTTTATATCACGCAATTCTGACTTTATAACTCGCAATTCTGACTTTGTATCTCGCAATCCTGACTTTATAACTCGCAATTCTGACTTTATAACTTGCCATTCTGACTTTATATCTCGCAATCCTAACTTTATAACATGCAATTCTGACTTTATATCTCGCAATTCTGAATTTATAACTCGCAATTCTGACTTTATATCACGCAATTCTGACTTTATATTTCGCAATTCTGACTTTATAACTCGCAATTCTGACTTTATAACTCGCAATTCTGACTTTATATCTCGCAATCCTGACTTTATAACTCGCCATTCTGACTTTATATCTCACAATCCTGACTTTATAACTCGCAATTCTGACTTTATATCACGCAATCCTGACTTTATATCTCGCAATTCTGACTTTATCACGCAATCCTGACTTTATAACTCGCAATTCTGATTTTATAACTCGCAATTCTGATTTTATATCTCACAATTCTGACTTTATAACTCGCAATTCTGATTTTATAACTCGCAATTCTGACTTTATAACTCGCAATTCTGACTTTATATCTCGCAATCCTGACTTTATAACTCGCCATTCTGACTTTATATCTCGCAATCCTGACTTTATAACTCGCAATTCTGACTTTATATCACGCAATTCTGACTTTATATCTCGCAATTCTGACTTTATCACGCAATCCTGACTTTATAACGCAATTCTGACTTTATATCTCACAATTCTGACTTTATAACTTGCAATTCTGACTTTATATCTCGCAATTCTCATTTTATAACTCGCAATTCTGACTTTATAACTCACAATTCTGACTTTATATCTCGCAATTGTGACTTTCTAACTCTCAATTCTGACTTTCTAACTCGCAATTCTGACTTAATAACTTGCAATTCTGACTTAATAACTTGCAATTCTGACTTTTTATCTCACAATTCTGACTTTATATCACGCAATTCTGACTTTATATCATGCAATTCTGACTTTATATCTCACAATTCTGACTTTATAACTCGCAATTCTGACTTTATAACACGAAATTCTGACTTTATATTTCGCAATTCTGACTTTATAACTCGCAATTCTGACTTTATATCTCGCAATTCTCATTTTATATCACGCAATTCTGACTTTATATCATGCAATTCTGACTTTATAACTCGCAATTCTGACTTTATATCTCACAATTCTGACTTTATAACTCGCAATTCTGACTTTATAACACGAAATTCTGACTTCTTTTCTCGCAATTCTGACTTTATATCACGCAATTCTGACTTTATATTTCGCAATTCTGACTTTATAACTTGCAATTCTGACTTTATATCTCGCAATCCTGACTTTATAACTCGCCATTCTGACTTTATATCTCACAATCCTGACTTTATAACTCGCAATTCTGACTTTATATCACGCAATCCTGACTTTATATCTCGCAATTCTGACTTTATCACGCAATCCTGACTTTATAACTCGCAATTCTGATTTTATAACTCGCAATTCTGATTTTATGTCTCACAATTCTGACTTTATAACTCGCAATTCTGATTTTATATCTCTCAATCCTGACTTTATAACTCGCCATTCTGACTTTATATCTCGCAATCCTGACTTTATAACTCGCAATTCTGACTTTATATCACGCAATTCTGACTTTATATCTCGCAATTCTGACTTTATCACGCAATCCTGACTTTATAACGCAATTCTGACTTTATATCTCACAATTCTGACTTTATAACTTGCAATTCTGACTTTATATCTCGCAATTCTCATTTTATAACTCGCAATTCTGACTTTATAACTCACAATTCTGACTTTATATCTCGCAATTGTGACTTTCTAACTCTCAATTCTGACTTTCTAACTCGCAATTCTGACTTAATAACTTGCAATTCTGACTTAATAACTTGCAATTCTGACTTTTTATCTCACAATTCTGACTTTATATCACGCAATTCTGACTTTATATCATGCAATTCTGACTTTATAACTCGCAATTCTGACTTTATATCTCACAATTCTGACTTTATAACTCGCAATTCTGACTTTATAACACGAAATTCTGACTTCTTTTCTCGCAATTCTGACTTTATATCACGCAATTCTGACTTTATATTTCGCAATTCTCATTTTATAACTCGCAATTCTGACTTTATAACTCACAATTCTGACTTTATATCTCGCAATTCTGACTTTCTAACTCGCAATTCTGACTTTCTAACGCGCAATTCTGACTTTCTAACTCGCAATTCTGACTTTCTAACTCGCAATTCTGACTTAATAACTTGCAATTCTGACTTTTTATCTCGCAATTCTGACTTTATATCACGCAATTCTGACTTTATATCTCGCAATTCTGACTTTATCACGCAATCCTGACTTTATAACGCAACTCTGACTTTATATCTCGCAATTCTGACTTTATAACTAGCAATTCTGACTTTATAACTAGCAATTCTGACTTCATATCACAAAATTCTAACTTCTTTTCTCGCAATTCTGATTTTATAACTCGCAATTCTGACTTTATAACTCACAATTCTGACTTTATATCTCGCAATCCTGACTTTATAACTCGCCATTCTGACTTTATATCTCACAATCCTGACTTTATAACTCGCAATTCTGACTTTATATCACGCAATCCTGACTTTGTATCTTGCAATTCTGACTTTATCACGCAATTCTGACTTTATCACGCAATCCTGACTTTATAACTCGCAATTCTGATTTTATAACTCGCAATTCTGACTTTATATCTCACAATTCTGACTTTATAACTCGCAATTCTGATTTTATAACTCGCAATTCTGACTTTATAACTCGCAATTCTGACTTTATATCTCGCAATCCTGACTTTATAACTCGCCATTCTGACTTTATATCTCACAATCCTGACTTTATAACTCGCAATTCTGACTTTATATCACGCAATTCTGACTTTATATCTCGCAATTCTGACTTTATCACGCAATCCTGACTTTATAACGCAATTCTGACTTTATATCTCACAATTCTGACTTTATAACTTGCAATTCTGACTTTATATCTCGCAATTCTCATTTTATAACTCGCAATTCTGACTTTATAACGCAATTCTGACTTTATATCTCGCAATTGTGACTTTCTAACTCGCAATTCTGACTTTCTAACTCGCAATTCTGACTTAATAGCTCGCAATTCTGACTTTTTATCTCACAATTCTGACTTTATATCACGCAATTCTGACTTTATATCATGCAATTCTGACTTTATAACTCGCAATTCTGACTTTATATCTCACAATTCTGACTTTATAACTCGCAATTCTGACTTTATAACACGAAATTCTGACTTCTTTTCTCGCAATTCTGACTTTATATCACGCAATTCTGACTTTATATTTCGCAATTCTGACTTTATAACTCGCAATTCTGACTTTATATCTCGCAATTCTCATTTTATAACTCGCAATTCTGACTTTATAACTCACAATTCTGACTTTATATCTCGCAATTCTGACTTTATAACTCGCAATTCTGACTTTCTAATGCGCAATTCTGACTTTCTAACTCGCAATTCTGACTTTCTAACTCGCAATTCTGACTTAATAACTTGCAATTCTGACTTTTTATCTCGCAATTCTGACTTTATATCACGCAATTCTGACTTTATATCATGCAATTCTGACTTTATAACTCGCAATTCTGACTTTATATCTCACAATTCTGACTTTATAACTCGCAATTCTGACTTTATAACACGAAATTCTGACTTCTTTTCTCGCAATTCTGACTTTATATCACGCAATTCTGACTTTATATTTCGCAATTCTGACTTTATAACTCGCAATTCTGACTTTATATCTCGCAATTCTCATTTTATAACTCGCAATTCTGACTTTATAACTCACAATTCTGACTTTATATCTCGCAATTCTGACTTTCTAACTCGCAATTCTGACTTTCTAACGCGCAATTCTGACTTTCTAACTCGCAATTCTGACTTTCTAACTCGCAATTCTGACTTAATAACTTGCAATTCTGACTTTTTATCTCGCAATTCTGACTTTATATCACGCAATTCTGACTTTATATCTCGCAATTCTGACTTTATCACGCAATCCTGACTTTATAACACGCAATTCTGACTTTATATCTCGCAATTCTGACTTTATAACTAGCAATTCTGACTTTATAACTAGCAATTCTGACTTCATATCACAAAATTCTAACTTCTTTTCTCGCAATTCTGATTTTATAACTCGCAATTCTGACTTTATAACTCGCAATTCTGACTTTATATCTCGCAATCCTGACTTTATAACTCGCAATTCTGACTTTATATCTCGCAATCCTGACTTTATAACTCGCCATTCTGACTTTATATCATGCAATTCTGACTTTATAACTCGCAATTCTGACTTTATATCTCACAATTCTGACTTTATAACTCGCAATTCTGACTTTATAACACGAAATTCTGACTTCTTTTCTCGCAATTCTGACTTTATATCACGCAATTCTGACTTTATAACTCGCAATTCTGACTTTATAACTCACAATTCTGACTTTATATCTCACAATTCTGACTTTATAACTCGCAATTGTGACTTTATATCTCGCACTTCTGACTTTATATCTCGCAATTCTGACTTTATAACTCACAATTCTGACTTTCTATCACAAAATTCTGACTTCTTTTCTCGCAATTCTGACTTTATATTTAGCAATTCTGACTTTATATCACAAAATTCTGACTTTATAACTCGCAATTCTGACTTTATATCACAAAATTTTTACTTCTTTTCTCACAATTCTGACTTTATATCACGCAATTCTGACTTTATATTTCGCAATTCTGACTTTATAACTCGCAATTGCGCGTTTATATCTAGTAATTCTGAGAAAAAAAGTCAGAATTGCGAGATGTAAACACAATTGTGAGATAAAAAGTCGCAATTATCTTTTACATTTTTTTATTTGTGGCAGAAACAAGCTTCCATAGTACCGTCAACTGCCTGGTATAACATTCTTTAAAATATATTATTTTGTGTTCAGCAGGAGAAAGAAACTCATACAGGTTTGGAACAACTTGAGGGTGTTACAAACAGGCAGACACGGAGAACAGGTGATGGTAAAATGACACAGTTTATTGAGATACCAGTTCGTGAGCAGGGCAGGTGAGTGGATGGTGAGAGAGTCAGATGAATAATGAAGATGACTGGATAATACTATACTTGGTTTCAGATGGCGTTGGAGATTGGAATGCTGGATCGAAGGAGACGCTGGAGACTGGAGACAAGACGAGGAGACACACTGGAGACTTGAAGACACGATGGAGAACAGGTAAGTATCGAAGGAGAGTCCTTGAGGTAAGCATAAGCGTGGCTATGTGCAAACGAGACCGGACGGTGACTGAATGTGAGCGTGGTGCTAAAACGCTGGCAGTGATTGCAGTGATGATGGGATGCAGGTGTGTGTGATCAGTATTCAGGAGAGGGCGTGCGCTGTGATTGGGATAGGGTGGAGCCTGGCGTGCTTGTAACAGAGGGGGAGTAAATGATGACAGAATTTTAATTTTTGGGTGAAGGCCTGGTTTTACAGACAGGGCTTAGATTAAGCCAGGATTAGGCCTTAATTCAATTAGGACATTTAAGTAGCTTTTTTAAATGTGCCTTATAAAAAAAAAAACATTACTGTTGTGAATCTTGAGTCAAAACAATGGCACTTGATTTAAGATTTGTTGGTGCAAGTTGCTTTCTGTTAAGATCAAACATGCATTTTAGTCTGGGACTAGGCTTAAGCCTTGTCTGTGAAAACGGTACTTATTTAAAAAATTCAACAAATGCATTAGACTGGTTTAAGTAACATTACCCATAGTATACTAGAAATACTTTGGTTATTTATGCCTCTGTGATTGTAACACTACATTCAAAAAGAACATCCATGTACCACAGCAACAGGCAAAACCACTGCAACAGAAAACAGGTTGAATTGTCCATTGTGTTCCACATTCGGACTAAAAATATATCTGTGCAGAAGTTCTAAAATTTACCAGAATTATAAGTTAATACAAAATTGATACCTAAAATATTTTATAAATACTATACAGCTGCTGTTAGTTCTGATCTTTAAATCTGATTGGTTAGCAGCACTAGGACATTTCACTGTTAGTATCACCCTGCTTGTCTGTTTGCAGCAATAGGCCTCATATTTACAGACTGTAGTGTGAATGTTCATTTTATGTTCACTTGCTTTCCCCCACGAGGCCTAGTTTCAGCACTTCTAGTACGACATTTGTGTGAGCATTTATTTCATTGGTTGAAGCCTTTGAGAAACACCCTAGATTCATGTGAAATTATTTAGACAGTTTCAGTTCCTGGACATTCACAGCAATACAAGTGTTGTAAATATGCTTTACATGCGTTAACACACTTAGCAAGTGCTAAATGGGCACTAAATGTGTAGATCAAATAAACAAACAAAGCAGACATACTGCAATGCTACTGTTTCCATTTGAGGTTTAGACAACCGTAAGAACTGAGATACATAAGTATAAAGGTATTGGAAAAACACTGCACTTGGTTCACAGTTAAACCTCCACTCTAGACAAAGGTGAGAGTCATTGGTTGTGCCAAAGCCAGTGGAACATGTTTATGGTTTTGGTTTAGCACTCCTTAAAACACCACTGCATAGTGCTATTTTTTTACTTAACAAATTGCATATATATTAATGTATACAAACCTATATTAATACTCATTTTGTTATATATGAGTTATTCCAAGAACCACTTTAGACTTTACCTTTTTTTTACCTTTACATTGACTCTGGAAATTGCGCTTAATGTGTGTCTGTGTTCATACAGTCATAAATGCCTAATTCATAAATATGGACATTAGTTAATATTACATTGAAATTTCATTGACTACTTGTCTTTGTTATTGAAGTAAAATGATGTTTACATGAGGCAGTATAGGAAGTACCATTACCAGAGGGACTGTAGTGATACCAGCTAAACAATTTTCTTGTAGATTATTCAAAGTGACATTCTGAAACACACAAAAACATACACAAAGAAATATATTTATTCATAATGAAGCAGCTTCAAAACTGAAAGGCTGAACTGTGTTCTCAGAATTAAGGTGTTTTGTTTTTATAAATGTCAGGGTGGGACAAGTTTTAACATGGGTTTTAAATATTGTTATTTTATATGAATTATATATTATTTATATATTGTGAAACTAATTGTAAAGTTCTTGTAGATCTAAGAATGGAAGGTGTTATAGGCAGTTATATAAAAATCAGTCAAAAATTAGTACATTTAAAGGGATAGTTCACCCAAAAATGAAATTCTGTCATCATTTACTCACCCTCATGTTGTTCCAAACCTATGAGTTTCTTTCTTCTGTTGAACACAAAAGAAGATATTTAAAAGAGTGTTGGTAACCAGACATTTGACGGTAGCCATTGACTTCCATAGTAGGGGAAAAAATACTATGGAAGAATATGAAAGTCAAGGGCTACTGTCAACTGTCTGGGTACCAACACTCTTTTAAATATCTTCTTTTGTGTTCAGCAGAAGAAAGAAACTCATACAGGTTTGGAACAACTCAAGGGTGGATAAATGATCATTTTTTGGGGGTAAACTATTCCTTTAAAGTAAAAGAATAATGTTTTTCCATCTAAAAAATATTTCTGTCATTCATTTGCTAGCGCATTTCTTCTTAATATTTAAATACCAAAATATACTCAGATGTTTATGCAAAAAAAAAAAAAGAAAAACTGCATAACCCCCAACCCCCCCCCCCCCCCCCCCCCTCACACTCTCATTTTGTTTCACAGAAAAAAAGAAAGAAAAAAAACCCTGCAGAGTTCAAGAAAAGTAGGTTAACAAGCCACAAAATTTCACAACAGCAGACTTCATCATCTTATGGTCATTTAACTGATTCTGTTCCCTTTTTTATACAGATTATTTTAAAACATCTTGACAAAAAAAACAGTCCTCTTTATTAAATTAATTAAATAAATTAACCTCTTCTTGGTCCAAAAGCATGGAAAATTCAACCAAGCAGACTTCAAAAAAATAATGAATAATGTGCACACTCTCCATTCTGAGATCAAAGTCAAAGTATGGTAGAAAAAGAAAGATGTATCCACTTTGACAACTACCACAAAAGTTTTACCAGATACAGATTAAGACAGTTATTCCAAAACAAATGTCGGTTACACTGTATTTTAAGGTGACGTAGTTACATTGTACTTACTCAAATAAATACTAAGCTGTAAAATCCAACAGTGATTCTAACTAACACATTTTAGTTAACTTTACTTAATATCTTAATTTAATTGTAAAAATCTAGAAATCTGTACTATTCATATACTATACCTTGTTTACTTGTTACTTAACCCAAGTTAAGATTAATTGATTGGTTTGAGTGCTATTTTGTCACCTCACCATTATGGTGATCAGTGTTCCCTTTGGTTGGGCACTTGGAACATTCATATTATTGTATCTCTCTTCCTATTGATGCAGCGATGCAACAAGAAATCACAGTTATTTGGTTTCAAAGGAAGATAAGTAATAAATTGGTTGCTTTTAAAAGTTGACCTATCTTACTGAATAATTAACTATAGTTAACAATTTAGTCAGAAATTAGGTCACCTTTTAAAAGTAACCTATGTAATACTTCCATTCATGTCGTATTATGATCGTTTACAATTTTATTGCTAACACTTACGTCATAAACACCTGTGAAACTTTTAATTGGGTTGATATAATCCCTCTATATTTGTGACAATATCTTGCAGTTGACCATGCTTGAGTCACACACAGACTTCAACATTCAGCATGCAAAACACAACAATGGTAACAACAATGGTAGCTATACTACTAGTCAAGAGTAAATGTAAAGTAAATTGTCAATTACTCACTATAGTTATTTTTTAGTTACTAGAACTCTTGTGTAAGTGAACTATACTAACTAAGCATTTGTCAGTACAACATACTATTTCTATTTAACTGTACTTAGTTTTTTTTAAGGCAATCGGTTGGCATGCTTTTTCCAACTAATTAGATTTTACAGTGTAAGTAATACTAATTAACTACATGTACTATACTGAGTTACGGTTAGGGTTCGGGTTGGTTTTGAGTTAGTTAGTAAGTACATGTAGTAACGTGTAACTATGTCACCTTAAAATAAAGCGTTACCCAAAAATCTTCCAACTGACAAAGAGAAATAGACCAACTAGTAAACATAAAAGTTCCTAAACACTCATTTCATCTGCGGCAGGGGTTTTCAAACGTTTTGATGCCACCGACCCTCAGATATGATGATTCTCTGCGGGACCCACTAAAATACAAAGGCAGGTACATATTTTTCTGTTTATAACACTCGTACAACATATATACAATGAAAATTAACAAGTGTACATAATAGAAAGTAAATATTTTCCAATTAATATTTTCTACACATTATTAGAGTTGGATGTACACATAAAGAGAAATATAAAACTATAGCTGTCAATTCAGTGAAATAATTCTGATCAATCTCATGACTTCCAAGCAGTCTTTAGAAATCAGAATGAAATATTAATAATTTTAAATTTACTTGATTTTGACTTATTTATACTTTTTTACAGTATTTTTTCTGAACTTTTCCTCCGATCCCATATTGAAAACCGCTTATCTAATTTTTTCTTCTTTTTTTTTTTAAATTTCAGAGTGAACAAAGTGAACAATATATGTATAAAATCAGTCATACTCATGTGTTCATGAATTCGGCAGCTTTAGAGCAGCATATGTGCTGTTGATTTGGCTGGAGCGAATATTTCTACGCAGCTTGGAAAAATCCATCGTGGCGTACTGAAAGAACAATATTAGCAATTTCAGCTACAGTTGAACTAAATGAAGTTAAATGTAGGAATAACAGGTCAGCAAGATTAGGTAATAATTATCAAGACAGAAACGAGAGTTGTAGTTGTAAGGATGGGTTCAAGTCTAATCTTACCTGTAAGTCATGTTCTTCTATAACTTGCGTCTGCTGTAGATCAGTGTTGAGTTGTGATTGTTCTGTAGACCTTCTGATTCTAATAAAAACTTTTAATAGTCCTAAAAAAGGAACAGTGAATTCAGATTTCAAAGGTTGTATTATTCTTTCTTAATAATAATGGAATAGTCAAATGCCTAAATAAAGAATATGTACATATTTAATTAACTTCAGTTGCCTATGGAGAAAAGAATGATATAAATATTTTTTACAGATGGCTGAAAATCTCTCACCGATCAGCACAATGACCAGAACCCCATTTATTAGACCAGATATGATGATAACAATGTGCCATTGTGTCTGTTTCTGATCAATAAACACCATTGTATGATTCAGACACTCAGTTGTATGATTGTAACACTGAGTTAGTTGAGTTGATTCTGTAATGAAAGTTTCAACAGTCTAGTAACAACTGTTACTGTTAGGGAAATGTCTACAGATTTGTAGCACTGAAAATATTGATAATATATTATATAATTTTTGTATAATTATGTTTTTCTTACCAATGAGGTACAGTCTGGTGCTGTTGCTGAGTTTTGGAGGTGTGCCTGGTTTCATACAGAAATAAACTCCTAATTCATCAGCAGTCACATTATTTATAACCAGACGGTGTCTAAACTGCACTGAATATTTGTTTCTGAATGTTTTATTTGAATAAAAAGGTGATATTGGTGTTGGGAATGATCGTAGAATCACTGTTGGAGGATCTGGTGTTTTCAGTAAAATCCAATAAACCTCATTTTCATCAAGATCACAGTTTATGGTCACATTTGATCCCAGATCAGTTAGTTGATCTGCCACTGCAGCTCGACAACAGATTAACACATCTATAAGATAAGATAAAAAAAAAAAAAAAGATTACCCACGTAAAACCCGTGTGATAACATAAAACTATTTATAACTATAATACGTTTACAAAGCAAAATATATTGATATCATGTAAAACTCACAGAGCTGAAGCTGAATGATCTTCATGTTGTTTATCTTCATGTCGTGGTTAAAACACCAAAATGAATCTGCTTCCCTCCACACAACATTTAAAATAAAGTTTACTACAGCTCTGAAGCAGACAGGAAGAAAAAAAAAACCCTTCCCACACAACTCACTCTGACCACACTTTTTTCAACACCTAATGCCCCATCACCATCACCACTTAATTAATCAAGTTAAGCACGTTTGATATTTGATGTTAGTTTTCCTCAGTCACTTTGGTACATTTTTCAGATCACAGTTGAAATTCTCAAAACTATTGTTCAACCTCCACATCATCTAGTCACTTATGCACATCATAAAAGCAATTTTACATTCTCTTTAGGAAATTGCCAATGCTTTGAAACATGCCTGCAATTGATTATGTACAATTGATGCATTGCAATTCCCCATACAGAGCTGCATGTCCTGTTCTGCCTAATGCCACGTCCTGTCACCAGGGTTGGTCTTGTTCTTAGTTTGGTGATAGGATCTTAACACCCATGTGGTGTGTGTGTTTGTGTGTGTGTGGTTCAGGTTAACCCTACGTTATGGGGACAAAATGTCCCCACAATGATATCCAGACATTTTTTGTAAAAATAAATCATACTAAGTGATGTTTTTTGAAAATTTAATTTGTACAGTATAAAAATCATTATATCTATGGAAAACCCAATGTGTGTGTGTGTGTGTGTGTGGTAGGAGGATGCTGACTGGATCCTGGTTCAGGTTTGGTTTTTAGTTGTGAGCACATGGCGCTTTTGAAACATGATTGTGAGACTTCAAAACCTTTGCGAATCATTTGTAACGAACCAGTGATTTGGAGCACGTATCAAACTGCAAATGTCATGTGATTTCAGTAAACAAGGCTTTTTTACTTAATAAATATTTATTAAAATTTTAATGGTTCGCCGCTAGGGGGCGATGATCTCTATGAACTCATGAACCTATATACTTATGATGTTTACTTGATCATGGGATCAATTTTGTAGAAATTTAATGAAACATTTGTATAAATTATACAGTTGCATTTAATAGATTATACCTTCAATAAAACGTTTGCAATTGGTTTGTAAAAGGTGTTTTTATACATGTTTTGGTTGAATTTTTGCAGCATTTACACAGTTCTGACCAGCAGGTGTCACCATATGTGGTGTTTCTCGCAAAACGGTGAATCATGTTGCGAAGCAATTGGTTCAAATAATTCAACGTTTCGAAAAGCTTTGTTTCTCTCATCATGTCTAGTCTTGTGTGTTTTTGTTGAGCGCATTGTTTGTGATTATGTTCGTTGTGGCCATGTGGTCTTATATTGTCATGTTCTTTGCAAAAGCATACAAATCGCAGGCTCACAACAGTCGCAATAAACGTTATATGTCAATTCAGGGTTTGATCCAGAGTTTGTGATTAACTCTGAAGCATGTGCACCTGAAAGTGAGACATCTTTATCTTCTTCTTCTTGATGTTTTTGGTGGTTGGTATATAATTTTTAGCTGCATTACTGCCACCTGCTGGTTAGTAGTGTAGGTCAGAATCTCATTATCCTATACCTAGGTCAGGGGTGTCCAAACTCGGTCCTGAAGGGTCACTGTCCAGCAGAGTTTAGCTCCACCCTGCCTCGACACACCTGCCTGGAAGTTTCTAGTATGCCTAGTAAGATTTTGATTAGCTGGTTCAGGTGTGTTTTATTGGGGTTGAGATAAACTTTGCAGGGCAGTGACCCTCCAGGAATAGGACTGGACACCCCTGACCAAGGTCGCCATCTTATAACTTGAACTACCTTTATTATTTTATATAACTCTGTCTTTTTCAGATATTGCAACAGTCATCACATGAATCTTGTCAACTCAAATTTCACCTTGATTTCCTTAAGGTTAGAACTCAATATCTTTCTGTCATTACTGTATTTTGGACATATCATTATAACATGCTCTACAGTTTCTTCTTGATTACAATTTTCACATTTTCCTGTCTCATGCTTCCCTATTCTTTTCAGAGTATTATTAATTGCAGTATGACCGAATCTAAGTCTAGAGACTATTGTTTCTTTGTATCTATTTTTCTGTTATTCTATCCTTACCAACATTTTTTTTTGAATGCAATAAAACCTTCTTCCTGTTCTTTCTTCCTACCATTGTTTTTGCCATCTACCCTTCACATGTTGTTTAATTAAACACTTCATTTCAGTCTTACTGTATTTTACCTGCATATCTATGTCTGTTTTCTTTGTGGCTTCCTTTGCACACTCATCTGCAACCCCATTTCCTTTTACACATGAGCTGGTACCTAACAAAGTCTACCTTCAAACCCATCATCTGAATCCTATACATTGTTTGAAGAATCTCAATCAGCCGTAGGTAATCATAGCGTGCTGATATACAGCCATATCGCATGGCTACGAGTGTGATATTGCGTTTATACAACAGTTCAACGGCACAAGTGAGTAAATAAACAAGAAACAACAATGGAGTCTTTAAAAACACTCTTTTGTGCAGAACTACTTCCTTCCTCCACGGATTCAAATCTCATGTTGACAGTTGAACCCAAGCCTCCATTACTAATTCTAAAACGTCACTTTAGAACTAGTAACGATGGAACGTTGAGTCGCTTCATTGAAGCTTATTGTATTTTGTAGAATATTATGAGAGAGAGATCGACTAAACGAGTGTATTACCTGCATCTGATATAGTATTCATTCTTCAGGTCGATGTCCATAACATCCATTATAAAAAATCAGTTTGAATGTCCGCTGAGGAAAGCGATATCTTTGTCCTTTTAAAAAATTTCCAAAGACAGCACTAAAACAACTTCCTTGTTTACAACCAGTCACTCATAAAGACAGTATTTGCCTCCATCTAGTGGTGCAATAATGTAACTGTCACTGAATTCGAAATTACAATCACTAATGGACCCTTTCTTAAGGGGTTAGTTCACCCAAAAATGAAAATAACCCCATGATTTACTCACCCTCAAGTCATCCTAGGTGTATATGACATTCTTCTTTCAGACGAATAAAATCAGAGTTATATTAAAAATGTCCTGGCTCTTCCAAGCTTTATAATGGCAGTGAATTGTTGCTTTTTGATTGTTGATTTTTAAGTAATTAATTTGCATTTTATTGCATGACATAAGTATTTGATACATCAGAAAAGCAGAACTTAATATTTGGTACAGAAACCTTTGTTTGCAATTACAGAGATCATACGTTCCTTTTCAGTTGGTCACGTTCGACGTACGTCAGAACTGACCGACGAATTGGGATCTATTTTCAGAGACCAATCTACTTCGAGTGTTTATAAACGAGCCAATGAAGATTGGCATGTGGTTGACGCATTCCACGATCCGCCCCGCATCGCGGGTATAAATACGGAAGTGGAAGTACCGCATATCGCTTTCAACTTAGGAGCCGAACAATACCTTTGTGTGTGTTCCTACGAAGAGTGTTTCTAAGTGAGTCTCGTGAAGAGGATCGCTCCAGTTCCGGTGTCGGTGTGACGGTGCCCTACAGTGGTGGTCGAAACAAAGAAACAAAGGAAGAAACAAACAGCTGCTTTCACAGCTCGCTGGGCGTTTTTTCCTGTAAGTGCTCTCAGCGGGCTTGCACCCTTGAACCGCTGCGAGCCGCAGTCATTTCCCCTGTGTGCCTCGGCACTGATCGGAGCGGTTTTTTCCTTTTCTAAAAGAGCAACAGTATTACGGTCTAGACTCGAACACCTCAGACGGGGTGGAGTCCCATTGCGCATCCCCCGATCTAGCGGTCCTCCCGCTGCAAAGCAGAGGGCTGCTACTTTGACTGATGCCTTTGGTGGAGACCTGAGGGTTACTGTGAGGGCACTGCCGCCGGGTCAACAGGCTCCTCGGGCCCCTCCCCCCTCCGCTGCGCCGGTGGAGCTTCCAGAAGAGCAGCCTGGTCCTTCCCGCGGGGGGACCAGCTTTTACTTTCGGGGCTCCGGCTGAGGACATGGTTTCGATAGCTGCATCGGGGGACGAGCTAATGGACTCCGGAGATGAGGATTCGGCTGCGGTAGCCCTTCCGGTGTGGTAGCGTTGCCCGAGTCCGATCCGGAGCTCACGGCTATGCTTGCCCGGGCCGCCGCGAGTGTCGGGCTCGAGTGGAACCCATCACCGTGTCCCGAACCCTTGCGGCTGGACGATTGGTATCTCGGGACGGCCCGTGCTGGTTCTCAGAGCCCCGCCCCAGTGCCTTTCTTTCCGGAAGTGCATCAGGAGCTCACGTAGTCGTGGATAGCGCCTTACAATGCTAGAAACCGATTGACTGACTCCTCCGTCCTCACTACCCTCGATGGTGGCGCAGCTAAGGGTTACGTGGAGATCCCCCCAGTAGAGCGGTCATTAGCGATGCAGCTGTGTCCGAAGACCGCTACTGACTGGCAGGGAAATCCACGTCTCCCCTCCCGGGTGTGTAAGTTCTCGTCCGGACTAACGGGCAAGGTTTACACAGCCTGTGGAGAAGCTGCGTCATCTTTGCATGCCATGGCGCTCCTGTAGGTCTACCAGGCCAAAGCGCTCAAGGAACTGCACGAGGGTTGTTCCGACCCAGGGGTTATGCAGGAACTGCGTACCGCGACGGACCTCACCCTCCGGGCGACGAAAGTCACCGCACGCTCCATGGGTCGGGCGATGTCCACACTGGTGGTCCTGGCGGATATGCATGAGACCGACAAGGTGCGGTTCCTCAACGCCCCGTCTGCCAGGCCGGCCTCTTCGGCGACGCCATCGAGAGCTTCGCCCAGTAGTTCTCGGTGGCCCAGAAGCAGACAGAGGCGATCAAGAAAAGCTGATATGGGACCTCTTCGGAGCCGCGCAGGTAGACCTGTTCGCCTCTCCGGACTCGACCCATTGCCAGTTGTACTATTCCCTGACCGGGGGCACTCTCGGCACAGATGCACTGGCGCACAGCTGGCCCCGGGACCTACACAAATATGCGTTTCCCCCAGTGAGCCTTCTCGCACAGACACTGTGCAAGGTCAGGAAGGACGAGGAGCAGGTCTTGTTAGTTGCGCCCTACTGGCCCAACCGGACCTGGTTCTCCGAACTCACACTCCTCGCGACAGCCCCTCCCTGGCCGATCCCCCTGAGGAAGGACCTGCTTTCTCAGGGGCGGGGCACTCTATGGCACCCGCGTCCAGACCTCTGGAAACTCCATGTCTGGTCCCTGGAGGTTCTAGGTGGCCTGCCACAAGCTGTGGTAGACACCATCACTTCTGCTAGAGCCCCCTCTACGAGGCGCCTCTATGCACTGAAGTGGAACCTGTTCGTTTGAGTGGTGTTCTTCCCGCCGGGAAGACTCCCGAAGGTGTTCGATTAATGTCGTGCTTTCTTTCCTGCAGGATGGGCTGGAGCGAAGGCTGTCTCCCTCCACCCTCAAAGTGTACGTTGCCGCAATAGCGGCGTATCACGATGCAGTGGAAGGTAAGTCCTTAGGGAAGCACGACTTAATCGTCAGGTTCCTCAGAGGTGCGAGGAGACTGAATCCTCCTCGTTCAACCTCGGTACCCTCTTGGGACCTAGCCCTAGTGCTCAGAGCACTTCAAGGTCCTCCCTTTGAGCCTTTACAGTCTGCAGAGTTAAACATCCTGTCCATGAAGACAGTGCTCCTGACTGCATTGGCCTCAATCAAGAGGGTAGGGGACCTGCATGCACTCTCGGTCAACGAATCGTGCCTAGAATTCGGGCCGGCCAACTCTCACGTTGTCCTGAGACCCCGGCCTGGATACGTGCCCAAGGTTCCTACCACTCCCTTCCGGGATCAGGTGGTGAATCTGCAAGCGCTGCCTTCGGAGGAGGCAGACCCAGCCCTAGCTTTGCTCTGTCCCGTCCACGCCCTCCGCGCCTACGTGGACCGAACTTAAAGCTTTAGAACCTCAGAGCAGCTCTTCGTCTGTTACGGAGGCCAGCAGAAGGGAAAGGCTGTCTCCAAGCAGAGGTTAGCCCACTGGATAGTGGATGCTATCGTCTTGGCTTACCAGTCCCAAGACGTGCCTTGCCCGTTCGGGGTGCGAGCGCACTCCACAAGAAGTGTAGCTTCCTCCTGGGCGTTGGCTCAAGGCGCCTCGCTAGAAGTGTTCTTTCCCCCCTGGGATCCCACCCCAGAGACTGCCATATGCAGTACTACCCTGATAGGTTAGTCCTTATGTGTATTTCGCCACCTCTCCTTCCATTGAAGGACGTGGCTCTGCAGCGTACCATCTCCACGAGACGGGCACGCTTTCCCAGCGTTATCCAATAGTCATACTGAGTGGGTCTTGCAGGAACAGCAGTAACTGACCTTCCCTGCCGGGAGCCCTGACTCCCACTCCAACATAGGGGTGGTCCAGTGAGCTCAGACAGGGCGCTGGAAGGGCCAGCATCCCTGGCGTGTTGGTAGGGATCCCAATTCGTCGGTCAGTTCCCACGTACGTCGAACGTGACCGACTGAAAGGGAATGTCTTGGTTACGTATGTAACCCTCGTTCCCTGAAGGAGGGAACGGAGACGTACGTCCCGTCGCCAGGTGCTGTGCTTCAGCTGAAGGCCCGAGTCACTCGTCTCGGCTCCTCAATTGAAAAGCGATATGCGGTACTTCCACTTCCGTATTTATACCCGCGATGCGGATCGTGGAATGCGTAAACCGCATGCCAATCTTCATTGGCTCGTTTATAAACACTCGAAGTAGATTGGTATCTAAAAATAGATCCCAATTCGTCGGTCAGTTCCGACGTACGTCTCCGTTCCCTCCTTCAGGGAACGAGGGTTACATACGTAACCGAGACGTTTCCTGTAGTTCTTGACCAGGTTTGCACACACTGCAGCAGGGATTTTGGCCCACTCCTCCATACAGACCTTCTCCAGATCCTTCAGGTTTCGGGGCTGTCGCTGGGCAATACGGAGTTTCAGCTCCATCCAAAGATTTTCTATTGGGTTCAGGTCTGGAGACTGGCTAGGCCACTTCAGGACCTTGAGATGCTTCTTACGGAGCCACTCCTTAGTTGCCCTGGCTGTGTGTTTCGGGTCGTTGTCATGCTGGAAGACCCAGCCACGACCCATCTTCAATGCTCTTACTAAGGGAAGGAGGTTGTTGGCCAAGATCTCGCGATACATGGCCCCATCCATCCTCCCCTCAATACGGTGCAGTCGTCCTGTCCCCTTTTCAGAAAAGCATCCCCAAAGAATGATGTTTCCACCTCCATGCTTCACGGTTGGGATGGTGTTCTTGGGGTTGTACTCATCCTTCTTCTTCCTCCGAACACGGCGAGTGGAGTTTAGACCAAAAAGCTCTATTTTTGTCTCATCAGACCACATGACCTTCTCCCATTCCTCCTCTGGATCATCCAGATGGTCATTGGCAAACTTCAGACGGGCCTGGACATGCGGTGGCTTGAGCAGGGGGACCTTGCGTGCGCTGCAGGATTTTAATCCATGACGGCGTAGTGTGTTACTAATGGTTTTCTTTGAGACTGTGGTCCCAGCTCTCTTCAGGTCATTGACCAGGTCCTGCCGTGTAGCTCTGGGCTGATCCCTCACCTTCCTCATGATCATTGATGCCCCACGAGATGAGATCTTGCATGGTGCCCCAGACCGAGGGTGATTGACCGTCATCTTGAACTTCTTCCATTTTCTAATAATTGCGCCAACAGTTGTTCCCTTCTCACCAAGCTGCTTGCCTATTGTCCTGTAGCTCATCCCAGCCTTGTGCAGGTCTACAATTTTATCCCTGATGTCCTTACACAGCTCTCTGGTCTTGGCCATTGTGGAGAGGTTGGAGTCTGTTTGATTGAGTGTGTGGACAGGTGTCTTTTATACAGGTAACGAGTTCAAACAGGTGCAGTTAATACAGGTAATGAGTGGAGAACAGGAGGGCTTCTTAAAAAAAAACTAACAGGTCTGTGAGAGCCGGAATTCTTACTGGTTTGTAGGTGATCAAATACTTATGTCATGCAATAAAATGCAAATTAATTATTTAAAAATCATACAATGTGATTTTCTGGATTTTTGTTTTAGATTCCGTCACTCACAGTTGAAGTGTACCTATGATAAAAATTACAGACCTCTACATGCTTTGTAAGTAGGAAAACCTGCAAAATCGGCAGTGTATTAAATACTTGTTCTCCCCACTGTAACTGCTCCACACGGCTCCGGGGGGTTAATAAAGGCCTTCTGAAGTGAAGCGATGCGTTTGTGTAAGAAAAATATCCATATTTAACACTTTATAAAGTAAATTATCTAGCTTCCGATATTTCTAGTAGACTAGAAATGTCAAGTCTACTGTGGGTTGTGGTAATAACCACTGGGGAATTGTTGACCATGCTACTTTTTGGTTTTCATTAACAGTACAACCAGTTTGTTAAAGTCTCTCCTCCCATCACATTGCCAGTATCACACTCTAAATTTTTTTTACAGCACTACGCAGTATTATAGTGCGGCTATGAGGCAGATCTTTCTGAAATGAGCCCAGATATGACAATAAAAAAACAGGTTATTGCTTGTAGAACAAACATGCAAACAACTATATTCATTCATTTATTTCCTTTAGGAGAGAGTAACTACTTTTTTTGTTTGTTTGTTTTTTTCTTGCTGCATCTGTCGGTGCTGTTAATAAGCAAAATTTGAAAGGCAAATGCAAGGAAATTCCAGACTATATCCTTGTTGTTTTCATTCTCTCTTTCTTTTAGTTTCTCTGTAGGTCAGATGTAACTGGTAGCTCTGCATTCTTGTGCTGCTTGTATAGTGACGATTAACTAAAGTCAAGACATGACAGTGTATTAAGTACGCAATAACAGCAGGAATATATAAAATCACTCGAGGATATTTTCCCAGAGGAGCTATAAAAGGAAGCTTCCCTCTCATACTCATGTAAGTCTGAGAACATTTATTCATTATTTGATTCATTGCTGCTCTTTTCAACAAAATGAGATTAGATAACATCCAACTCCTCTCTTGTATAATATCAGGAATCAAACAAATGCCCAAACTGTTTTCCTAGAGACTCAATTTATTCACAATACCAAACCAAATGTTTAGTTTGGAGATCACGAGTCAGAAATAAAACTCTGTAAGAACTTTCTTGAGGGGTAGCACTGAAGTATTTTAATAATAATGTATATTGTAATGTATATAATACACCATAAAATAATTGACTTACCATATTATTCTTAGCTCAGTTATCACACACACACAAAAAAGATTTTATTGCAGCATATCTTTTGTAAAATTGTATAACTATATGTTGTTTACTCTGGTTAATTTTAAATGTTTAATTAATAGAAGAAATCGAAGAGAATTAATACTGCCTTTTTTTATAACTACATATTTTATAGTGTAATGTGTGTTCTTTTTCAATAACACATAAAAATAAAACAAAAGCCAAATTGTCAATAGCTTTGAAAGTCTGAACATCAACATAAAGAGAAGCAGAACAAGCCAGACGAGTCTCTCAGCTTTAGAAAGCAAATTCAAACTTCTGAGAAGTTTATGTGCCCACTGATTTAGTTCCTGTTCTTTTAGTTGTCAAAACATACTCCTTATATTCTTAAAAATGACAAAATCCAGATAAGTGACTTTATCCTTCACTGGGATATCTATGCCGGTTTAGACACAATGTAACAGCAGTCAGTAGTTCAGATTCTGATGAGCTAATATTTGTGTGCAGCCCAACTTATCCATCCTTTAAACGTATTTTGAAATTACATTCACTGTGCAACTGTCCCATAGACCTCAAACTTTAGTGGGGATGTCAGAACCCATAAACCATAATGACATATTACTTAATAATGAGTCATGTGTAAGTCATGTGCCTCAGCAAGTAGTCATAACATAATGATACCTTTGCAAATCATTAGTTAATGATTAATTAGAGTGGACAACTAAAAATTTAAAATGCATGGCTTTGACCCATTGTGGTAATTAACACATTAATTTACACTACTAGATAATACTATATTTTGTTAAGGAATTAATACATGATGACACATTTAATTAACAGAAATCATCTGAAAGCTGAATAAATACGCTTTCCATTGATGTATGGTTTGTTAGGACAATATTTGGCCGAGATACAACTATTTGAAAATCTGGAATCTGAGGGTGCAAAAAAAATCTAAATATTGAGAAAATCCCCTTTAAAGTTGTCCAAATGAAGTCCTTAGCAATGCATATTACTACTAATAATACATTTTTTATATATTTACGGTAGGAAATTTACAAAATATCTTCATGGAACATGATCTTTACTTAATATCCTAATGATTTTTGGCCTAAAAGAAAAATCGATAATTTTGACCCATACAATGTATTGTTGGCTATTGCCACAAATATACCCGTGAGACTTATGACTGGTTTTGTGGTCCAGGGTCACATATTACTTAATCTGGTAACAATTTACAACAAGGTTTCATTAGTTAACAACTTTAATTAACATGAACTAAGATTAAACAATATTTCTACAGCATTTTTTAATGTAAATCTCAACATTAACTATTAAATGAACAACTCTATTTTTATTAACATTAACAAAGATTAATAAATACTAATGTATACTGTATGTATATAATGTATACTAATGTCACAAATGTATTAATTCAAATGTGTTAGTTAATACATTAATGTTAACCTTATTGTAAAGCTGTATTGTAAAGATTAGATAGATAAATGAGGCCACTTCAGCGAGACTTAAACAGTATTTTGCACCAGACAGAAACAATAAAAGCTTTACAAATTCAGCTAAAGTAACATTTTAACTTACAATACAGTCAGAAAATGAGTCTGTTAAAGCCTTTTAACTTTCACTTTGACACTGTTCCCTATAGGGCGCTTTTCTTTTTTTCCTGTAAATTATGAAACAGGCTAACACAATTAATACAGCTAGTAATGGTGTGCCAACACCGAACAATATCTTCATCCAGTATGGTGTTGTTTCTGGTCCTTGGTTTCCATGTTCAGTGGAATTTTTTCCTTTTTCTGCTGTTGATTCTATAACAAAACAAGTTCAGAAAAAAACATGATTACTACACTAAAGAAAAAAGATCTGTCTATAATTTGTATACAGCAGCATTCAGGCTGTTTTTAAAACACTTTAAACATAAATGAACAATTTTTACGTACCATTAATGATCAGCTGTACAGTCTGTGTTTCATCTGAGTGTGTGATGATGCAGCTGAATGCTCCTGCATCAGTGTGAATAAGATTGATGAGTTTGAGGGAAAAATTTCCTCTCAGATACTCATCTTGGAAAGTTTCAGCTATGTTCTGGTACCGTGGGTTTTGACCTGTAACTGAAACTTTACCTTTAATTAAATCATAGACAGTCTCACTGTCATTGTGTCTCCAAAGCACATCAATTTCTTGAAGTTTAAGATCATGTTTAGTGGAAGAACACGGCAGGACAACAGAACCACCAATAACAGCCTCTTTAGTGACCTGCAGAAACACTGAAATGACAGAAACTGTCAAGACACAATCTGACATTTTTACATGTGACATGAATTTATCTTTAAAATGTGTTGTTGTTCAGATGCTTACCTTTGTTCATCAGCACTGCAAACACACATATGAAGCAGCAACTGCAGAAACAAAAAAACAGATTCCTTTAACTAGCTTAATTTCAACCAGTACAAATAGAAATTGGTAACAGGCTAGTTTGAGATGAGCACAGAACCGATCACCGCCAGTTAGAAAAGCTCTCTGACTGTCAGTACTGTCACAAGAGTCAGATAGGTAGAGTTTCTGTTAACCAGGGGCTCGTACCATGATGGTAGTTGAACAAAGTCAGGGTTACAGGATTAGTTTGGAGTTGACAAAATCAAACCAGGTTTTGTTGGTATATAGGGCTGCATGGTGTACTGGTACTAGAAAAATAACGGTATATATTATATTTGCAACGATACAATATCATGACTTTCAGTACTTGATACGTTGCTGTTCCGAAGTTCGCCGCTATGCGGCACTGTGTTACCCAAACTGATGCGAAACCGCAAACGCGACAACATAGAGGTGTCAAGATGGATCAAACAGATAAATCTCACTCTGTACACGATAATTGTGCTGACGATATTAGAGAATATCATGAATATCTATATAATGTTAATACTTCTGTGTATTTGTGTAAGTGCTCCGTGAACAGCAGAGTCTGCAGTGCTGAGCATTAGCCGCTTTTCCACTGTCGGGCCAGTGCGAGCCAGGGCTTTCAACGGGCCGGGCTGGGCTGGGCTAATAGCCTCGGACTTGTAGCACCGAGCCCAAAACCACGCTGCGTTTCCACTGTCGGGCCACATGCTTTAAAAGTTCACTAAAACCCTCCCGTAACACGCCTCTCTAGAACAACGTCACACAAACCCATCATTTCACCAACAAATGGAAGTTTTATCAGAAAACTAATCAGAAAGAAATCACTGGAAAAACTAGTGAGATCAAAATGAACATGATAAAAGCGGCTGTTGGTTGGCATTTTTGTTGTTTACCTAAAGATTTAAAACCCAAGCATTGATGATTTACCACAGTTTTACAATAATAAGTGATACATTGATAGGGCTATTTGATTCCGATTCCTGGTTCTGGAATCGATAGAGTCGATTCCTCACTGTTAGTTTCGATTCTCTTTCGATTCTTTTTTTTTTTTTTAACAAAAGATTGGAGGAACCTACTTCCGGAGTGACCTTAGGGCTGAAACGATTCCTCGAGTAACTCGAATACAAAAAATCTGAGGCAAATTATTTGCCTCGAAGCTTTGTTTAGTCCATTTAACTACACACAGTCATGTTGCAGAAAAATGTGCTATGTCCACGGTTATATCCACGGACGCTGCGGATAACCCGCGGGTCAGGTGGGTAAAGTAATAAAAAAAATAACATTCCAAAAATTGCGGGTGGATGAGCGATAAATCATTAATGTGTTGATTTTAATAAAGAAGCGGAACTCTCATTTCACAGTAAAACGCAATGAACGTGTCATTCTTTTACTTACGTTTTAAGATAATAAAAGAAGACCGCAATGCGAGAGAGAGCAGCATTAGCATTGGTAATATAATTTAGTCTTGCTATTTTTAGACAACTGTGTGTTGAGCTTCAGGATGCGACGCTTAAAATTTAAGTTTCATTTGCGGCAAGAAGGGATACTCGAAACACATGAAGCGACCAATACTTCGAACGGCATGAACGCAGTTTGCACATGCATCACCGTCATTGTGATGTATATGTGAAATGTTTAATGGGACTTTTATATACTTTAGATAGGGATATCTCTTAAATGTACACCATTAAAATTTTCTCAAAGCTAAGTGCAACAAATAGCAGAACAAGCTGTACCTTTAGTGTGCACGTGATGCGCAGCACTCCTGCTTTCAGAGCTGCCTGCTTTCATTGATTTGCATAATTTAAATGTGCAATGTACTTTATCTGAATTAAATACAAACACATCTCTTGCTTTTGCTCACGTTTCAGCAATTACTACTCCGTGTGCTGTATAGCCTAGGTTGTCGACCCTTGGTTTAGGTTATTTAAGAAATGTAATTTCGCCAAAGAAGATTTTTTTTAAAAGCAACCTACTTCAGTGTAATATGTTACTATAACATCACGCTTAACACTGAGAATTTGAATAATTGTAATGTGACGATTGGGTGCGGATCTCTAAATCAGAGAAAATCATAGGTGCGGGTGGATGGTTTGTTTTTAACAGCAGATTCGGGTGATGTTAGAGCTGATCCGTGCATCTCTAGTATGGACTCTTGTTCTTGTACCAAGTTAACTTCCTGTCCACTAATTTTGGCAAACTGTTCAATGAAATAGCCACAATATTAACAACAACGATATAAGATGCGCGAAGAAGTTACGTCCATTACTATAGCAACAGTAGGGCGCATTGGATTATAGAAATAAAAAAAAAAACAGCTTTTAATTTAAACTTTTAATTTACCCTCCTGTTATCGCAGACCAAGCAGTGCTCAAAACCCACCATTGTGGACAACAGTTTCACGATTTAAGCTAAATCATGGAGTTTTGGGGTGCAAAATGTAGTAAACTTGTCCAAAATGCAGGATCACAGAAGGAAACAATGACAATAAACACCATTAACCTAAGTGAATGAAAGTTAGGATAATAATCAGCGATATGCGTTCATGTATGGCTTTATTTAAATGTTTCAGCAAGGCATACCATAAATCTAAGTTGTTAGAATTACGTTCTAGTGATGTCATTACGCGATGACGCAAAAGAACCGCTGAATTGTTTTATTTTCAATTGGTTCATTGAAACAAACTGTCCGAAATAACCTTTTGCGGAAATTAAATGGACTTCCAATCACTGCTAGTGAGCGAGTGACAAATTCATGATTAACTCTGTTGAACTGAAAAGGGCTCCTAAAGAGGAGTCGATTCCCTTCAATTGAATCGATTCCCAACGCCTTGGAATCGATTCTTTTTGGAATCGATTCCCAGCCCTATACATTGATCATAATGAATTAATTTGTGACAAGACTGCACATTAGTCATACAGACATAAAGTGGTATTTACCGTTATTTCACAAAAGAAAGAGGACACACATACTTATTCAGTCGCGTCTGTTTCTATTTGTAGTCACAGGACAGTTTATATCACACTTAGAAAGAATGATCATTTCTACAAATGTTCCACCAAAAATACGACCTGAGGAGCTTTAGCACTCTCTCCAGTGACAGTGCCAATACAGTCAGGCTATAATTTCAGTCAGACAAACAGAGGAAACTCCAGAAAAACCAGATATGGATATCAGACAGTCCGGTATAAAGAGATGAGACGCACTTACAAATATAATAAATACACGATTGTGATAGCCTGCCCTATATGATTTGTCTGGTTTCTTCAAGCGGTCGTATTTACCATGTTTACTATGGTATGGTAATGGTTAGCGCACATAGTCTTTTGCATCGCTTATAAATATCTCTGCCTTATACGGTGATCAGAATCCACATCGGATCACAAACAGAAGTTATTTCAAACGCTCGCTGCTGTCTGAAAGTGAGTTGAACTAAAATGATTTTAAAATTCTGTCATTAATTACTCTCCCTCATGTCGTTCCAAACCCGTAAGACCTTCGTTCATCTTCGGAACACAAGTGAAGACATTTTTGATGAAATCCGAGAGATCTCTGACCCCTCCATAGACAGCAATTTAATGAACACTTTCAAGGTCCAGAAAGGTAAAAATATAGTCCATGTGACTCCAGTGGTTCAACCTTAATTTTTGTGCGCAAAAACAAACAAAAATAACAACTTTATTCAACAATTTCGTTCTAGTCTGTGTCAGTCTCCTGCGCAGTTTACGTTGTAAATACAGTGCAGCTCCCGAGTCATCACGTGAACAGCATCAGCTGCCGTAGAACTTGAAAGCACTGCACTATTTACAACGTAAACTGCGTAGGAGACCGACACAGACTAGAACGAAATTGTTGAATAAAGTCGTTATTTTTATTTGTTTTTTTGCGCACAAAAAGTATTCTCGTCGTTTCATAACATTAAGGTTGAACCACTGGAGTCACATGGACTATATTTTTACCTTTCTGGACCTTGAAAGTGTTCATTAAATAGCTGTCTATGGAGGGGTCAGAGAGCTCTCGCATTTCATCAAAAATATCTTCATTTGTGTTCTGAAGATGAACGAAGGTCTTACGAGTTTGGAATGACATGAGGGAGAGTAATTAATGACAGAATTTCATTTTTGGGTCTACTATGCTGATGTCAGCTGGTATATGAAATCATCCGCGGCACTGCCGTCTCCAGACTCAGATGAACTCCGCCTTTGTTCGTAACCTCTCCTCAAGCCCGAGCTGGCCCGCTTTGGACCAAGCCTGCTGCACTCATGTTGAAAACTAAAGCCAAAACGTCTCGATCGCCCCCAGGTGGTTGGTCCCAGTATAGGTCATAACCCCCGCCCCTCCGTGTATTCTAATGGACGTAAGACAAACTAAACAATCAAATTACACTTCAAATAATTTTTTCCCAAAGATGGCTTCTGTCATTTTAGGCAGTTATCATCACGCTGATTTCATTTCAAGTGTTCGTTTTTTAAATAAGTTTGGTTTTAGTTAGTTATTTGATGCTATAAAAACGGGGGGTGTGACGTCATGATTGACAGCTGAGATTGACAGCTTCTCTAAGTGAAGCTGTCACTGAGGCACCAACAGACTTTTTTCGGGAGGAGATTGGAGCTTTAGCTTTAATTTCTACATTTCCATAACTGTTTATTTCACACCGACAATTAATTGTTCTGCATCTGTGAGAGTGTGGGCGGGCTTTTGATATCGCGGCTCTACTTCCTGCTCTCTACTGCGCAGACTCCGGTCCCGAGGTCACTACTGTGCAGACTCTGTCCCAAATCTGCGTCAGCGCCATATTCGAACGTTGGCGGCTTCACTTTTCTTCAGTGCAAGGTAGTGAAGACGCATCGTCCATATTTTTTTACGGTCTATGCTTTCAACCAAGGTATTCAGCGAGATAAAAAAACTCTGGCCGTTAGCTCTGAGGAAGCCCCGACGAGGCCCGATCAAGCACCGGAAGTGACAACTTATAATTCATTATACATTAACCTAGTTATTATTTGATAACATCATTATTCATCATAACCTAAAGATCAATTGAGTGCAATCATTCAATCTGTATTGAGTCTGTTGACATTATGACAATCTTCCTTTCAATTTAAAGTAAAATACAATTTCTATAGGATTCAGGTTAAATTGATTTGCCAGTTCTCAACTGTCACTAAATTGTCAAAACACATACATTTACAACAAGATTAATAAATGTTTTCATTTATTTCTGTTAATATGCTGCATATAGCATAATTATCCTGCAGATGCTAAACTCTGAATATAATTTAGCAGTAAATGTTCTTAAGCATCTACATCTTAACCTACTGGTAAAATCTTTAATATCTTGAATACACAGCAAGACGGGGCCAAGCAAACTATCAAATAAAACTAATCAAATAAAAGTAACCTCACATGCACCTGGACACAAAAGGACAATAAAATATGCTAATGCTAATAGCTAAATCAAAATAATAGTTACTGCTTTTTCTCTGAGCATTGACATGTAACTCGTTATTAATCAAACCATGAATAATGCATTAATGATGTTAAAATTATTCGTTTGTTAATACTAGTTTAGGTGTGGACCAAAACAAACCAGGCCAAATGCAAAAAGCGGGCGCGGAAACTTGACCTTGTTTTTACACATCGCGGCAGTTCAGAAATGAAATTCATGGGAAGTACGCAGTTTGTGAAAGCAGAAATTCATAAAAAATAATGAACATACCAGATTGTCATGGCGCCCCGTTACAGTTAATATATATTGTACATTAAATTTGTGACGGGCGCTCGAAACATGCTTCGTTAAGCTACAAAACCTTTGCGAATCATTTGTTTACAATTTTCATCATCATCATCATCATCATCCTCATCCACATCCTCATCTTCTGCTTCTGCTTGTTCTTCTTGTGTTTAATGGCGGTTGCAAACTCGTTTCTGGTACTTCAGCGCCACCTATGAACTGGAATGTGGAGCGTCAGTGCTTACGAAAAAAAACCTTAAAAAAAAACTTAATAATAATCATAATTAAGGGAAAAAATAGTAAATACAGATAAAATTAATTTAGATAACATTATATAATTTCCTATTTCTTTTAGATCTTTTATTAGAGCTATTCTAATATGTCCCTTACTCAAATGCTCTAAATTCATATTGTTTGCACCTTCTTCCTTTACTTTTTTTGTTTCCAGTATTTGTCGTTCATTGTTCCTCTTCAATGCAGATAATGTTCAACGGTTTCATGTATGCCGCAGTGCCTAGCCTGCATTTCTTGATCTTGTTTCCATTTAATATGATGTGGCCGATTTTGTTTCTTGTTATTTCTGATTCTTCTTGTCTTCTCAATCCAGTCGCATTATTTCGTATTTCCTTTTGGATTCTATTTAGATGTCGGCCCGTTTTCTCTTTATCCCAAAGTTTTGCCATGATTTTATTAGAGCTTTCCTAAAAATAGCCCCACAACACATCTTCACCAACTTTTTTATCATACACTTGCTCGCTGAAACATACTTCCTTAATCTATTGCTGATAATAGTAGCCAAATAAAAGTTCCTGTGACTCGCACCCCATTCACATCTCAAGACGTTCAATGCTTTTTTGCACTTGGTCAGCAGTTTTTGTGTAAAAGTCAATCTTGTATCCAACCACACTCCACTGACACCTGTTCCAGATGCTGTCCATATAGTGGTAAATTAATGCGAACATTCATTTTTTCATTTTTTTTTTCATTTCTGGGCCCACTCTTCAATTTTATTTATTGTTTCCTAAACTTTCTTAACTGTGTTTGATACATTTCACCCTTTTTTCCAAAGTGCCCCGTAGTCTGCATATAGTTATCTACCTATAACCTGTTCTAAATCATTGAATATTCCATTGATCATTATATTGAATAGATAGGGCCTATACACACTCGCTTGGTGTTCAATTTCAACTGCAAAAATATGTTCCCACTCTAACCTGAATTTTCCGCTCAAATAAAGAAAATCCAACACCCAGTTGTAAATTCTTCCACTGATTCCCATATTCTTGAGTTTTATTAGTAATCCCTCCTTCCATAGCATCATATGCTTTTTTCGACATCAATGAAAACTGCTATTACAACCTCTTTATTTATTTGTGCCTTTCTTATCTCTGATTCCTATTGAATCCATTGTCGTTCTACCTTTGCGGAAGCCACTTTGATGAGGTGAAAACAGACCTCTTTCTATCACATAGCCTATTTGTAATCATTCTTTCCATTATTTTACACATGTATGATGTTAGTGCTATTGGTCTATAATTTGTTGCTTCAGATTGATCTTTACCGCTTTTCTATAGGGATGACTATTGAATGTTTCCATGATGGAAGTTTGCCCACTGCCCATATTCTGTTGTAAAACTGTAAAACAGTATCTTTAACAGTGCTACATCTGACTATTTTCCTATCATAACAAATTTCATCCTCCCAATGAGAACTTTCTTTTACTTTAGTAATTTGCTCTTTTCGTTCATATAGAGAAAGATCTGTACATCTAAAAGGTTTCCACTTGTTTCACACTTCTCAAGAGTATCTCGGTATTCTTTCCTTTCTCTCTCTGCATTTCTCTGCAAGCCTCTTCCGTCAGGTTACTACTACAATTTACTCTGGCAAATATTTTGGCCAGTATCTCTGCCTTCTCTTTACTTGTAACTGCAATTTCATGTACATTCTTTAAAACTGGCATGTTCAATTTCTTGTGAATGTTTCATCCATTAATTTATTTATTAGTTTATTTAACAGGGACAATGCAGTATAACATTGCTACAATTTCAAGCAGCCGATGCTCCACATAGTATCGTTACCTATGAGGTTATCAAGGCGCGATTATTGGTAATTGAATTGGGGCTGTTGTGGCTTAATGGTTAGGAGTCAGACTTGTAACTTAAAGGTTGCAGGTTCAAGTCTCAGTACTGACAAGAGATGAATGAACAGTGCTATCCACTCTCATTACTCACAACTGAGGTGCTCTTGAGCAAGGCACCTAACCCCCAATCGCTCCCTGTGCACCATACTGTGGCCACATGTCCAAATCTTTGGCATTTATAGCATCTCAAAGGAGAAGGTACATACTCTCTTACACTATGCCACACACACACACTACAGCTAAATTCGGTTGTCAGTTCACCTTTTAGTGCTTAATCCCGTTCTGTACACACACAGTGCAGTAATTTATGGGAGTGACAACCACATTCTACAACTGCATTAATTCTATGCAGTGTGTACAGAACCAAACTGAACAACCAGTTAAAGCTAGTTGAACAACTTGTTAAAGACGTACATTGGTAGGCGACGTGTGTGTCCCTACCAATATCCAGTGACACTGATTTGTCCCTAGCAATAATTTCTATCAAAAATTGATATATATATATATATATATATATATATATAACGACTGTTGTCCGATTGTGTCTTGTGGTTTTTATGTACTTATTTTATTTAACCATGCAACATCTCATTTAGATAAAAAAAATCTCTTACAAGAGTGTTCTGTAAAAAATGAGCAATTCCTGATACACAAACGGTTAATAAATTTATCTGGCGCCCCGATGCAGTTATATTGTACATCATATTAATGATGGGTGCTTTCGAAACATGCTTCGTGAAGCTTTGAATCCTTTGCGAATAATTTGTTTTGAACCAGTGATTCGTATCAAACTGTCAAAGTCACATGATTTCAGTAAAGGAGGCTTACTCGATGTTTTGACATTTCAATGGAAATTTAAACTCCACTAGGGGGTGCTGATCTCTGTTAGCCCATGAACCAGTTTCTATATGATTTTTACATGATCTCGGATCAGTTTTATAAAAATCTAATCTCTTATTAGTCTCTTATTACATAAAACAAACAAAACAAGCCCCACAACTGAATAAAATTACACATATTATAAAGACACTTAACTATAGAAGCTTGTTTATGCCACAGAAAAAAAAAAAAAAAAAAAAATTGTAAAAGATAATTGACTTTTTATCTCACAATTCCAAGTTTACATCTCGCAATTTTGACTTTTTTGTTAAGAATAATTGGGAGAAATAAAGTCAGAATTGCATGATATAAAGTCACCTACCTTAAAATTTTAATTCTGTGGTGGACACAAGCTTCCATACTTCACCCATCTTATACTGGTAACATCTTTAATATGTTGAATGCACTGTAAGACTAGGCCAGTCAAATTACTATCAAATAGAAACACCTCACATGCACCGGGACACAAAAGGACAACACAATATGCTAATGGATAATTTAAAATCACCATTACAGCTATTTTGATTGTATTAACCTGAAACTTGTTAATTAATCAAACCATGATTAATGCATTAATGATGTTGAAAGGGTTTGTTTGTTAATGCTAGTTTAAGTAAGGACTAAAAAAAAACGAAGCAAATGCGAGCACGCAGACTTGATCTGAAATGTGTGAGTGTACTCATTTTGTGAAAACAGAAATGCATTAAAAAATCATGAACATACCTGGTGATCATGGTTCCCAGATACATATACAGCTCTGGAAAAAATTAAGAGACCACTTAACATTGATTTCTCAATGTTAAGTGGTCTCTTAATTTTTTTCAGAGCTGTATATATAAAATATTTCTACTTTGTCAGAAAACAGAAAGTATCGTGACTGAGACTTCTATAACTATTTCCACAACATGAGATCTTATGTATTTATGAATAAACCACTCACTTTAAAATCTTCCTGGTCTATTGACATTTGTTATGACATCCGCTTTAAACATTACAATGCTCATGATAACTCTACAATAAGTAAATGTACCTTACCAGCTAATTACTCTTAGACAGCGATGCCATATATACAGAGCTACCGCAAAAATGAAGTTATAACTAAAGATGGCTGCACGCTTGTTTCTCTGGTGAAGGTCTATAGAGTTGAATGGGTGACTAGTGACTACAGCAAATATTATTTGTTGCATCATCTTCTTCGGCTTCTTCTTCTTCTTCGTTGATGTTTAACGGTGGTTGGAATCCAACTTCAATGGTGCATTACTGCCACCTACTGTACTGGAGTGTGGACCGAAGCTTAGACAGAATTTGTTGCATCTTTTTTGTAATATTGGTTTTGTTTAGTTTATGTTTTCATGTCTTTTATTTTGTAGTTTTTATAGTTAAGGTTCCTGGTTTTGTCATGTGTTTCCCTTGCCCTTATGTGATCATGACATGTGCTTCCCTTGTCTTACATGTCATGTTCTGATCGGTTCCCTTGTTTCATGTGTCACATTCTCATTAGTTCATTTTTTCCCCCATTGCTTTCAGGTGTGTCTTGTTAGTCATTAGTCTTTGTGTAAGTATAGCACTCATGCTCACATTGTCTCTTGTATAGCTTTGTTTTTGTGTAACTGCAGTGAGTTTCATGTAATTCCAAGTCAAGCTTTGTCAAGTCTTTTGTTTGTTTTTGTTTTTGTGTTTGTTGAATGGATTATGTTATGTAAATAAAACTGCGCATGGGTTCAGTTTACTTGCCCATCAGAGGACTTTGTTACACATTTACTCTAACAACAATAGAAAAAAAACATGATTGCATTTCTCCGAATGCAATCATGAGTGGCAAGTGGTCATCAGAACCCCAGTCGTGATCCTGACGGGTCTGACAAGGTTAAGAAAGCACTAGTGGTCGTGAGATGAAGCCTCATGAAGCATTGAAGCTTTTCAGCCAAATGGTTCACAAAAGGGTTAATTTCTCGAGGCTTAATTTGCTCGCAATACCACCTGGTGGTCAAAGAGTGTAAAACAAGCAGATACATTACAGATGACCTGATGTGATCTGTGATACACTGTATTTTGCGTCAGTTAAGGCTTAGATATAACGTTGAAGAAAAAAATCAATTTCCGCATAGACTAATCTATTTATATGAATATAATGTGTATTTGCTGGTGGTATATAATGATTATATAACATAACTGTGTAATACACGTATTGGCTTGAAATGAATGGGGCTATCAAATGTGTAAATCAATTCTTTGGACATAGGCAGGAGGGGCAATATTATTATTACTATAAAACTGGAAATTGGCTGGGTTTAAATGGGCAGAGGGCAAGATTCAAACCGCTTCCTGAACCAGTCAGGCTAAAGCGAGGCTTCGGACGTCATCAATGACGTCATTGGTCTAAAGCGATACAAGTCTCGATACGCGCCTCACTGAAAGCTTCTGGGATTTCTCGACACGCTCCGAAGCCTTCGGCACAGAACGTAACATCACTAGAAAGCACTGCATGGCGTCAGTGGAGAGTCGATGGCAAAGGTCCATCTAAATGCAGTTTCCTTGCAGTTTGCAGGCAACAGTAACATTGTGACCCGTGCTGGCAAAAGGAGTCGCAATGAGCAAATTTTCAAAAACGAGTTATAGTTTTCACATTCTCTATTAAAAAAAATGATGCATCATTTTGGAATCAGGAAAAAAAATTGACTGAGCTACACCTGTTTGAAGTCGATATAGTCAGCAAAGTCAGTTTTGAGAAAAATTTAGTTTTCTGATGTTTCCAAAACAAAATCACCTAGCAATCATACCTTAAAATCACTGGTAATAACACCAAATTTGGCACACACTAAGTCAAAACCAAATATCTATAGGAAAAATATTCAACTTTTTTTCCCATGAATACCACAATTGTTTGATTAACATTAATAACACAGTCTATTGAGACCTTCTGTACCACACGGATCTAATTTAATGTCCCACATCAGATGTTTTCCCCCAACAGTTAACCAAACATTCACTTCAGACATAAAAGATGCGTGAATACTCGTCAAGACAGATATTTTGAAACACTGTATTTCTGTGTGTATATCGGGATCGCACGCTGTCTGAATCGTTTGTGAGCACGCTTCAGATCTGTCAGTCAGCGCCAGTAAGATCGTTTTGTTTACATCAGCACGAGTTTGAATATCACATTTCATTGGTTCAGACTCATGCCATCGACAATCCGCTATGAATATTCACAAAGTTGGAATGCTGTGCTTTACAACAATACCAAACGTGTGCTGAGAGGCAGCAGTCGCCGAGAAGCGGCCAGAGAAAAACGGCATTTTTCATGGACAAAGGAAAGGTACTCCTCTCAGAAAACGTACAAATAAAGATACTTTTAGATGTTTCACGAGTTCGTTTACCCATATACTCTTTAGCTTAGGTTTAAGTGTATTTGGCTTGCTGTCCGTGGTGGAGGGGCTCGGGGAAGCAGCTTCAACTCGAGGTTAGATTTACCCCCCAGGGACTACTAGTGCTAGGAAAAGGAGTATGGTAAACGAGATGCCTAAATTTATATTGGTGGAGTTGGGGAGGTGGAGGGATGCAAAAACAGCTGATGCCAGAAGGAGGTGGCTGCTTATATGCTTTGGCAGTTAATTGAAAGATTAGATGGGTTCACTCCTCCCGAAATTACGTTGTGAACTTCACTTAATTGCTATTTGGAGCATTAAGATCATTAGACGAGGGCTTAATGAACAATTTTTTGTCAAAAACCTCAAATTCAACCAAAATTGACATTTTTCACTTGTTTTGCCTGTAGCTGAAAATTAGCTGTGCGCATTACAACTCATTTTGCCAGCACGGGTCACAACTGTCTTTGTGTTGTTACAATGCCATTACTAATACACAAAAGGCTGTTGCCGTCAGCTTCTGCTTCACATGTGGCCACTTCAGCTGCACCCCGCACTGCCCAAAACATCCATGCATCACAATGACTCATATCGGCCTGGGTGCGCTAGCTCCTTGGTACAGCAAAGCGCTATAACATCAGGTTAGTGGCTATGGGATTCGGCTTTGATCCTAAAAGCTCAGTGCTCTTACTTGCGCTCATTTTGGATTTGCAAGCGCTGTCTTCTAATACAGCTTGCATGGAGTTTGTGCCGAATGATTGTAAGGTTAAGCAGATCATAACCTTGTCTGCTTTTTCTCCTGGAGGATTGAATGTGGAGAACTCTAGTTCATGGAGTTTTTTTTAAAAAATGAGGCTTATTCTTTTATTATTAATTAGCAAAAAAGAAACAAACTTCACTGAAATAAGCAGGTAAATGGCAATAAGGTTGAAAACGTGAATCCTAAAATAGGTGGGATTGTATACAACTCATTGTTTCTAATGGTTCACTCGATCCAATCCATATACTGCTTATCTGTAATGAAAAAAACCTCATTAATAATTTAGAAAGGGCCAAATTATCATCCTATGATATATTGTTTCTTTATGTTGTCTTTGCTATTGTTAATGCATTTTTGTTTGTTTTATTTATACATGATTTTATGTTTGTTAATATTAAAACTGCACATCACTTACCATATCCCTATAACACATCAGTCGATCAGCACCAGACTTTAGAGAGATGGGTGTGGACTCTTTTCAGTGTTTATAACTCAGGCATTCTGGTGTGAGTGTTGCCATGGTAACACAACACCTTAGAAAATGTAAAACATTAAACAATGGCATCATGTGACACGCCTCTTCAAACTAAATGAGACGCATTTATGTATTTATTTAACAAGACTGATCACTATGAGAACAGGCTTCATAGCATTGTGTCCATATAATACAAAAACACAATACAACAATGCTAATACATAACACAAATGCTCTGCTTTTGCACACAAGGTATTTGATGGATGAATAATATGTTAAACATAAAACAAACATAAAAAATGAAAAGGAATATATATAAAACAAATGTATGCCAAATATTTAGTTAAATTCGATTTCAACAACCATAAAGCAAACACAGGCAACCAAATCTTTATGCTGATATGCCTATAAATAAATCTGAATGAAATTTGAATGGCAAAATTATTAAAAAGCTGTATGTTTGACTCTTTTGTTTCTCTTTTTCTATGCAGGTCAGAATGAGGACGTCACTGGAAACTCTGCATTCTGTATTGAGCCAGGAGGAATGTGTGAGAGTTCAGAAAATGACAATAGGAATAATGAATAATGACAATGTTTAAATCTGTGACTCAAGAAATACCTGCAAAACTACAGTACAGTATGTGGAAAGTTTGTGATGCGGTAAAATGAACAACAATGTCATAGATTCATTCATCAATCAACCTCTGTTAAATGAATCAAATCTATATTTATCACCCTTTGCCTTAAAACATTTGGCTCTTATGTGTGTGTGTGTGTGTGTGTGTAAATACTAACATGATGTACAGTATTGTATATTTACATGAACTGAGTATGACAGAAGCCAAGAAACTTATTGAATAAATATGTCTGTAACAAATTGATCTTCAATGTTCACTGGGATATTTGAAGTGTTAAATGTCTTAATAAAGTGTTTATTGCCTTTAGTTAGATGATTATTCTTGCCTGTATTTTTTTTAAGCATGTGAAGGGATGTTTGTTTTATTATCATAGCGGGGCCTAGAGACTAGAGAGCCTTGTGTGGTGTAGTGTGGTAGTGGTGTGTGTGTGTACCTGGTAAACCTGAAAAAAATGTGTGTTGGATTTACATGATTTAATCTTGTACATCAATCCCACATGAATCAATTGTCAAATTTTCATAATTTGTTCATGTAACTTAAACATCCTGGAATGAAGTCATTTTAAGTGACCAAGTCTCAAAGTGAATTTTATATGACTCCCTGACATGATTCAGGCATTCAGTTAAACTAAATTTAATATATATTAATGTCACACAACTGAATTATATACTGCACTAGGTAGTTGACGAACTTTTAGTTATTACTTTAGTTATTACTTTAGTTATTACTTTCACTGTAATTTAAATAGTTCTAATAATTCCAACATAATTGAACATTACCACTATTACACACTATCAAGTCGTCTCCTTTTCTCATCTTGCTCAAAAATACATAAAATAACACTTTTACATATAAAATAACATTTACTCTCTCTTGATTTAGCCACATGCTAAGCATGCTGAGAAAGAACAAGCCCGTGATGGTAGGTTTTTAATATGTATGTTTGTGAGACCCCACTCTGATCTGTCATGAATGACCTGCAGAGAAGCTCTGATACACTGAAGGATTGTATCATGTTCCCTGTTTTGTTCCCTTTGTTTTTGTTTCCTGTTCTTTGTGCCATGTTTGTAGTTCTTTGTAGTTTTCTTGTTGTTCATTTAGTTCTGATTGTTGCAAGGTGTATTTTGTTAAACCCTTAAAGGGATAGTTCACCCAAAAATGAAAATGTGATGTTTATCTGCTTACCCCCAGGGCATCCAAGATATAGGTGACTTTGTTTCTTCAGTAGAACACAAATGAAGATTTTTAACTTCAACCGTTGCAGTCTGTCAGTCGTATAATGCATGTGAATGGTAACAAAATCTATGAGATTTACACATGTGTAACGTGCATGTGTATGTGTGTGTGTGTGTGTGTAGTCCATGCATAGTCGCAGGCTTACCCTGTGACAGCGACATTATGTGATTAGCATGTGAACATGATGCGTGATTGACTGGAACTCACTGAGGTCTGATGACGCATTCAAGATGAGGTTGAACATGGGAATATCCCAAATGAAATGTCCCTCTTCAATCCTCAGCGAGTGAGAGTTGTAACAGGTCAAAGCAAACCAAGCTTGCAAAAATTTGAAATCTTTGTAAAAACAAGAAAGCCAAACATGGGTGTGTTTTGTGACTGAATGGCAAACTTAGGTGTGGAGCTCTTTTCTGGGGCCATGAGGTCTTTATTGGCCTCTAAGGGCCCCAGTCGTATCTCAGCACCAGAACATCACACACACATGGGGATCTTCTCATGTATGTGACAAACATCCTGGTGCTCATTGTTTCAACAGCAAGCATCACTCCTTACTAGTAAATGAAACACAGCAGATATAGGCATCAGAAGAACAATCAAACTGAATGCCTTTGTGTATTTCAGAAACAGTATGATGACAATGGGCATCAAAAACATTCTGTCCATATAAGAAAGAAAGGTAACACTTTACAATAAGGTTCATTAGTTAACATTAGTTAACTACATTAGTTAACATGAACTAATAATGAACAATACTTCTACAACATTTATTAATCTTTGTTAATGTTAATTTAAACATTTACTAATTCATCATTAAAATTAAAAGTTGTATTTGTTAACATTAGTTAATGCACTAACATGAACAAACAATGAATGCCTGTATTTTAGTAACTAACATTAACAAAGATTAACAAATACAGTAGCAAAAGTATTGCTCATTGTTAATTTATGTTAGTTAATACATTAACTAATGTTAACTAATAAAACCTTGTTGTAAAGTGTTACCGAAAGAAAAATATTAACATTATAACATTGCAAAAGGTGTTTAAAGCAAAACAAATATACATGTGCCAATGAATTTAAAAAGTTAAACTGAGTTAAAACAAGCAATACACACACTCAAACATGCTGATACTGTATAAACAAGCAAAGTTTAAAAGGCTGTGAATTAGTTTTTTTTTGCTTTCTCTCTCTTTCAGTTTCTCTAAGGTCAGAATGAGGATGTAACTGAACCAAGACATGATGGTGTATACAAAACAACATACTTGCCCTCTCACTTGCTCATCTAGTCTGACAACAATCCTCTCTGAGTCAACAATCCTCTGAGTCTCTCTGCCCATCAGAAAATATTATGTGACGATGGGTTGTAACAATTGAGTCTCTTACAGCCATTTAATAATCTGAATAATAATTTAATGAAAACAAGAGAGATAGGAACTATGAGGAAGATCTTTCTGGATTGAGCCCAGATAGGAAAAAGAAAACAGGTAATTTTTTTGTTGTAGAAAAATGTCAACTGTTAGATAATTCATTTTTGAAAACCATTTGAAAGGCAAAGCCAGACTCCATTCCCCTGTTGTACAATTATCTCTTTTATTTTTCTCTGTAGGTCAGAATGAAGATGTTGCTGGAAACACTGCAAACTTGTCCTGCTTTTACAGCGACAATAAACTATTATTTAAATCAATTGTATTTTAATGAATTGTCTTACTTATTTTAATCTAATTTATTTATTTATTAATATTGTGTCCCTTTTTGCTGCCAAAACAGTCCTGACCCATCGAGGCAAGGACGCCACTAGACCCCTGAAGGTGTGCTGTGGTATCTGGCACCAAGATGTTAGCAGCAGATCCTTTAAGTTCTGTAAGTTGCGAGGTGGGGCCTCCATGGATCGGACTTGTTTGTTCAGCACATCCCACAGATGCTCGATTGGACTGAGATCTGGGGAATTTGGAGGCCAAGTCAATACCTCAAACTCGTTGTGCTCCTCAAACCATTCCTGAACCATTTTTGCTTTGTGGCAGGGCGCATTATCCTGCTGAAAGAGGCCACAGCCACCAGGGAATACCGTTTCCATGAAAGGGTGTACATGTTCTGCAACAATGCTTAGGTAGGTGATACGTGTCAAAGTAACATCCACATGGATGGCATAACACAAGGTTTCCCAGCAGAACATTGCCCAAAGCATCACACTGCCTCCGCCGGCTTGCCTTCTTCCCATAGTGCATCCTGGTGCCATGTGTTCCCCAGGTAAGTGATGCACACGCACCCGGCCATCCACGTGATGTAAAAGAAAACGTGATTCATCAGACCAGGCCCCCTTCTTCAATTGCTCCGTGGTCCAGTTCTGATGCTCACGTGCCCACTGTTGGCGCTTTAAGCGGTGGACAGGGGTCAGCATGGGCACCCTGACTGGTCTGCGGCTATGCAGCCCCATACGCAACAAACTGTGATGCACTGTGTATTCTGACACCTTTCTATCAGAACCAGCATTAACTTCTTGAGCAATTTGAGCTACAGTAGCTCGTCTGTTTGATCGGACCACATGGGCCAGCCTTTGCTCCCCACGTGCATCAATGAGCCTTGACCCTGTCTCCGGTTCACCCCTGTTCCTTCCTTGGGCCACTTTTGATAGATACTGACCACTGCAGACCAGGAACACCCCACAAGAGCTGCAGTTTTGGAGATGCTCTGACCCAGTCAGTCTAGTCATCACAATTTGGCCCTTGTCAAACTCGCTCAAATCCTTACGCTTGCCCATTTTTCCTGCTTCTAACACATCAACTTTGAGTATGTTCACTTGCTGCCTAATATATCCCACCCACTAACAGGTGCCGTGATGAAGAGATATTATTAGATATTAAAGAGATAATAGTGTTATTCACTTCACCTGGTCATAATGTTGTGCCTGATCAGTGTATATTTATATGCAATATAGTCAAATAAAACATATATTGATAATATGGGCCTTTACCGATTGGAAAAATGCTTCCCTTCAAGAACATTTACTGCTTAATTGTAAAATATTTATAGAATATATAATAAATAATTATATTTAGCATTTAGTGACATCTGTGATCAGTAAGAAAATTAATGGTGGGAAGGACACCAGCTGCGTTTGAAGTCCTCATGAAATCAAAATGAAAGTTTTTTGTCTTTTTGACTGTTGAAATGGCCTTAACTGGTTTTAACTGATTTGTGTCCAGATCTTTTGAAACAGACCACTGATGTTTTGAAATGTCTTGCCAGTTTACCAGTGACACTGATTAATAATGTAATCATAACTAAATCAAAAATTTCAGCAGAGGGAGCAAAAGAAATTACAAAGTTATAATCATACAATTCAATAAATCATATTTTTAACCTTATATTGTTTTTACAATGTTCTTTACATAATTAATGTGTTAAATATAGAAATATGCAAGCAAAAAACAAAAACAACAACGCCTTATATCTACATGCTGCAGACCACTTGTATGACAATTTGTTTTGAACTGGGGCCAAATCCTCTTTCTCCACAGCAGCCCAGGCTGTCAGTGGTGGATCCTTTAAACTGTGGGAATGACTGAACTGACATTGGAAAATAAGATTAGATTTATGCAATAATGCATTATGTTAACCTAAAAAAATTACTCCCTTTCAACGTTGACTACAATGACCCTGAAACTAACGACCCATGGATTAACGTTAGTGCTTGTTTATTAGTACTCACCATTGCTTTGATAATGAAGAATTTCTTGTTCTTCACCTCCCAGAAGGCAGCATTATTGACCCATCCGGTACTCTTTTAGGCTTTCATCCTGGAGGCAGTGTAAGGTGAGGGATTCTCCACAAGATAGGTGTAAACATCATCGCAGTGGAGCTCTGGCAGGGACTTGGCGGTTTTAAGTGACTGAAATACGGTGGCGGGTGCTGTATATGGATCACAAGTGTCTAAAACTTGCAGTTTGTGTTTATACCTTCTTGTCATATCTGTTGAGAGGTGATCCAAATATTTGTGGCTTGAAAGAGAACGAAAATTGACCGGCTTGTGCTACGTCTCTACGGAGAGGCCATTGTAAGCCGCCATTATGGCCCATTGTTTTGCCCTCCAGGCCACTGAAAACTACTGAACAGTGCAGTCTATTTTATCAACACAAGCTGAAGCTGCAAGCATGTTTTCTTTCACAAAGACATTTTTGTCAACATTGGAACACAAGGGAACATTATAAAAGTCTTTATTTTAGTATGAAAGCAATTTATTTTTGTAATGGTGAACATTACTTGTTATATTATTGATATTACATAAATAATATGCTCTAAAAAGATGCTTTCAGAGCTTCTTAAAGTGGATGAATAAGGTGGGGTGGGGTTAAAATGATCACTCCACCTGTCTGTTGTTTGGTTTCGGTTTCATTTCTCATGAGTATTTAACACAGTCTCGTTCCTGCTAGAGCTTAATAGGTTTTATCGATACAAAGTTGAAGTTGAAGCTGAAGTTGAAGCAACCATGTCTTCTTTCACAAATTACTTTTCTTCCATCATGGGAACACAAGGAAACACAAATTGGAAATCCTCAAGTAAGTGACAATAAGTTCCCTGTCGTTCAGTCACTCCGAGTAACGTCAGTGACTGACGAATGGGGGTTTCGCTTAGAAGCCTATCATCTTCGAGATCTAGAAAACGCCCAATGGCAGTGCCAATGCCATGGGCATGCGGAATTTGCATAGCGTAACTCCGCCCCACAGCGTGGGTATATAAGGAAGTACGCTGGCAACATCGCATTATGTTTCTGCTTCGGAGCCAAGAGTATCTCTTCACTCCTCAAAGCCTTCTGAGTATTGTCAGCCTCTTCGAGACAAACAGCTTTCCAGTTGGTGTTGGTGTGACGGCGTGTTCCAGCGATCGTTTACTGCCTGCCTGCTGATCTGTGCAGTGGTCTGCATTCAGCCGGTATTCGGTCCCTGGGCGCTTCAGCATCACTGCAAAGCTTCCTCTCCTAAAAGAGCTCACACTTGGCACGTCTTTTTCAAGATGTCTCGCCAGTGTGCTTCTGGGTGCGGTCGATATCTGCCGCCCTCTGATGGGCACAATCACTGCCTGATGTGCTTGGGCTTTCAGCATGCTCAGGCAGCGTTTGTGGATGAGACATGTTCCCACTGCGGGGACATGCCCATCTCGGTGCTGCGGTCGAGACTCAATGAGCTCCGTAATAGAGTGAGAGTCCCCTCTGCCACACCCCAATCTGCGGTCTCTACGCGAGGCGGCACTTTGGCTGGTGGCCAGGGTGACCTGAGGGTGACGGTGTGGAACAAAGCCCCGACGCTCATGCCTCGGACCACACCCCCCTCTAGCGCACCGTTCCCGCCGTGCGCTCAGACTGAGACACCGGAGCCGGCTCCTGCTGTTCCGAGTGTGTCGTTTGGCGCCACAGAGGACGAGCGAATGTCGATCGCCGCATCACAAGGTGGGCTGGAGCCTTCCGGTGTGCCAGCATTGTCCGAGTCGGACCCGGAGTTGACAGCCATGCTTTCCCGGGCAGCCGCGAGTCTCGGGTTGGAGTGGAACCCTCCACCCCGTCCTGAACGCTCGCGGTTGGACGATTGGTTTTTGGGGGCGGCGCGTTCTGACACCCGTCAGACCACGCCCCCAATACCTTTTTTCCCGGAGGTGCATGAGGAGGTCACGCGGTCCTGGAAGTCCCCGTTGTCTTCCCGTGACCGATCGGCGGCCTCCTCCGCCTTCTCTGCCCTCGACGGGGCCGCGGCCAAAGGGTACACTGGGGTTCCCCCGGTTGAACGCTCTGTTGTGATGCAACTGTGTCCGCAGAGTGCTTCAACATGGCGTGGCGACCCTAAGCACCCCTCCAAAGCCTGTAGTTTCACATCAACCTTGGTGGCGAAAACCTACAGAGCTGCGGGGCAGGCTGCCGCCTCTCTGCATGCCATGGCCACCCTTCAGGCCTACCAGGCCCGGGTGCTCAAGGACATGCACGAGGGTAGAGCTGACCCAGGGCTCAGAAATGAGCTGCGTGCCGCCACTGACCTCGCCCTCCGGGCGACGAAGGTGACCGCACGCTCCCTGGGCCAGGTGATGTCCACTGCAGTGGTCCAGGAGAGACACCTATGGCTCAACCTGGCCGATATGCGGGACGCCGAGCGGACTCGTCTCCTCGACGCTCCCATATCCCAGGATGGGCTATTCGGCGGCGCGGTTGAGAGCTTCGCCCAACAGTTCTCAGCCGCCCAAAAGCAGACTGAGGCCATCAAACACGTACTGCCCCGGCGGCCAGCTGCTGCTTCCACCCAGCCGCCGGCACAGTTGCCTCAGTCTGCTCGCCGCCGAGGGCGCCCTCCCGCGGCTCCCGCCCCTCCCGCGCCACCCAAGCAGCAGCCTCCACCTGGGCCGCGCCGTGGAGGACGCCGTAGGAAGGCGCCCCAGTCCGCTCCAGCCCCGCAGCCCGCCAAGCGCCAGGCTAAGCGGCGCTCCTGACGCGGACAGCTCAGGGATGGGCAGTTCTTTCCAGGAGATGGTAGCAGGGCCACTCCTTCCCCCGGTGGAGGGCCGGGGGAGAATCCTTTGTTCCGCTGCTGGCCCCCGGGCCAGCAGCACCCTTTTTTGGTCAAAGAAAGAACTGACTTACCCATCCCTGAGCAACCAGAGACCGATGGCAGTGTGCGCCGCCCCCGGGCCACGCCACTCTCGTCCCTCTCTGACGGCAGTCTCCTCTCAGAGCAGACCCCAGTGGAACGCGCGTCCTTCCCTGGTCTCCTCTGTCAGGACGCGGCTGATGACCGTGCCCCCACACCGGGACGCTATGCCTCCCATGTCTGGGCCGGTCACGCCGCCTCGCTGCCCCACCCGGGGTACGTCTGTGGTTCGCATGACCCCGCTGGTGCAGTTTCTGGGAGCCTGGCTTCAGCTTCCTGGACTGTCCCGCTGGGTCGCGAAGACCATCAGGCTCGGCTATGCGATTCAGTTCGCTCAGGCTCCTCCTCGTTTCCGGGGAGTCCGATTCACCATAGTGGGGTCCAACGCCCCCCTTATGCGTGCGGAGGTTGCTACCTTGCTGGCGAAGGGTGCGATCGAGCCTGTCCCTCCAGCCGAAATGGAGTCCGGCTTCTACAGCCCTTACTTCATTGTACCCAAGAAAACCGGTGGGTTACGACCGATCCTGGACCTGCGCGTCCTGAACCGATCCCTTCACAGGCTTCCGTTCAGGATGTTGACAGCGAAACGCCTTTTCGAATGCGTTCGTCCAGCAGATTGGTTTGCAGCGATCGACCTGAAGGACACCTACTTCCATGTCTCCATTCTTCCTCGACACAGACCGTTCCTACGGTTTGCTTTCGAGGGGCGGGCATATCAGTACGCGGTCCTCCCATTCGGGCTAGCTCTGTCCCCTCGCATCTTCAAGAAGATAGTCGAGGCAGCCCTTGTGTCACTCAGGCAACACGGGGTTCGCATCCTGAACTACCTCGACGACTGGCTGATCCTCAGCCACTCTCGAGAGCAGGTGTGCGAACACAGAGACCTGGTGCTCCAGCACCTAGCCCGTCTGGGCCTTCGGGTCAACTGGGAGAAGAGCAAACTCTCCCCAGTGCAGAGGATCTCTTTTCTCGGTATGGAAATCGACTCGGTCGCCATGTGTGCGCAGCTTACGAGCGAGCGCGCGCAGTCACTGCTGACTTGCCTTCGTCAAATCGAGAGCAAGAGTGCGGTTCCACTGAAGTTATTTCAGAGGCTCCTGGGGCATATGGCATCTGCAGCCGCGGTAACGCCGCTCGGATTGCTTCATATGAGACCGCTTCAGCACTGGCTTCGCGATCGAGTCCCGAGATGGGCATGGCAGTCGGGCACGCTCCGGGTCCCAGTGACTCGGGCCTGCCTGCAGACTCTCACCCCGTGGTCGAACCTCAGTTTTCTACGGGCCGGTGTGTCCTTAGAACGAGTTTCCAGGCATATTGTTGTGTCAACAGATGCCTCCACCACGGGCTGGGGTGCCATGTGCAATGGACATGCTGCCGCGGGCTACTGGACAGGACCCCAGCGCCTCCTGCATGTCAATTGCCTCGAGTTGCTGGCAGTACGGTTCGCCCTGCACCGCTTCCGAGCGCTGCTCAAGGGTCAACACGTGCTAGTCTGGTCAGACAACACGGCCACAGTAGCGTACATCAACCACCAGGGTGGTCTGCGTTCCCGCCGCATGTCTCAACTCGCCCGCCATCTCGTCTTATGGAGTCAGAAGCACCTGAGGTCCCTTCGTGCCATCCATATCCCGGGAGTCCTGAACCGTGCAGCCGACGAGCTCTCACGGCTTCAGCCACTTCCTGGAGAATGGAGACTCCATCCCCAGACGGTTCAGCTGATTTGGGAACAGTTCGGCGACGCACAGGTAGATCTGTTTGCCTCCCACGACTCTTCCCATTGCCGCCTGTTTTATTCCCTGACTGAGGGCCCCCTCGGCACGAACGCTCTGGCGCACAGCTGGCCGCGGGGCCTCCGCAAGTATGCGTTTCCCCCAGTGAGCCTTCTTGCACAGGTTCTGTGCAAGATCAGGGAGGACAAGGAGCAGGTCCTTTTGGTCGCCCCGTATTGGCCCGGCCGGACCTGGTTCTCCGAACTTGTACTCCTTGCGACAGCCCCTCCCTGGTCGATTCCTCTGAGGAAGGACCTCCTTTCTCAGAGACGGGGCACCCTTTGGCACCCGCGTCCCGATCTTTGGAACCTCCACGTGTGGCTCCTGGATGGGACGCGGCAGGTTTGAGTACCCTACCACCTCAGGTGGTGGCTACCATCACTTCCGCTAGGGCCTTGTCTACTCGACACGCCTATGCGTTGAAGTGGAACCTCTTCGTCACCTGGTGTTCTTCTCGCCAAGAAGACCCCTGGAAATGCCCGATCGGGTCCGTGCTCTCATTCCTCCAGGAAGGGTTGGAACGAAGGCTGTCTCCTTCCACCCTCAAGGTTTATGTGGCCGCTATTTCTGCCTACCACGACCTTGTGGAGACGAAAAAGGTAAGTCAGCACGACCTGGTCATCAGGTTCCTGAGGGGAGCGAGGAGACTGAATCCTCCTCGCTCTCCCCTCGTACCCTCTTGGGACCTCGCAGTAGTCTTAAGCGCTCTGCAGAGGGCTCCCTTCGAGCCATTGCGGTCAGTCGAGCTTAAGTTCCTGTCTATGAAGACAGCGCTCCTGACCGCCTTGGCCTCCATCAAGAGGGTAGGGGACCTGCAGGCATTTTCGGTTGACGAAGCGTGCCTGGAATTCGGGCCGGCCAACTCTCACGTGATCCTGAGACCCCGGCCTGGATATGTGCCCAAGGTTCCCACCACTCCCTTCAGGGACCAGGTGGTGAACCTGCAAGCGCTGCCTTTGGAGGAGGCAGACCCAGCCTTGGCACTGCTCTGTCCAGTACGCGCCCTCCGTGCTTACGTAGACAGAACGCAGTGTTTTAGGACCTCAGACCAGCTCTTTGTCTGTTATGGTGGGAAGCTGAAGGGAAAGGCTCTCTCCAAGCAAAGGTTGTCTCACTGGATAGTGGACGCCATTGTTTTGGCTTACCAAACGCAGGGGCGCCCATGCCCCCTAGGGGTCAGGGCTCACTCCACCCGGAGTGTGGCCTCCTCTTGGGCTCTAGCGCATGGCGCCTCGCTAACAGACATTTGCAGAGCTGCAGGCTGGGCGACACCCAACACATTCGCCAGATTCTATAATCTCCGAGTGGAGCCAGTGTCCTCTCATGTACTCGCCTCTACTAGTGGCCGGTAATGGACTAGGCTCAAGTGTCTTCGCTTGCTCGCCATTCCACTCCACGGACTGGATACGTGCGATATTTTCCTCAGGTAGTTTCCCTGAAGCCCTGAGTTCCTCCAGCACTGTTGATGCCAACACCAGTACGTCTGCCCACTCGCTCAGGCCCTCGTGTTGGCTAGGTGCCACCGTGTGCATGGTTCCCCCGTTGGGCGACCTGAGCAGGTGTCTTTCCCTTGGCAAGCCCCTTGCCACCCCTGGGGGTAAAATTCTTCCACCTTCGACTGGTTACCCCAGAGTTTTCCATATGTAGCCCTGAGCGGGTCATATGTGTTTCTTAAGTCCTCCCTACGGGTAGGCGTTTGGCGCATACTTCCACCTGGAATATGCTTCCCAGTGTACCTTGGTATTCCTGTGTTAAGTGGGAGTCCTTCGTCCGTACTAGCTTACGACAGGGAGCTCACGCTTACGCAGGGCACTGGATGACAGCCGAGTGGCGTGATTACATTGGGACCCCCATTCGTCAGTCACTGACGTTACTCGGAGTGACTGAACGAAAGGGAACGTCTCGGTTACGTATGTAACCCTCGTTCCCTGAGGAGGGAACGGAGACGTAACGTCCCTCTGCCACTTCCGCTGTACCGCTGGAACAGCCGGGAGTTCAGTCTTGGCTCCTCAGCAGGTAAACATAATGCGATGTTGCCAGCGTACTTCCTTAAATAACCACGCTGTGGGGCGGAGTTACGCTATGCAAATTCCGCATGCCCATGGCATTGGCACTGCCATTGGGCGTTTTCTAGATCTCGAAGATGATAGGCTTCTAAGCGAAACCCCCATTCGTCATTCACTGACGTTACGTCTCCGTTCCCTCCTCAGGGAACGAGGGTTACATACGTAACCGAGACGTTTCTTTTACAAGTTCATTTGAGTGTAATGCAGTTACATGCTAATTTTTTTTTTTTTTTTTTTTTTTTTTTTTTTTTTTTTTAAGTGTGTAATAACATTGAAGCAACTTCATATGTCACTGGAGCAGGTAAGAAGTGGCTCTAATATAGAAGACCTTTTGTGAACAGAAAACCCCTCTATGATGAACAGATTGTGTAATATTGTCTCATCAGTGAGATTATTGCATCTTGAATTGTGTTTTTTATGCTTCAGTGTTTGTGTGATATGGTAGGTTGCATTCTTTAAACTGAATTAGTCACAGAGTAACTAGAGTTTTTATATTTGTATATTTTTGGTAATTACATCAAAACTAAAGTGCATCATCCTTGTATATGTTCTTCTTCCCTAAGCTGTGTAGCAAATTAGCTCAAAAGGGAAATATTAATTATAACTCACATGCAGCATATCTGGTGGAAAATTGTAATGAGAGCATTTTGTTCATTTAGATTATTTTCCTGACCAAGTCCGACAACTGACACTCATTAATTAATCATTAACCGTTAAACGTCTAGATTAGAATGTCATATTAAAATTAAATTAAATTAGAATAGATGGGTGTCTGTGCCCTTTTAAAAAAAGCCACACAAAATTTTAGCGGTTACTTTAAAATGGCTTTTTGGGTCACTTTTAGACAGAAAATGTATGGAAAACGATACATATAGGTACAGCAAGAGAATATAACTTTACTCACATTTCTTTCACATAACATTTCTTTCTGCCATTTTTTCTGTCATCAACCATGTTGGAAATAACTACTTTTGCTACTCTGTACCTGTTGTAGAAGTCCAAATTTATTATATTATTTTGCATTAAAAAATATTATTAATAAATTATTAATAATAAATAGTATTTTTTTTAATAATTTACTTGATTTTATGTCTCAAATCCCAGTCAATTATTCACTGCAGAAAGTGAAACTAAAAACTCAGCGATGAGAGCTCTACTTCAACATGTTCTGATAACAGCGCGTTTCTGTATTTGCATGTGTTGTGAGTATTTGCAGTGCGTTTCTGTATTTGGCTGTGTTGTGAGTATTTGCAGTGCGTTTCTGTATTTGCATGTGTTGTGTGTATTTGCAGTGCGTTTCTGTATTTGCATGTGTTGTGAGTATTTGCAGCGCGTTTCTGTATTTGCATGTGTTGTGAGTATTTGCAGCGCGTTTTTGTATTTGCATGTGTTGTGGACTTTTGCAGCGCATGTGTTGTCAAACTGATGAAGATGTGTTTTTTTCTATTTGCATGTGTTTTCTTCATTTGCAGCGCGTTGAGCTCTCTCGGCCACCGTACTCTCCTCCATTTGATACAACCGGATGTGCCAAACCGACAATGCTTGACAATGCGTCATGCGAATTTCCCGCTCGAGCGGAAGACGCGGTTGAGGCGAATATTGCGCATCCGCGGCAATCACTTTGCCCATTCGCGTCATTCACCGCAAATTTGCATCTATTCGCGTCTTTGCATTGACTTTGTATGTAATCTACTCGCGCAAATAATTAAATTTGCATTTGATGCACACACCATTATGCATTTTATTGTTTATTGTTTTCTTTATATATCTTTATTTCATTAAGTCCAATTTATCGCGCATGCGCCTCACTCACGCACACACAACATATCAGTTCAAGCGCTGCTAACTTCACATTTCAGCCATTCATCATCAAACTAAAATGCAGTCAACCAAACATAAGTTCCACTGCTCAATATAAAAGGTCCAGTGCCCAACCAAAGTTTCTCTTTAAATAAATTAATTTAGGCTTGATGTTTGTATGTTGTTTATAATGAATGCCACTATAGTCTAATTTGTGTTTTATCTTGTTAAATATATAACAAATAATTGTGTGTTTGATTTGTCTCAGTCATTAATGAGGTCTGTCGCAAAGCACCTTTACCTGCTCCTGGTAAGATAATATATAATCCAAAAATATCTGATTTGGAAATACCATAATTTTAAATGTATAAAATAATTTTAAATATCTCTCTCTCTCTCTCTCTCTCTCTCTCTCTCTCTCTCTCTCTCTCTCTCTCTCTCTCTCTCTCTCTCTCTCTCTCTCTCTCATTATTCAGTTAAAATGGTAGGATGTCCATATGTTGGTATGTTAATATCAGTGTTTATTCCCTTTAGTAACAGATGAAACCTTAAAATTTGAAACTTAAAAGTGAAAAAAAACAAAAACAAAACACTTGATTGATTTATTTGAACATACATTATTTTTTTGTTGTTGTTGTTGTTTACATTATACACACCCAAAATTAATTTCCCACATTGATCTTTGTTTATATGTTCTATGCAATTTTAGCTTTCGTTGCAAAAGACGTCACATCTTCATACCTTAACTTAGTGTGCAACCCTACATCCAACGGTCAGAAGTGATTCTACAGGAAACCGATGCTGGAGATTCATCGGCACATTCCACTACATATATCCCTCATCAGCATTTTTTCATCTGGAATTCTTAGCAAAAGAGTGTATCCTATTATGTTTAGCATATCTTCACTTGATGATTTAGTTTAACTGTGTATTCTTTATAACCACTCTCTCTGCTCTGCCCTTTTTGTTGCATGTCTTTTTTTAAATCAATATACAGGATATTCTGTTTCTACTTTAAGGGCCAGATTGAGCATATAAAATAGTATATATGAACATTGGGATCTAAAAGCTTGCTATGATTTGGGGAGTAATGTGTGCACAAACAATGTACTTGGGTAAGAAGGTAAAAAAAAAAAGCATTGTTCTGGGTCCTTCAATAAAGACTCTAACATCCTCTCCTAGACTGTCTTGCATGCCATGAACATCAAACATATTATTTTGGTTGTGACCTTGTACATTCAATGACAAAGATTGTGCAGTGGATCATAAGTATTAACATTAGCAAAGAACATCAAAATCATCCAAAAAAATGACATGAAACACACCCACGCACACACACTGACCAGTTATAGGCAAGCTGATGCTGAGGATACAGATATAAGAGCTAGGATTCACAAACCTGAGAGTCTTATTGTTTAATATAACAATACATTTTCATATCTGTAGCTTACACTAAACTAACTGAACAGAAATGTCACATGAAACGTTTAAACAATGTTATTTTTCTGTTAGTCATAAATTGAAAGAAGTTTATATAAAACAAGCTTGGTACAGAGAAATGAATAAAACAAAACAAAAGTGGTCGTAGCTCCAGGCTGGCACATTTACATTTTATTTAAAAGTTTATTCCAAGATGCATTCAAATTAAGTTTATTTCAAGTACCTATACTCAGTGGTGGATGAAGTATACAAATCAAGTAGCCTATTGAGTAAAAGTACAGATACTATAATAAAATATTACTATAGTAAAAGTTTTAAGTACTCCTTTCCAATAAAAGTACAAAATTACTTGATTTTTAATGTATTTAAGTATTAAAAGTAAAAAGTAAGAATGAATGTTTTTTTGGTAATTTTATATAATTATATACTTTTACATTAATTTTATATTATATATTTAATATAAACCTACTGCTCAAAATACCTGGAGGAGGGGGAATTGCTGGGTCTAACACATAGACTGTAAAAAAATATGGACGTTGTGTCCGTGACGTCACCCGTTGGTTTCTGAAGAGCATTTTTGAAGCCTAAAGTGCAGAGCCAGCCGTTGCCATCTTGGCAGCGCGTCACCGCATGTCACTCCAGGGTAACCGAAAATGGGCAAAGAGGCGGGATGTGGGTGGAGCTGAGGTGCCTGGTTGCTGAAACCACACCCGCCTAGCTCGACAATAGTGGCAATCCACCTGTCACTCAAGTGGCCACGCCCTTAATTATGCAGAACTTTTTGGCTTAATATCATTTAAAAGGATGAGTTATAAAAAAAAATTCACCCCAGTTGTCATGAAGGGCAAAATTAACTGTATAGACCAAAACCACTTTTTGTACCAGGCTGTAAACATATTTTTTTCTGCTGTAAAGTTGCTACAGTTCATACAGATTTGACTCCCTTTTGGAGCCAGTCTCCAGCGGCCAGTCGATGAATTGCAGTTTAAGTCACTTCCATGTAAGCTTCAAGAGAAACCACGAGAGGTTGCCGCTTGGTTTGATATCATTATTATGAATTATTATGAATTTTCAGTAGACAACACTAGTCACTAAGAAAGATAGTGAATGCAGATACATAATGAGTGTATGTAATAAGTGTACTGACAAACAATAAAAACAGACTTGACATAGGGCTAAACGCATAACATTTAAAAATGAACGCTATGCAAACATACTAGTTCCCTTTCAAAAGCTCTTAATGCTACCCTGAGTTAGCACTTTGGGAACATCTTTGTGTGTGAGCAGCTGTGAACACGCCAAGGAACTTGGCCTTGAACCTGGCAGTCTCTGATGGTGACGTCATTGGAATGCGTGCTCGTCAGAGGCTATAATTAGATGTGCCACAGGTGCATCTTCAAGTTTCTTTGTATTCAGAAAAAAGCCGTACTGTGTGTGCGTGCAAGCTCTCTCTGTCTGTCACTCTTTGTTAGGAGTTAGTTTCCAACTGGTAGTGTAAAAAAAAATATTTACCGATAAGAAAAAGAAAAGAGTGTTATTGAAGTAAGCGGTGTGTGCATCCGTGCTTTCTGCCTATGTCAGAACACGACACACGCCAGTTTTGCTTCGTTTGTTTGGGGGAAGTTGCAAGTTGCCCTTGCGAGCACTGTGAAGTGTTCTCTGTTAAAGAACTGTGCGCTTACCTTGCTTATTTACAAGTGGCAGCACCCACAATGCGATCGTGGGGCTCACGTGTCGATCTGGGTGAAGAGTGAGAGACGGGTCCGTCCCTATCGATCACTCTCTCTCCAGATCAGAATGTTCTTTTGCCTGACTTTGAAGCACGCCCAGGTGCCTCTTCAACTCAGCAGAGGACCGTGAATCTCTTGCTTCTAGCATGGATATCGAGGTTGCTGCCTCCAAGTGTTCCTCCCGCGATGACAAAGTGCAAGAGGATCTACTCGAGGTAGTCACTCATGCAGTGGCCAGTCTACAATTAGACTGACTACGGGAGCAAGAGATCCCCAAACGCTCTAAACTAGAGGACAGATTTCTGTTCGGTGGCCAGGAGGAGGGACCTCAACAACGGTCTCTCCCCTTCTTTGAGGACCTCCATGATGAGTTATTTCGTTCATAGGGGGAAGCTTTATACATCGCGTGTCTGGGCCTTTGACGTCGTCATATTAGACTATACGATGATGCCTCAGGTTGAAGAGATGCTCGCGAGCTATCTACTCTCCACACCAAGCTGTGCATGACCACCTCCACGCTAGTGATGTGCTGCACACCATGGCGGTGTTACAGGCATACCAGGCTGACCTGCTGAAGGTTCTGAGTGTGGACAGCTCTATCGACGAAGAAGCATTCTCATTCGATGGCCCGTGCCATCGGCCGTTTATTGGGTGTTCTGGTTGCCACAGAGAGACATCTGTGGCTTAATTTAATGGGCATCAGAGATAAAGACAGAGTCTTCCTTCTTGATGCCTCTCTTTCACCTTCCAGACTGTTTGGCGACTCAGTCAGCACAGTGGTCAGCAGATTCCGGGGGGTGAAGAAGAACGATTCCTTCCTCGCCGCACTCAGGGGGAGGGGCTGTTGGCTACCCCAATCGGCGCGTAAGTGCATATACTGTAAACAACATGAACGTATAGTGAATTGATTATCCAGGGATAACGCCATGATGTGTTTGGAAAGAATCGGTAAAGCGTATCTGTCTTTTATAAATATTATAAAACTAAAGACTCTTTGGAGAAATTAAGGATGCAATACGACTCTATAGGTATTCAAGATTAACATGAGACTGGCAGAAACTGTGTGTGTTATGTACCCTTTAAGTTTGAGTTTCCACATCAAGCACCACTCCTTACTAGACTAGTAAATGAAGCATCAGATAATAGGGGAGAGCGGGGCACAACCTAACGCTGGGCTAGTTGTAACACACATGCCAGGATGATGAAACTTAGTGTATGTAACATGTGGAATGAGCAGGCAGGGAAGTGAATCTAAGTGCAGGAACATTTAATGACAAAACTAAACTGTTAAACTGATAAAGCAAAAAAAAAAAGAAGAAAAGAAACAAGGAACTCATAAACCACATCAATACATACATACAACGACTGATAACCCACGAGTGGAACACAAGCACTATAAATACACAGGGAAGACTAGCTAAACAAGGTAACAAGAGGGCGTGACAGATAAAAAACACCTGGAGAACTAAATCAGCTACAAAGAACTACAAAGCAAAACGCACAACAGGAAATAATGTAAAAGTCCACAAACACACAGGGAATATGTGACAGTGTATGTACTAGTTGCAATATCAACAAAATTGTGTCAAAATTAAAAAATCTTTGGAAGATATCACTGAACTATGGAAGCCCGTTTGCGCCACAATTGAGTAAAAAAATATGATTCTTTAAGTCATAATAATGAGAAACTTTCTCATAATAATGACTTAACATCTAATATTGAGAAACTTTCTCTTAATAATGACTTAACATCTCGTAATAATGAGAAACTTTCTCATAATAATGACTTAACATCTCATAATAATGAGAAACTTTCTCGTAATAATGACTTAATATCTCATAATAATGAGAAACTTTCTCATAATAATGACTTAACATCTCTTAATAATGAGAAACTTTCGTAATAATGACTTAATATCTCATAATAATGAGAAACTTTCTCGTAATAATGACTTAACATCTAATATTAATGAGAAACTTTCTCTTAATAATGACTTAACATCTCATAATAATGAGAAACTTTCTCGTAATAATGACTTAACATCTCATAATAATGAGAAACTTTCTCATAATAATGACTTAACATCTCATAATAATGAGAAACTTGCTCGTAATAATGACTTAACATCTCATAATAATGAGAAACTGTCATTACGACGCATTGTGCGCTTGCGCCACGCTATCTACTGATAGATAGGTGTTGCTGATGCTGATTCATGCAAACAGTGGGCAGTTCAAAATCGAAATTATGACATAACTAAGTCGAAATTATGACTTGCTGCTCATTGATCTGCCGCGACCCAACACAGGATGAAATCTGAACACATTAAGGAGTATTTAAACTGTGGTTTTAGCTACTAATGATTAAATTGTTGCCTTATTATCTTATTATCTGAATGGCATTGAATAGCCTATCTCTGAGCAAACGCGCTCTTGAGAGGATTTTAAGCAAGAACCAGCTTTGGCGCGGAAAGAACAGAACAGAGGTGCATGAGGCGGCAACATTCATTGAACAACTTCAAACCTCTGGCCAATGTCATGATTATTGATGCACGCACACACACACACACACACGTTGGTTGGATGGTGTTGTAACCGACAGGGAAACAGTTCTGCTGCCGAACAGTTGCAACAGAAATATGAGGTTATGATCGGGCAGCAGTTTTCATTCAACAGTAAATATAGCTTATACTCCTGTAAAAATGATATTGTATGTTTCAATAAATGGCGCACGTGACAAATTCGACCAGAGTAGCCTTTTGTATTTAATCAATATCAGAATCAAAAGGAGCTTTATTGCCAAGTAGGCTATGTTTGCACACACAAGGAATTTGTTTTGGTGACAGAAGAAACTTCCCCAGACAGCAACATGTGTCGGCCCAGATTCGGGCCACATCTGGTACATGTGGATTCAACACGTGCCAGATGTGGGCCGGATCTGGGCCGACACATTGTTGCTGTCTGGGTCAGTACACAGAGAGTAAAATAACATCAGCACTATAACATTTAACAAACAAACTCATTGTTATTATTTTATCTGAAAATATGCATGTCCAACGCTATCTTAGATTGAGAATGTTGCTGGAAGGTCTGCCATCATGTCCTGCTCTTGACGGAGTAAGACTCAAGCAGGAATATATGAGGCATCATTTACAGAAATGTTTCACTTGAGGAATGAGGACCTGGCGTGCATTTTTTTTTATTTAAAGAAAATAATCTGATTAGATAGAAATCAATGAACTGCTCATCTGCTAGTAATCTAGAGTTGAATCTTCACATACCCTGTGATGGTATATTGTTTTGAATGCAGAGACTGATCACTACAGGCCAGGGCTATGGTCAGAAATGACTATACCTGTATATTCACATGATCTAATAGTAACATTCTCGTCTGTAAAGATGAAGTCAATCCTTGAATAGATCTGATGAGCTGCAGAAAAATGCTTAAATTTTGGGTTCTTATTTCCATGCATCAACCATACCGTAGGTTTGCAGAAACTCATTGACACATTGAGCTGATTTAGTGCTGCTATATTCTTGCTGTTTGCACTGCATTGTATTATTGTCATGGTTGTTTTATTAAGCGCACAACGAATGGAGTAGATAAAAAAAACTTTATTTTTTAAAAAAGTCTTTATTAAATCTACACAGAAAACGTCTCGGGTTACGACTGTAACCCTTGTTCCCTGAGAAAGGGAACGAGACACTGCGTCTAATGACACTTTGGGGGATGCACCCTAAGCGTAGCGTGTCTGAAGTATGAATGAAAACTATTCCAATCCTGATTGGTGTTGTGTCATGACGTAACATGTGACGGCATACACGGAAGCTACAAAGGGACACCGGCACATAACAGAGATAGCTTTGTGATAAAGCAAGTGCTCCAGGCATGATGAGGTGTGGCGGCGAGACGCAGTATCTCGTTCCCTTTCTCAGGGAACAAGGGTTACAGTCGTAACCCGAGACGTTCCCTTTCGAGGGAACTCGCACTGCGTCTAACGACACTTTGGGGAACGAATACCCACTATGCCACACCGAGAACCATGCCTGCCCTAGTGTGACGCTGGAACCCAGGCACACATAGGACGAGAGCACCCTAGCGCCAGGCGTCGCAGGGAGGTGCAAACTGTAAAACCTTATGAAGGTGTGCGTGGTGGCCCACCCAGCCGCCTCACAGATCCCCTGAAGCGGGACTCCAGAAAGGAGGGCCTTAGAGGACGCCAAGCCTCTGGTAGAATGAGCCCTCACAGCTACAGGTAAAGGCAAATTGTGCACCTGATAGGCCGTGGCTATAGCCTGGACAATACAGTTACTGATTGTCTGAGTAGAAGCAGTCAGCCCTTTCTTGGGTGAGCCAAAGCACACCAACAAATGGTCTGACTTTCTCCACTGCGAAGACTTCTCCAAATATATTCTCAATGCTCTGACCGGGCAGAGCAGATGAAGTCTCCCTTCTTCCGCCGACACATGTGGTGGAGGATGGAAGGCCTGAAGAACCACTGACCGTGCCACACTGGATGGCACCTTAGGCACATAGCCAGGTCTAGGATGAAGGATGGCCTTAACTCCGCCAGGGGCAAACTCCAGGCAAGTCGGCAAGATAGCCAAGGCCTGAAGGTCCCCCACTCTCTTGAGAGAGGTGATCGCAAGGAGAAAGTCCATCTTCAGGGTCAGCCCTTCGAGAACCACTGCCAGATCCCAGGTTGGGACTCTGGAACGAGTCGTTGGCCTCATCCTCCGAGTACCACGGAGGAAACGTACAACAAAATGGTGCTTCCCCAGGGGCCCATCACTTACAGGAGCGTGGAAAGCCGTAATGGCAGCCACGTACACCTTAAGTGTGGACGGGGTAAGACCAGCAGAGAAGCGATCTTGGAGGAACTCCAGCACTGAAGCCACCGGGCAGTTAAGGCCACGTCTGCACCATGGCATCTAACCCCAGTGGGGCTGGATGCGTGAGAGAAAACCACAGTGGACAGTGGGATGTAGCGAATAGATCCAGTTCCACTGGGCCGAACCTCTCGCATATGGCCTTCACCACCTCTGGGTGAAGTCTACATTCCCCGGGCCTCAGCCCCTGGCTCGACAGGATGTCTGGAAAGGAAACGAAAGCATCTGCGCGTTACCCTGAATGTGGCCAAGGACGACATCTCGATGCCGAACTGCCATTTCTCGCATTTGGGCCAATATGAGCCAGTCGTCGATCTAGTTCAGTACACGGATGCCCTGGAGTCTCAGTGGAGCCAGAGCTGCATCCATGCACTTGGTGAACGTGCGAGGGGAAAGAGCTAGGCCGAACAGAAGAACCCGATATTGGAACGCTTCGCCCCCGAAAGGAAAGCTCAGGAACTTCCTGTGACATGGAAGGATGGATATGTGGAAGTATGCGTCCTTTAGATCTATCGTGACAAACCAGTCCTCGGACCTGATCTGACTCACGATGGTAGGAATTGTGAGCATCCTGAATCTGAATCTCCTCAGAGAACGAGACAAGTGCCTCATCTAAAATTGGACACAACCCCCCATCCTTCTTGGGAACTATGAAGTACCGGCTGTATAACCCGGACTCCCTGTCTGGCGGAGGAACACGCTCTATGGCCTCCTTTACCAACAGGGAGTGAACTTCCTGTTCCATTACCCGAGCCTGCTCTGGGACCACTGTAGTCCAGACCACCCTGTTGAACTTCGGGGAGGGTAACCGAACTGCAGTTTGTATCGCTTCTCTACAGCGCGCAGGGCCCATGCAGATATATTCAGAAGGCATAACCATGCGCAGAGATAATCTGCTAATCTGCTAATTTGCTAATCTGCTAATAATATGCTAATAATCTGCTAACCTGCTAATAATCTGTTAATCTGCTAATTTTCGCCTCTGTTGCCATGCTCCCTGAGGAGGGGCTCTAGAGGCGACACTCTCTTTCTGTACCTGCCGGTACGAAGAGCTGGTAAGGCAGCCTTCCTCGATTTAGAGCGGCGAGGGAGAAACTGCTTGAAAGCTGCTGACTGTTTCTACGCCTCCTGGAATCTGTCGACGACAGTATTGACTGCGTCGCCGAACAGTCCAGAAGGCGATATCGGGGCGTCGAGGAGAAAACTTTTCTCTTTCTCCTTCATCCCCGATAAATTCAACCAGAGATGTCTCTCCGCAGTTACCATTGCTGCCATGGAGTGGCCGATGGCACGGGCCGAAGTCAGCAGCTTTCCGCAGCTCCGTGATATCATCTGGAGTGGGTCCCTCGCCCTCATCTAAATCTTTGAGGAGGTCGGCCTGGTATGCCTGCATGATGGACATTGTGTGCAGGCAAGCACCAGTCCGACCAGCTGCAATATAAGTCCTGCCCACCAACGCTGATGTATCGCGGCAGGGTTTGGTGGGCAGCACCGGGGCTTTGAGGGACGATGCAGCGTCGGGAGAGAGGTAACTAGCCAAAGCTTCCTCCACCCGAGGCATCGCCCCATAACCATACTCACACGCACATTGCTGTAATCTAACACTGGGGGGTTAGATAAGCACGCTGAGTATGGTTTTTTCCAAAAATGGTAAGCCCCGGCGTTGAGGTTGAGACCTTTGCTTTAGAAAGTGTTCGTCCAGCTTGCTTTTCGGCTGGACTTCCTGCCTTTCTTGTGGCCAACTGATGTTAAGCTTGGCCACAGCGCGGGTCAAAACCTCAACCAGCTCCTCTTGAGCCGGTGAATGAAGCTGCGAGTCTCTAACTTCAGCTTCACCCTCCTCGATGCTGAGCACATCCAATTCCTCAGAATCGGACAGCTCAAGCATCGGGTTCTCCACCCCGGGGGAAGAAGCCACAGCGCGGGCTTCCACACTGGGAGGGAGAACATCAGAACTGTCAGACGAGGACTGAGAAGATGCCTCGGCAGTCTCAAGTCCCACTGACAGATCCATCTGCGAGCCCCGTGATCTGCCTGGCCGGCCTGGAGCGGCAGTTTCTTACACTCACCACAGGCAGCCCCCTCGAGAGCTGCCCGGGCATGCTGCACTCCCAAACACTGAACACACAGTTGATGTGTGTCCGCACCTGAAATGTAGCGCGGGCACGGATGCACACACCTCCTGAACTGTTCACTTGCCATTGTAAATGTATATTTATACAGTTATATATGACATTTATTTTACTACAGTTAAACCTAACTGTAGCCCTAAATCTAACCCTAAAATTTGATTGGTTAATAAGGATGTTTTTCCAGGACGATGTTGATTCAGGAAACGTCCTCCTTGGTGAAATCACATTCACCTCTATATTCATATTCTTCAGGGAGCATTGCAAATGTGCTCTTTGCTAAACATACAGTATTTTTTCCACATGTTCAAGAAGATAAAAAATAAAGATAAATTCAAGGTGACTTTAACTAAGAATTCAAACTGTTTACGCTGTTATGACTTTTCTGAGAATATACTACCTCATTAAAGTCAGTCTTCTTTGTTTTAAGCATAAATATAACAAAACATAGTGCAGGTTATGCTCAAAACTAGAAAAGATATAGAAATACAGTGAAGAGGAAGGAGTTGTTTAGTGTTTTTCTCACAGTTGTGTGGCGCCCTCTACTGGATAAACACCTGAACCAAATCTTTGAAATACTGTATATTTCAGTATTCAGTATTTCAGTTACAGTCATGCTAAAAAGTATTTGGATACCTAAGCCACACTTTAAAATATTATTATTATCATTATATAAAAAAGTATTAAACCAGATGACATTTATTTTAAAGACATAGCACAGGTACACTGTAGTGGTATTGTAGATTTACTTAAAAGGTTAGTTTACCCAAAAATGAAAATTCTGTCATTAATTACTCGCCCTCATGTCATTCCAAACCCGTAAGACCTTCGATCATCTTCGTAACACAAATTAAGATATTTTTGATGAAATCCGAGAGCTCTCTGATCCCTCCATAGACAGCTATTTAACTGCACAAAAACAAACAAAAGTAAAAAGTATTCTCGTCGTTTCATAACATTAAGGTTGAACCACTGGAGTCACATGGACTATTTTAACGATGTCTTTACTACCTTTCTGGGCCTTGAAAGTGTTAATTAAATTGCTGTCTATGGAGGGGTCAGAGAGCTCTCGGATTTCATCAAAAATATCTTAATTTGTGTTACGAAGATGATCGAAGGTCTTACGGGTTTGGAATGACATGAGGGCGAGTAATTAATGACAGAATTTTTGGGTGAACTATCCCTTTAAGTGCTCTTATCAAGTGCACAGCATCATTCAGTCTAACTTATACAAATGCATAAAGCACTCTGCAAATGCAAAGATCCAAAAACAACCCAAACAAGACAGAACTTTCCTGCTAAGTTTATGCTGTGGTCTCTTTCCGTTTCTCTACATTAATGTACTTCTCTCGTTCTCGATTGCTCTGACTCTGCCGGATCTTTCGTGTGGTCTCAATCCCTGAGCTCTCAAACAGCCGTGCCATGAAGGCCAGGCCATCGTGTTTAATGTAGGACATTGCAGCAAAAGTATAAAGAACAGGGTTTATAGAGCTGCTGATGAAGGTAAACGTGGAGGTGAAACCCCTGGAACTTTGTGGGAACAGTTTGGGGATGGTCCCTTCCTGTTCCAACATGACTGCGCACCAGTGCACAAAGCAAGGTCCATAAAGCCATGGATGAGCGAGTTTAGTGTGGTGGAACTTGACTGGGCTGCACAGAGTCCTGACCTCAACCCGATAGAACACCTTTGGGATGAATTAGAGCGGAGACTGCGAGCCAGGCCTTCTCGTCCAACATCAGTGCCTGACCTCACAAATGCGCTTCTAGAAGAATGGTCAAAAATTCCCATAAACACACTCCTAAATCTTGTGGAAAGCCTTCCCAGAAGAGCTGAAGCTGTTATAGCTGCAAAGGGTGGGCCAACTCCATATTAAACCCTACGGATTAAGAATGGGATGTCATTAAAGTTCATGTGCATGTAAAGGCAGGCATTAATTAAGAGGAACATAGTGAACAGAGCTTAATCAATTTCTCACAATGTCCTGACATGGTGTTGGGCTCTTTACATGCACCAGGGCTCTTTGAGGGCCCAATGAGGCTCTTGATGGCTCCTGGGGGCCCCAGCCGTATCTCAGCACCAGAAATCTGTGGAGAAAATGGAGCTGGAGTCTTCTTCTGGAGTCATTGTTTATAACTCCAGCATCCTGGTGCCACAGCAACATTAAACATATCTATGTATTTAGGAACCAAACAGAGCACTATGAGAACAGGCTTCAGTATCTTTGTCTCCATAAAGCTAATACAAGAACACAATAGAACAATGCTGTAATACATACAACACAAATGCTCTGCTTTTGCAGGCAAGGTTTTTCTTGGAAAAAAATGTGTACTCCTTGTTCATACAACAATCTCACTGTATTATTACAATTAATGGCAAAATTAATGTTTGAAAATGTATACTAACTATCTTATTAACACGCCTAAAATATTTGTACAGCAGATCGATCAACTCTCATTTGAAACGTGTCATTTGACGTCACTTCCAAGATGGCGGCAAGCCCTGCTTCCAATGAGCAAATCATAGAGTTACTTTTGTCAAACAAAAAAGCAAACTTTAAGGTTAGACATTAAGTTTATGTAATAGGCTACTTTAATTTTTGCTTTTTGTCAGCTGTTTTCAATGCAAACGGCAGCATTTTATGTTATTTTTATTTTGTTTTTGATCTAAATGACATGAAATGCTCTCGTTGTGTCATGGTGACATCATGTGACTAGCATGTGAATGTGACATGTGATTTACTGGAACTCACTGAGGTCTGATGCTGCATTCGAATGCGGTTAGAATATGGTTAGAGTAGATGTTAGAGTTGGAATATCCCAAATGAAATGTCCCGCTTCAGACCTCAGTGAGCCACAATTGTCAAAACATTTACATGTTTGCAAATTAAATCTTTGTAAAAACAAGGAAGCCAAACCTGTAGGTGTGTTTTGAGGCAGTGCACTGGGGCTCTTTTATGGCCCACTGAGGGCTTCAATGGCCTCTAAGGGCCCCATCTGTATATCAGCACCAGAATATCATACACACATGGGGCCCTTCTCACGTGTGTACATGACAAACACCCTGGTGCTCAGAGTTTCCACATCAACACCACTCCTTTTTTGAATGCGTCTTTGTATTACAGAACCTGAATTATGAGAATAGGCATCAAAAGCATTCTGTCCATATACTATAAAACACAAATGCTATAATACAATACAAAAGAAAAATCAAGAGAAATATTAACATTTTAACAATGGGAAAAAAGGTGTATAAAACAAATGTACGTGCCAATTAATTCAAAAAGTTCAATTGAATTAAAACAAGCAACACACAAACTCAAACATAGGCTGCTGATACTGAATGCCTATAAACATGCAAAGTTTGAAAGGCAAATGAGTTTGGGAAGTTTGCTTTCTCTTTTTCAGTTTCTCTGTAGTTCAGAAGGAGGATGTAACTGGTGGGAAAAAACACAACATGACACATAACTTCTCTCTTGCTCATCTAGTCTGACAACAATCCTCTCTGAGTTTCTCCTCCAATCAGATCATCAGAGAATATCACACTCGAGTCTCTTCACATGACTTTAATAATCTGGATGAAAACAAGAGAGAAGAACTGAGGAAGAACTTTCTGTATTGAGCCCAGATATGAAAAAGAAAACAGGTAATTTCTTGTTGTAGAAAAATGTCAACTGTTTGTTAATGTCAATTTTTTAAAACCATTTGAAAGGCAACTTCACTGAAGAAAAAAAAAAAAAAAAATCCTGTTGGTTTTAATTCTCTCTTTTCTATTTTTCTCTGTAGGTCAGAATGAGGATGTGGCTGAAAACTCTGTGATCTTGTTCTGCTGTTTCAGTGACAATGAACTGAAGTCAAGACATGACAGTGTGATGACAGCAGGAATATACAAGACATCATTCACAGAAATGTTTCACTTGAGGATCAGGATCCAGAATACAGTGTTTTTTCCAGAGGAGTTTAAGAAATAAGCTTCACTTAGATATCCATGTAAGTACATTTACTCATTTCATTCACTGCTGCTCATTTCCCTTATATGATCAAGCGTCACATCAGGCGTAAGGACCACTATAGCTTCCTGCTGAAAAGACCAGCTTATTTGTATTATTATGTATAACTTTATTTTTCAGTGAAACTAGCACAATATTTTGTAGTCTAACCAATGAAGACTAGAAATAATATATGGTTTGTGATCGGTTCACCTAGTTACTGTTGACGTCACTTACGTCTAATGTCATCTGTCGAACGCATGTGCGTATTGAAGCTTCCACTTCCAATTTACGATTGGCCAGCTTTCTGTTGCTTTAAAACATAGTATTTCATTAATTACTTCATTTCAGACACTTGTCAAAGTCAAATAAAACATATTAATATTGGGCCACCATAATGATGATCAGGTACGTACGATGAAATGGCAATGACGGTCTGATTTGTACTTGTGTTTGGCCTGCTGTGTTTTGGTTCTCAAATGCTTTATAGCTTTAAACTAGAATAACAAAAGGGAACACTTTTAAGCATTATTAATACATTAAACATGAATTATTTTAAACCTGATCATCAGGTTTATCTGCATGGTTTATCTACTGTAACTATTATTTTGATGTAGTCATTATAGCAGTTAGCATTAGCATTTTGTAGTACCGTCTTTGTGTCCTGATGCATGTGTAGTTAGTTTTAATTGATTTGCCTAGTCTTTCTGTGTATTTGAGGTTTGTATATATGTATTAATTTACTCAACTGATGAATTTTGACAATTAAGCTGAATAATGATAAAAAAAATCAGTGATAGGTCTGCACTGAATTATGAATTCAATAATCAATGAATGAAATAAATGACTCCCCTCAGTTGGGGGGTCTATAGGTTATGATGCATAATGAACTTGTTTAAATCTAACTCATGGAACTGTAAAATAGTAATAACTTCTGTAATAACATAGTAATAGTGTTTGTAATAACTTCTCCCCCGTTTCTAAGTGTCTGTTCTAAGTTTTCTAAGTGACGTCTAATTTCGGAAGACTAATTCTGGTTCCCTCAAGATTTTCCTATGAATTTTTATAATGTGGTTTTCTGTGGTAATAATAACCCGACAGTCAAAGTGGCATTAAGTCACGAAAGTGTGGACTACGAAGGTTTAAGGTGCCATTTGGGACAGGGCCAAATTGATGCTTCCTCGAGTTGTTTCCACGCTCCCCCGTCCTCCAGCCTGTGACCCAAAAACTGATCAAAGTGAGCCATCACCAAAAGGCAATGGAAAATGAACCTGCTATAAAACCAATAGAAGCCTATGAGATGTCCTCACTTAAAGGGGTCATGAACTGGCTTTTTTATTTTTTTATACTGTTGTCTGAGGTCAACTTATGACATTTGCGTGGTTTTTACATACATTTTATATCACATATAAAAAAACATAAGTGTGTTGCACCATTCATATCGGATCCAATATAGAAGGCACAGCATCGTTTTTTAATCTCATTCTGTCTGCAAATCCAGTCTCGACCTGTCTTGTTTACAAAAGAATCTGCGGTGAAATGAAACGAACAAACGCGCAATGTCTTACCCACATGAGCTGGAACTTCACTAAAAAGTACAACCGCATTTCTAATATTGGAATCCGAAGGAAGCTTACGCAGCGACTATGTTCTTCCACAACCAGGCACTGCACAATATTTTGTAATCTTCAACGACATGTTTATTGCTTGGTAGCTCGATCTGGTTTAGCTCCACGTAGGTCTATGTTATTTACCTATTACATGTCATGCGCAAATTGGTGGGTGGGGCTACAGAATTAGGCGTTGGTCTTCTTCTGTTGAGGCGCCGTTATGCTGCTCTCTGACGTCACAGGGAGGCAAATTCGCAGATCCCTCGTTTGCTGAGCCAGCTGTCAATAAAAGCTTTTCTTTGACTAACAAGGAAGTTTTCAGCTCTGAAACTTACAGGATATTCTTATATTAAGATGACCTTTTATATATCAAAAGCTCAAGGGAAAGTTGATTTCTCAATTCATGACCCCTTTAACTCTTTACCCATCAGCAGTTTTTAAAAAAAGTTACCAGCCAATGTTATGGATCATTTTCACAATGATTTCATGGCCCCCAGAATATTTTGTTGTATGAATATCTGAAATGGCAATATATCAAATGAAAGAACAGAGCCTCTGCTTTTAACAACAACTACAACAACAAAACTGTTTTACAGTGCATACGGAAAGTATTCACAGCGCTTCACATTTTATGTTACAGCCTTATTCCAAAATGGATTAAATTCATTATTTTCCTCAAAATTCTACAAACAATATCCCATAAAGACAACGTGAAAGAAATCTGTTTGAAATCTCCTTGCAAATGTACAAACCTGATTCCAAAAAAGTTGGGACACTGTACAAATTGTGAATAAAAACAGAATGCAATGATGTGGAAGTTTCAAATTTTCAATATTTTATTCAGAATACAACATAGATGACATATCAAATGTTTAAACTGAGAAAATGTATCATTTTAAGGGAAAAATAAGTTGATTTTAAATTTCATGGCATCAACACATCTCAAAAAAAGTTGGGACAAGGCCATGTTTACCACTGTGTGGCATCCCCTCTTCTTTTTATAACAGTCTGCAAACGTCTGGGGACTGAGGAGACAAGTTGCTCAAGTTTAGGAATAGGAATGTTGTCCCGTTCTTGTCTAATACAGGCTTCTAGTTGCTCAACTGTCTTAGGTCTTCTTTGTCGCATCTTCCTCTTTATGATGCGCCAAATGTTTTCTATGGGTGAAAGATCTGGACTGCAGGCCATTTCAGTACCCGGATCCTTCTTCTACGCAGCCATGATGTTGTAATTGATGCAGTATGTGGTCTGGCATTGTCATGTTGGAAAATGCAAGGTCTTCCCTTAAAGAGACGACGTCTGGATGGGAGCATATGTTGTTCTAGAACTTGGATATACCTTTCAGCATTGATGGTGCCTTTCCAGATGTGTAAGCTTCCCATGCCACACGCACTCATGCAACCCCATACCATCAGAGATGCAGGCTTCTGAACTGAGCGCTGATAACAACTTGGGTTGTCCTTGTCCTCTTTAGTCCGGATGACATGGCATCCCAGTTTTCCAAAAAGAACTTCAAATTTTGATTCGTCTGACCACAGAACAGTTTTCCACTTTGCCACAGTCCATTTTAAATGAGCCTTGGCCCAGAGAAAACGCCTGCGCTTCTGGATCATGTTTAGATATGGCTTCTTTTTTGATCTATAGAGTTTTAGCCGGCAACGGTGAATGGCACGGTGGATTGTGTTTTCTGGAAGTATTCCTGAGCCCATGTTGTGATTTCCATTACAGTAGCATTCCTGTATGTGATGCAGAGCCGTCTAAGGGCGAAGATCACGGGCATCGAGTATGGTTTTCCGGCCTTGACCCTTAGGCACAGAGATTGTTCCAGATTCTCTGAATCTTTGGATGATATTATGCACTGTAGATGATGATAACTTCAAACTCTTTGCAATTTTTCTCTGAGAAACTCCTTTCTGATATTGCTCCACTATTTTTCGCCGCAGCATTGGGGGAATTGGTGATCCTCTGCCCATCTTGACTTCTGAGAGACACTGCCACTCTGAGAGGCTCTTTTTATACCCAATCATGTTGCCAATTGACCTAATAAGTTGCAAATTGGTCCTCCAGCTGTTCCTTATATGTACATTTAACTTTTCCGGCCTCTTATTGCTACCTGTCCCAACTTTTTTGGAATGTGTAGCTCTCATGAAATCCAAAATGAGCCAATATTTGGCATGACATTTCAAAATGTCTCACTTTCAACATTTGATATGTTATCTATATTCTATTGTGAATAAAATATAAGTTTATGAGATTTGAAAATTATTGCATTCCTTTTTTATTCACAATTTGTACAGTGTCCCAACTTTTTTGGAATCGGGTTTGTATTAAAAATAAAAAATGAAAAAAAAATCACGTACATTAGTATTCACAGCCTTTGCTTAATACTTTGTTAAAGCACCTTTGGCACCAATTACAGCCTCAAGTCTTTTTGAGTATGATGCTACAAGCTTGGCACACCTATTTTTGGGCAGTTTCTCCCATTCTTCTTTGCAGGGCCTCTCAAGCTCCATCAGGTTGGATGGGGACCGTCGGTGCACAGCCATTTTCAGATCTCTCCAGAGATGTTCAATCGGGTTCAAGTCTGGGCTCTGGCTGGGCCACTCAAGGACGTTTACAGAGTTGTCCCGTAGTCACTCCTTTGTTATCTTGGCTGTGTGCTTAGGGTCATTGTCTTCGCCCCAGTCTAAGGTCCAGAGTGCTCTGGAGCAGGTTTTCATCAAGGATGTCTCTGTACATTGCTGCATTCATCTTTCCCTCGATCCTGACTAATCTCCCAGTTCATGCCACTGAAAAACATCCCCACAGCATGATGCTGCCACCACCATGCTTCACTGTAGGGATGGTATTGGCCAGGTGATGAGCGGTGCCTGGTTTCCTCCAGACATGACGCTTGCCATTCAGGCCAAAGAGTTCAATCTTTGTTTCATCAGACCAGAGAATTTTGTTTCTCATTGTCTGAGAGTCCTTCAGGTGCCTTTTGGCAAACTCCAGGCGGGCTGTCATGTGCCTTTTACTGAGGAGTGGTTTCTGTCTGGCTACTCTATCATACAGGCCTGATTGGTGGAGTGCTGCAGAGATGGTTGTTCTTCTGGAAGGTTCTTCTCTCTCCACAGAGAAACGCTGAAAAGCTCTGTCAGAGTGACCATCGGGTTCTTGGTCACCTCCCTGACTAAGGCCCTTCTCCCCCGATCGCTCAGCTCTAGGAAGAGTCCTGGTGGTTCCCAACTTCTTCCATTTACGGATGGAGGCCACTGTGCTCATTGGGACTTTCAATGCTGTAGAATTTTTTCTGTACGCTTCCCCAGATCTGTGCCTCGATACAATCCTGTCTCAGAGGTCTACAGGCAATTCTTTGGACTTCATGGCTTGGTTAGTGCTCTGACATGCACTGTTAACTCTGGGGCCTTATATAGACAGGTGTGCGCCTTTCCAAATCATGTCCAATCAACTGAATTTACCACAGGTGGACTCCAATCAAGTTGTAGAAACATCTCAAGGATGATCAGTGGAAACAGGATGCACCTGAGCTCAATTTTTCATCAAAGGCTGTGAATACTTACGTACATGTGATTTTTGTTTTATTTTTTATTTTTAATAAAACAAACTTCTTTCACTTTGTCATTATGGGGTATTGTTTATAGAATTTTGAAGAAAATAATCAATTTAATCCATTTTGGAATAAGGCTGTAACATAACAAAATGTGGAAAATTGAAGCGCTGTGAATACTTTCCGGATGCACTGTGATCAAAACACAGATGGTGTAGATCGAGTCCATCAACACCCCTACTACTTGCACAGTCCTACAGCTCGTCCTGGGTCGACATTTCATTCAGTAGCATTAGGTAGTTTTGATTTATATGCTGTTTAATGTTGGTGATCGCATTATTTTACATATGCATATGATTACATATGATATCGCTTGTTTCTGTGTCTTCTTCTGTGTTTTGATCAGGAGATTCTGCACTCTTTCAAAAGATGTGTAATAGCACCCCCTATACCGTATAACAGTGAAAACATGGAAACCCAGAAAATTCTGTGTTTGGCGGGGAAAGTTAAACAAATGTGTGTGTGTGTGTGTGTGTGTGTGTGTGTGTGTGTGTACGTGTGTGCGTTAGAATGGTTGCTACACCCCTGGTTTTAACCTCCATTAACAAATAGATATAAAAACTCTTAATATCCAACATCAAATAAACTGATTGTCCACTGACAAACATTAGATTAGATATTTAACAACAAGGTTATCTTATCCTGCCTGTGTGGGAATCAAACTTTGACTTTGTCATTACTAGTGTCATGACTACAGGTATTTTTGTTCTGTTTTTGCAGATGGTGCTTCATCTGTGTGTTTGCAGTGCTGATAAACAAAGGTGACATTTAGAACAACACATTTAGAAGTTAAAATTATGCCACATGTATAAAGGTCAGACTGTGTGTTTACAATTACAGTTTCTGTCATTCCAGTGTCTCTGGAGGTCACTAAAGAGGCTGTTATTGGTGGTTCTGTTCTCCTTTGGTGTTCTTCCACTGAACATAATCTTAATCTTCAAGACACTAATGTGCATTGGAGACACAATGGCAGTGAGATTGTATATGATATAGTCAAGGGTGAAGATTCAGTAGAGGAACAGGACCCACAGTACAAGAACAGAACGGAAACTTTCCCATCGGAGTATGAGAGAGGAAACTACTCCATTAAACTCATTAATCTGACAAATGCTGATGCAGGAAAGTTCAGCTGTTTCATCACAACCCCATCTTATTCTGAACTGGAGACTGTACAACTACTCATCATCGGTACGTGAAACTGGTTGAATGTATGAGGATTTTAATACAATCTGAATACAATTAGTTGTAAGAATCGGTTTTACTGCTAAAACAAAAGCTGAAGATCCAACCCCCTGCACTAGAACAATAAAACTCACTAATCTGGAGAGAAGATCTCACAGAAAGAGTGTAGGACATCGGCCTGCCCAAACCTTCTCCCCCTCTCCCTCACCGACTCCCTTCCCTCTGATTCAAGTCACAGAACGCATATATACCACAGATGATGTATCTTGTTAATCTATTGTTTTTCCCTTTTCATGTGTGGTATCTTTTTAAAGGTCTCAGTGTGATAAAATGGTCTCAACTTCACTGCTGTCACTGGTAGGATGAGAAAGATTGAAACTTATGAGAATTCTGTTCTCCTTTTGAGTAGTCTCAGAAGATATCTGATCCTCTCCCCCAAAACCAGGTGTTTGTGTTGCAGATATTTACAACCCTTTTGTTCTGGTCTGGGTATTTAAGAAAGGGTGGCAGAGCTGCCATTTGGGAACATTCTGTAGCCAGAGCCCCCATGCCGTGCTGTGTCAGTGTCCGAGAGGCACTCTCACACACTGTATGTACAGTGCCAGATATAATGACTCTTTGAAACTATTTTCATATTACTTTGTAATTGTATTTTATATTTTTATGCTGAAAGTTGTGTACCATGGATTCGTGTTTAATTATTTTTATGTAAGTTCTGTCTGGCCAAAATAAATGTTAATCTTGATTTATCTTGTATTATTCTGAAATCATTATTCTAGTATGGATCAATGTGGAGTCCTTTATTTCCGCAAATCTTTTGCCAGAATAGATCAAACCGAGGACCCCATGACTGAAGCATGGGGATAATCCGATTTCTGACTATTACTGTATTAGCAAGTTGCAGCTCGAATATTTGAAAATAAGAGATACTAAGAAAAATCAACGATCCAAATTAAATCACAACGAATCATCAGCTGTTAAATTACAAACGTAACAAATTGAACGAAGTCACATAAAATTGGAGTCAGATCACTCTATTCATGGAGTCAGATTTAAAATGAGATGTTAATAAATTAAGTGAATTTAACAGAAATTCTGAAAAGGCTTACACGCAGAATCCTTCAACCAAGCCGTTAGATTCCGTTTTTGGGCTAACGGATGGACCTTACATAGTGTTTGACCAACTAGTGATGCACCAGTCTGAATGCTGCTATTAATTATAATTTGATCTGTTGTTTTAATAACTGTGCAGTAATGTAGTTTTATATTTACTTTTTTGTAGCAGAATCAACAGCAGAAAAAGAAATCAAATCCACCAAACAGCAAAAACAAGGAGAAGAAAAAGGAGCAGACAGTGTGGAGACATCATCACACTGGATTTACCAGTGGATAAAATCATATTTGATTGTATCAGCTGTATTATCTTTTATAGTATTTATAATGTGCTTCTTCATTAATTACTGCAATGAAAGAAATGACTAGTCAGGTTTAAATGTTTCACTTTCTCTCACTTTTCTGACTAAATGTTACATCTTTCATTGATTCTACAAGTGTTCTTTATTTATGATCTGTTTGCTAGTATTAAATCTATTAAGTTTTTTATGTGTTATTTCATGTTTATGTTCGAAATTAGAACTCCTATACAGCCCTGCAGTTTAATGTCAGAAGAGTGCAAGTTGTTAAAGATGCACACTCCACAAAATGAGTAGATGGTCTTCCTTAACCTTTAACAAATTTGCATCATATGTATGACTTTAGTCAGCAAAAAAAAAAAGAAAAAAAAAAAGGTAAACCTATGTTAACAATCCACCTCAAAATTTGAGCTATGATTGTTATGTTATAGAACAAAACGTGAACCTTTCATCAATGTGAAGAATCCAAACTGTTTAGGTTGTTACGACTTTTCTGAGAGTGTACTACTTCAATTAAGTCTTCTTCTTTGTTTTAAGCATAACTATAACAAAATATAGTGCAGGTTATGCTCAGAACTAGAAAAGATATAGAAATACAGTGAAGAGGAAGGAGTTGTTTGGTGTTTTTCTCACAGTTGTGTGGCGCCCTCTACTGGATAAACACCTGAACCAAATCTTTGAAATACTGTATACAGTGATGCTAAAAAGTATTTGGATACCTAAGCCACACTTTTTAATTTTTTTTTTTTTTTAATTTTTATTATTATATAACAAAATAATAAACCAGATGACATTTAATTTAAAGACATAGCACAAGTACACTGTAAGTGGTACTGTAGATTTACTTAAGTGCACAGCATCATTCAGTCTAACTTATACAAATGCATAAAGCACACTTAAAAAGATTGCAAATGCAAAGATCCAAAAACAACCCAAACAAGACAGAACTTTCTTGCTAAGTTTCTCTACTTTAATGTACAAGCAAGCATTAGCACTAGTGGTGAAATCCGATTGCATCTTTGGGATGGTCAACCTCTTCTTTCTTCTCTCGTTCTCGATTGCTCTGTCTCTGCCGGATCTTTCGTGTGGTCTCAATCCCTGAGCTCTCAAACAGCCGTGCCATGAAGGCCAGGCCATCGTGTTTAATGTAGGACTTTCCAGCAAAAGTGTAAAGAACAGGGTTTATAGAGCTGCTGATGAAGGTGAACGTGGCGGTGAAGCCCCGGAATGATGTCCAGATTTGATTGAGTCTGTGAGGATGAGGATAAATTAGTTATTAAATTAGATAAACAACATTGACCGTTTGCAAAAACCCACCCCCCCTTATGTACTGTTGCTACGTCCGACAAGCCATGGTGCGCTCACTCCACACATCATGTTCTCGTGAACCGATAATCTCTTCCTTTGAGTTAATTTATAGCATCAAATAAGCATGAATGAACATCAGAAGGAATGTTGTTTCAACCGCAGAAAGACATCAGTACACCATTTTTCAAGTTCAAGTCCACCGACGTTAATCTACTAACTATCCTGAGTGCTTTGTCGGACTAAAATGGCAGATTCGTGTTATGATTGGTCAGATCTCCTGTCAATCAAACTCCTGGTGAAGGGTGAATTAAATGATCCAGAATGGCATGTTTTTAGGCCCTGTTTACACCTGGTATTAAGATGCGTTTTGGTCAATTAGATCACAAGTGGACGATGCTAAATACAGGTGTAAACGGGGTCTAAAACATTTTGAGCTTGTCCACTTTCGACCACTTCCAGAGATAGTCGAAAACGACCGGATTGCTTTTGTAGTGTAGATACTCATGTGGTCGAATGTGTTCAAACAGCCACAAAAAACCGCCTACTCTCCTCCTACTGACCTAATGTGTAAACATTATGGGAAGCGCGCTAGCCAGATGGGATTGAAACTCTGTTGTCTGAAGACCCAAGTCTGATTTTAAGATGAAAAAGCACCAAGCACGATATTCTCTCACCATTCCTGATTTCTAACACACACTCACAGCTTTCGGTGAGGTCTTGCAGCTCTCAGAGCAGAAACAAAAGCTGATGCTCTCAGTATGTTTTTCCGTAATTTCTGGAGCGTTCATGTGAGCTTATTTTGTCCATTAGATCGCAAGATCTGAAAAAACCCATACATTAACCCACCCATAGATCCTCCCTTTGAAGAAATCAGGACAGAAGTGGTTGAAAGTGGAAAAAAAGAGACGGTTAAGGGTGTGTTCACACTTGTAGTTCGGTTCGCTTGGTTTGTTTGGTCTGGACCAAAAAAAACAAAAAAACAACATTTAGTCCTGGTCCGATTAGCGCTTAGATTGACATTTTTATCACCAAACCAAAAGATACCGAACCTAAAGGCATAGGGATACATTCACAACCTGATTGCATATTTTGAGATGGCACTAACCGAACATCCAAAACAATGCTGTGTTCTGGGCTAAATGCTCTTGTTGTATGTGCGTATCCTACATATGATGGTATTTTGACCAGCTGAGAACTCGTGTAGAGCTTATAAAATGCGTAAAGGAGTCAAAACAGTGGCAGGAATCCCTCCATCACACACACAACCGAAGATCTGCTGCGAGGAGACATGGTTCTAATGCCTGTACCGAACTGTGATGGCAAACTCACGACTATGACGAGAAAAAAACTATATGCATGAGCAATCTGTCCTTTTTAGGGTCTCATCTTCCTGTTTTTGGTTCATTTACATGTCTTTGGGCCGTGTTGCGTTCATATATCATTCAAACCGCACCAGAGCTAGTTTGGAAGCGGACCATCTTTTCAGCGGTCTTGGTCCGCTTGTTTGGTGTGCACCAGGGTTCAGATGGCGTTCACAGTTATTAAAATGAACCACACTAACAGAGCAAACACACCAGGGTTCGTTTCAATCGAACTAAACATGCCAAGTGTGAACACAACCTAACACGAGGTGTAAACAGGGCATTCGTTTTAATTACTCACCTGGCTTTCGCAGGAGAATCTTCTGGGAGAAAAGCACCAGCCATCTGTTCAGATAAAACCAATGAAGTTGATAATTAAGGAATTTAAATGTCTTTTATCATTTTTATTTCAAACTAAGGAACTGCATGCTGCTGATTCACTGGCCTTAATTTGATTTCTTTAAAATCAGGAGTTTTCAAACTTTTTGAAGCCATGAACCATTTGAGGGGTTTTGTTGCACACACCTCCACCATATTTATGATGTGGAAAGGCAGCCAGGTCAGGCCGAAGGTGATGACAATCACCAGGATTAGTTTCTCACTTCGGATGTGCCTACGAAAACGTGTCTTGCGAATTCTGCGTAGAATACACACGTAGCTACCTATGATCAGTCCATACGGCATCAAGAAACCCAGCAGAATTTCCAAACAGTGCTGCAGTATCACCTAAAACAGAGTGAGGTAATATCATGTGTAGAATCATTTAACATGATTTCCTTTTAGATATAGAGTTTGTCTATTTATTCTATAAATGTCTTGCTTTTTAACTACATTGATTTTTGTCTTCTGACTAGGAAAATATGGAGTTTCGCCTTATGCTTACCTTTCTATGACACAGAAACTAAAAGGATCCATTGCATCTACAAGCTCAGTTGTAAGGCTATACAACTCCTAAAAATTGGTAGTTACTGGGCTATTGTGTCACACAATTAAGTTAGTAGCATTGCTACTTTTACGTAGTTACTCCCGCTTTTTGCAATGCTATTTACCACGTTTATAATTATTGGAAAATATTTATCAGGCAAATTTAACTTACATCTCGTGGATGTGAATGTTTACAAGCACATGCTACAATCCTTGGCTCTTGCTCCATTCTGAAAGTGGTCCAGAAAACCGAATTAGGTACTGACATACAGAGAGCAAGAATCCACAGTCCCACCAACACCCAAATGATCGCCCTCCGGTCTGTCAAGACTCCAGCATGTTTCCGCCGCACTACAGTCACCATCCTGTGCAGACTCATCAGCATTATCAAAAATATTGAAGCGTACATGTTGGTACTGCAGAGGTACAGCAGAATCTTGCACAGTGGCAGGGTAAAAATCCAGCTGCGTTTTAGTAAATAAACAATGAAAAAGGGCATTAAAAGCATCAGGAATCCATCCGCACAGGCCAGGTTTAGGATCAGAAGGGTGGTGATGGAACGGTGGTGGGTCTGAGTCAGGATGCTCCAGATGATCAAGAGGTTTCCAGAGATGCCAATCGGTAAGAAAAGGCAGAGGATCACAGCCCCTGTGATCGATACAGCGCTACTTCTCTTAACTGTGTCAGTAACATTGTTCATTCCAGAGTTGGTGGTGTTGAAGAGAAGGTGGATTGACATGGTATGAGATGGACTGAGAGAAGAGAGTGGTGCCTTCTTGGAGAACAACTGTTGTAAGAGTAACTCTCAACTCCAAAATGGCACTAGCAGCAATATCAATAGACACCAATCTATTTATTGTGCATTAGCACAGGTATACATTGACAGTTTCCAGATGAATTACCAAAACAAATGTCACCAAAGTGCATACTGGAGACTGCTTAATGTGATCGTTATCTGAACTTGTTTCCTGTTTGACTAGACATGCCTGTCATAGCAAATAAATTCAATGCCAGCCATCTGTCAAAGAGCCACTTACATGTTGGACAGAAAGAAAGGAACACACACTGTTGGAGAAAATGTGGAAAATTTGTATTTTAGGGGTACACTAGCTGAAGCCAAGTAAGCTCAAGGGAACACCTTTGTACCTTATCCACCCCTAAAGGGTGCATATTACAACCTTACCGTCTACACTGGACGTGACCGCTGCGTCACGCTGCAACAGCTTGAGGCTGTCTACACTAGATGTGACAAAGCAACCGTTACTAATTTAGTTGTCCTTTGTGTCAGCGAGCACTTGGAGTACATCAGAAACAGAGCATGGCATTAGTTTACTGTCGCATGTGTACACATCCAGCGTAGACAGCATCACTTATTATAATGGGTTCTATGTCTTTAGTTGCACAGTGTGTAAGTTAAAGTTCCTTTAGCTCAAACATTAGAGCATGATGCTAGCAACACCAGGGTCACAGGTTTGATACCCATGGAATACAACCACCCATTCTCCAAACTGCATGACCTATGTAGGGTTGCAGGGATGCTGGAGCCTAGGTTGGGAAACCCTCTGGATGGATCACTAGTAGGGAATACATAATAAAACGTATACCTTGAATATACTGTGTAAGTTGCTTTCTGGGTGGGGGTAGGGTTTGGTCCCCCTCGGTTGAAATCGCGTTCTGATTGGGGAGGCTTTTGGTCCCCCTCAGTTCAAGTCGTGTTCCGGGGGCACCACAATGCAACCGAAAGGTCACTTTACTAGCGATAAAAAAAGCATGCAAAGTGCCTTTGGGGGTACTGCCTCGGTAAAAGGATTGTGCCTTTTATACAGGATAGTGTCCTGGTACACTAAAGGCCTTGTCCCAATTTGTGCTCTAATGCAGGGGTAATGAACCCTGTTCCTGGAGACCCACTGTCCTGCAAAGTTTCACACCTGGCAGTAATTTTCAAGTGATCCTAAAGAACCGTGCTAGATCAGGTGTGTTTTATTAGGGTTAAAGCTAAACTTTGCAGGACAGTAGGTCTCCAGGAGCACAATTATGAGGGTATGAGAGTATGCTGTATGAGGGTAGTAGTCCTCTGTGGAGGCCACGTCAGAGTGGTCTGGCATAAGTACACCATTCTAAAACCAAATATCACAAATGGGATAACCTTCTGTCTTGTGGACTTCACCCAAACATACAGGCCATTACAAAACCACCATTAGGACAGGAGCATACTGGGATAGTACAAACCATGCAGGTGTCAGGGTGAGCACCCTTCTGCTGGCCTCTCTATCACCTACACAGGGTTGCCAACTCTCATGCATCTGGCGTGACACTCACGCTTTCAGCATCAATCTCACGCTCTCACGCACACGCAAGAAATGTCACGCCAAAATCCATTTTTCTCCCCTCTCACTCCGTTAATTTTCTGTTGATGACTAGACTAGACTAGACCACAGCGTAATAATGACAGGACAGGAGTTTATGGGCCACAGCTGTAACATCTGCCTACAACATTCTCACTGCAGTATTCTCTGATCGTTGATTCGCTGAAAACCTTGCACCTGATACGTCAGTTGCGTGTGAAAGTTCAGGGAGTTCAGAGCAGAGGTTCGGAGTCGGAGCCCACTGATGCGTGTTTGAAAGTTAACTTTGGATGACAATCAAGGTAAGCACTAGCAGATAATAAAATGGTGTGCCTTGTCACTACAGACATAGCCTTGCCTAATCAGTCTGTGTGCCAAGAGTACAGACTTTCAACTATAGTTGCAAACGTTGTCTGACGTGCGTTATGTGGGCTAGCTAATTGCTCAATAAAAATAGGCTCATGGTACAAATTACATTTTGTCAGATGAGCTTGCTGAAATATTTCAAAAGAAAGACGCAGACAGAGGATGGACATGGAGAGGAGAAGAATCAAGAAGAGCTTCAGCAGGTAAGCTAGTCACATAATTAATTATGTTCAGTTGTTTGTTAGCAAAAAGAAAAATGTTACATTAGGCTACCTATTCATTAAAAGATGGACAGTGTGCCCTCCACCTAATACCCCACCACAACTCAAAATATGAACCTGTCTTACCAATGTTGTTAGCACAGGAAACTCTAGGCATGTAATTTTAATGGAGATGTCCTAGGTTATGATTAGGCTACCATGTCATTATAAGGCTGCAGGTTTTTAACCTAGCCTACCTTTTAGATTGAGGAAAGAGTGGAGAAAGACAATGAAGAAGTGGTGGTGCTGAATGAGGAGGAGGAGGAGGAGGAGGAGCAGGAGAAGGGGGAGGAGGAGGAGCAGGAGAAAGAAGATACAAGCACAGACCCTACAGTCAAGCAGAATAAAAAGGCAAAATCAGGGTCCGCTGCTTACAATTCCAAATTTATCAGTGCCTGGACTAAAGAGTGGCCTTTCATTAAACCAGGCACAACTGAATTTCACTTTTGGTGTGAAGTCTGCCGGCATGAGTTGGAATGCAAGCATCAGGGCAGGGCAGATGTTCAGCGGCATATCACCAGAGAGAGTCACATCAAAAAACAAAAAATCCTTGACAGTACCAAAAAAATAGATAGATTTGTTTGTTCGAAGGCTGAAGAGATGAATCTGGACACTCAGGTGATCATTTGAATGCAACCTTCTCTTCATAAGTGTGCTTTGGCTATGCATTTGCACATATTCTACCTCAGATGTAAACTCATCATTTTTTTACAGGCTAGAAGGGCAGAGGTCAAAGTGGCAGTGACCCTGGTCAGCCACAATATCCCATTAGCCTTTGCAGATCACCTCAGCCCGCTATTCAAAGAATGCTTTCCTGATTCTAAAATTGCCAAGAAATATTGTTCCGCAAGAACAAAAACATCAGCCATCATCAACAAGGCAATTAGTCCTTATTTGCTGAACGAGCTGGTGAGCAACATGAGGAGTAAACCATTCAGTCTGTCGACAGATGGGTCCAATGATACAGGTGACCTTTTTATTATTATTCCCATTAGGCTTTTACATGGTGCTTGAATCCAACATCTAATCAATCCAACATAGAATAGGTATAGAGAATGACAAGATGTGCATTGCTTGAACTGCTGCTTTACTGTTTACTGACAGTGACGATGGCAGATTCATCATCTTGTTCTTAAGGAAAGGAAAAGATGAACCCTTTGACTGTCAAAATCTGGGAGACCAATGGGGTTGCCCATAGATTTTTTGGATATGGGAATAACAACTGGAGAAGGCTGTGGAACTGCAGCAACCATATTCAGCAAGATGGACACTGTGTTGAAAGGGCACAGTATACCATGGCAGAATTGCATTGCTCTTTCTGTGGACAATGCCAGCGTCAATATGGGAGACAGGAACTCTATCAGGTCGAGGGTGATGAAAGAAAACCCTTCAGTGTTCATCCTAGGTTGCCCATGCCACATAGTGCACAACAATGCCTCTGCTGCTGGTTCCGTGTACAGTGAGGTAAATTGCTCAATTAGTCGTCATAGCATTATAAAGATGATGTAGTTCAAGCTCAAATAAGAAACCACATGTCACAGACTATTACATGTTAATTTGGTGTTCCTTAGGAAACCTGTCCCATTTGCGTTAGCATTCCATCTTTAAAAAGAAAATAAATCCTTCCAGATCACAGGGTTCGATGTTGAGGACCTGGCAGTAGATGTGGGGATTTGGTTCAAGGCTAGCACCAAACGCAAGAACATATTGGATGGTAATTCACCCATTTCATTTCTCAAGATATAGTTTGCATACAGATATAGTAATACATTGTTTATTTCTCTTAAATCATTGCACTGCTTGATTGCTGTAATCTATACTTTTCATCATCATCAGAGTTCTGTACGTTTTGTGACACAAGCTACATGGCTTAGTTTGGAGATGGTGGTCAGTCGGATTCTACGTCTCTATAATGCACTCAGGAGTTATTTTGGAAGCATCCGTAAGTAAAAGCCTAGTTTAGATGATTTTGAAACCTATTTGTTATATTTCCATTATTATTTCCATCTAATGTTACAATGTATCATTTTCTTTGTAAAAATGTTTTTGGTTTGTCACAAGTTGACACAGTTGCAAGGAACATGATAATGTTTCAAATTATTACTCATTTGTTTAGATGTGCCTGTTCTTTAACTCCACAGATGAGAAGCAAGCCAGGTGTGCCAGGCTACGTGAAGTGTTTCAGGACCCAATGTCAGAGATCCATCTCCTATTCTACCAGTCGACACTGATAATATTTACACATTTCAACCTGCTCTTCCAGCGGCAAGACCCTTGTGTCTATCTCCTTCATGAACAAGTACATAACACTTATTGTTGCATTTAGCTTGTTATTTGTAGTTGTAGTCTGTTACTCTAAGCACTAAATTATCCATACATACCTTTTAGATTCTCAGCTTGGTGTTGGCTTCACAACAAGGACGACATTAAACCGCCTTGTGGAAGCAGGTGATGTCTCCAAGGACTCTGCTAAAAAGTTCCATGTTGCAGCCAGGAGCTTTTTTGTCAAAGCAGTCGAGTATGCCACAGCTAAGCTCCCACTACATGACCCTGTGCTAGAGCATTCAAGTTTTGTTGACTTCAGACAAAAAATGGATACCAGCTTGGATGATGTGCTCTACTTTGTTCATAGGTATGTATGCAACCATCTGGGCTATAGAGTGATATTGGTTCTTTCTGTTTCTGCTGCAAAGACACTTTTCTAAAACCAGTATATCTCTGTTTAGATTCAACGATCTCCTGCCCTACAACCAACCAAGGGAGCAGGACTAGCTGAATGATGAGTTCCTGGAGTTTCAAATGATGGAGGAGGAGGATATCCCAGCATCCATCTGGGGAGAAGCGGTCATCCGGACAAACGAGGATGGGGAGTACCACAGGATGGACCGCCTATGGGGATACCTTGGAAGTCTGAAGAATCAGGCAAGTGGCATTTTAAAATTCCCCAAATTATCAAAGGTTGCCCAGATTGTGTTGAGCCTGCCGCACTCAAATGCGGATTCTGAGCGAACCTTTTCAGTTATTGGCCTAAACAAGACTGACACCAGTCACTTGATGGCACCCTGTCATCAATCATGACAATGAAAATGAGCAGCCTTGAACCCTGCTTCAGATACGAACCTCCTGCAGAGGTAGTGAAGCAGGCCAAAACTGCCACTGTGGCATACAACAGGCTTAATTTGTGAAACTTGTTTGTTGTGGTTTTCTGGAGAGGTGGAGTAACTATTATGTGTCCCTTTTGTTTTGAGGTTTCTTATTGTTTTGATGTTGTTTTACATGTTTGTTTGTTATTTAATCACCTCTATCTTTATTTTTTTTATAGTGCAATCAATAAAATAATTGTACATTTTGAAAAAGTTGTTTTTTTGTGTGCATAAATCAGGGTTTATACTAAGTAAACAAAGACTGACATTTTTAAAATTAGGGTTATCAAAAATTTTCTCGACGCGCGCACACTGACATTTTACAGAGTCTCACACCAGCCAAAGTCCCAAAGTTGGCAACCCTGCCTACACCAGCACCAACCTTGGTTTTTCCTAGAATGTCTCCCACCCAGGTGCCGATAAGACTCAGCCCTGCTTAGCTTCAGAGTGCAACTGGTTGTAAGCTACTAGTTGACATTTTACCACCTTGGAATTATAAGGTTCTATCTGCATTCTGAGCAGTTTTGAGATACTGAGCTTCAAAGTTTTTTCATTCCATTCGACTTTGTAGATAGAACCTTTTCGTTTTCTAAATAAAAAGTCCCAACATGTACACAAGATAATGACAAAAACATCACATAATGTAAATAGGTAAATAAGTCACAGAATAAGAATATGTGATTAACTCAATTTTGACATAACATTATAATTCCTTATAATTCCAAGGTGACGATTTGTTGGTAACAGAAGACTGGTGTGGAGAACAAGAAAAGCAGGATAAGTAACTTCAAGGCATTTGAGTTTAAGAACTACTTTAAAATTACAGTGTGTTGTTATGCTTGTGTTCATGACTAAATGCACTACAGGTACACTCTTGAGGAAATCACATTATGTGAACAAGCAATCACTGATTCTCTTTAAAATAATCATTACATAAACTAGAAGAATAAAATAAGCACTTCCTTTTATTCAAAGATGTCTTCCTCAAATTTTAGAAAGTGAAATTCACAACCCAAATTTAGATCATTTATAATAAATACTGCAATATTCCATTAAAAATATGAATTGCCAATTTTGATTTCATGACTTTAAAATTCTATTATTATTTACTCACCATTATGTTAAAATTCTATTATTATTTACTCACCATCATGTTAAAATTCTATTATTATTTACTCACCATCATGTTAAAATTCTATTATTATTTACTCACCATCATGTTAAAATTCTATTATTATTTACTCACCATCATGTCGTTCCAAACTTGTATGCTGTTGATTTTTTTTTTTTTTTTCCAAAAAAGAAGACAATTTGAACACTGTAACGTGAAGGAAACTTCAGACAATTGAAAACATTGTCTGGTAAAAGTGAAAAATGCTGCGTCCCCTAGAGGTCACTATGGGGAATGCCTCCGGCATGACAGGTGTCTGAAGCATGAGCCTAAACACAACAATGAACTTGACATTGGCAGGCAGCAGCCTATGACGTCACCACTGGTGTGACCGAGAGTACAAGAGGGCACCTGTGCAAAACGTCATCCACTTCTTGTCTGAAGGAGCAGGAATACCGAAAGCAAAGGGATGCAGCGTCTCGTTTCCTATTCTCAGGGAACCATGGTTACATGCGTAACCTAAGACGTTCCCTTTCGAAAGGGCACTCTACACTGCGTGCCCTAGGAGTCGCTATGGGGAACGGAATACCCATGCTGCCATTGCTGAAGGGATGAGTGCCCTATTGGCTGAGTTAAGTCGACAGACTCAGAGGAGTCCTCATCCCTTAGGTGCACACCAGCAGCACAATCATAGACCGGAGCTTCTCAAGAACGGAGGCCTCAACAGGATGATCCCAAAGAGAGGAAGCCTAATGACGTTCATGTTCAGGCCAGCTTCCAAGGAGGCTCACAGTGAGCCTAACGCTCAGAGCTTCTGTACAGGCAGCCCTGAAGAGTGGAGGCTTCAAACAAGAGGCAACACTCTAACCCAAGGGCAATACAGAGAAAGCTCAGAAAGAGCTAAAACTCAGTTTAACTGGCCTGCAAAGCGCTGCAAACTAGAGGCTTCAATACAATGACTCTCATAATGAGAGGAGGCCTAGCAACACTCCACACTGAGGTCAGTACCTTACCGCCTAGCCGAGCTCTAGGAGTATGACGACTCTCTAACTCGAGAGGAGACCTAACAACTCCCTGTACTCAGGATATCTTGAAAGGAGGCTCACAGAAAGCCTACCACACACACTCATAATCCTAGCGGAACTCAAGAGAGTGGAGGCCTCGGTAAAGATAACTTTCTCTAGTGAGAGGAGGCCAATCAATGCTCGCAGTAGCCTAGGAGGCTTACAGAGAGCCTAACAACATAGCAAACCTTAGCCAAGCTCTAGGAGTGAAGGCCTCGGTATGACGACTCTCTAAATCGAGAGAAGACCTAACAACTCCCTATGCTCAGGATATCTTGCAAGGAGGCTCACAGAAAGCCTACCACTCGCAATTGCTATCCTAGAGGAGCTCAAGAGAGCGGAGGCCTCAATAAAGACAACTCTCTCTAGCGAGAGGAGGCCAATCAACACTAGCAGTAGCCAAGGATGCTCACAGAGAGCCTAAATCGAGAGGAGACCTAACAACACCACACACTCAGGATATCTGCAAGTAGGCTAACAGAGAGCCTACAACTCACAATTGCTATCCTAGCAGAGCTCTGGGGAGCCGAGGCCTCGATAAAGACAACTCTCTCTAGCGAGAGGAGGCCTAACAACACTTGCAGTAGCCATGGAGGCTCACAGAGATCCTAACCACTTAGCCTATGGGTGAGCTCTTAGGACGAATACAGTACGTCTTATGCTTGTTTTCAAGGACGTTTCTAAATAACAGGGCTAGCAGCCTACCACAATAGTGGGACTCTGGTTCAAGAGCAGTGACCAAGGAGACTCGCAGAGAGCCTAACAACTTAGACCCAGGCTGAGCTCGGAGGACAGAGGCCTTAAGATACTGAGGAGATACTGCTTGTCAGCATTGAGGAGCAGTTTCCATAAAAGCAGTAGCCAAAGAGGCTCAAAGGGAGCCTAACGACTTGACAACACTGCCTACTAAAAAGCAGGGCCCTCACAGGAAAATTCTCATAACGAGAAGCCTAACAACACTCCAAACCTAAACAATAACTGGGGTTACTGGGGGCTAAACTCTCAGAGAGCCCCCTAACCCACTGTCTAAAGTGAGAGGAGGCCTAGCAGCGTCCTAATCAAAAACGCCACTCATAACGAGAGGGCATAACATGCTCCATAGAAAGCAGGGCTATATATATATATATATATATATAATTTTTGAGAGAGAGAGAGAGAGAGAGGTGGCCTAACGACATCTTACGTTCACAACAGCTTACTAAGGAGGCTTCTCAAAGCTTAACAACTCAAAATCGCTGACTGGGCGGAGCTCTAGGGAGCGGAAGCCTCAGAAGAATGACTTCAGTAACGCCAGTATTGAAAAGGAAGTAGCCAAGGAGGCTTACAGAGAGCCTGACAACCTAGCATACTGCCTAGCTGAGCTCTGAGGACGGAGGCCTCAGCATAACTCTCTAAAGCGAGAAGCGGCCTAACAACGTCCTACGCTCAGGACAGCTTACAAAGGAAGCTTACAGAAAGCCTAACAACTTGATACTGCTATCCAGGTGGAGCTGTTCTCCATAGGAGCGGGGCAGTTATGTCCAGACAGAAATGTTTTCCATAAAGTCTGTCTCATGCCACCAAACCAGATCTAATCTGTCATTGGTGCAGGCATAACTTTCCATAACTCATAATTGTTATAATAATAATTACTACACTATTCTGTCTCTAATTCCTCAGAAAAAATTTAATTTCCTGTTCGACTCCCTCGGGAGTCAAGCGCACTAGTTCAAACTTAGATACTATCATTCTGAAAAGAATCATACGAAAACAGACATGAATGCATCGCTATGAGTGCTTTAAGCTCGTGCAAACACTAACTACTATCCCTCAAGAGGGAGCAGAAAGGAAAAAAGCTAATAACCTGTCTCTTGTAGTCAGTCTCGTGAATGCATCATGCCAAGCACATCCAGCTTGCTCAAACAGCATTGAACCCCAATTGCGCTTCCCACATCCCTCGAGAATAGGGACAGCGCAAACTGAGCTTTTCATAGAGAAATCTTCACAATGCGTGCATTTATTCCCTCAAGAACTAAACGTGCGTGCTCCTCACTCATGTACAAACAAAAAGTCTCCTGAAGACAAGAAAGAGGATGACGTTTTGCACAGGTGCCCTCTTGTACTCTCGGTCGCACCAGTGGTGACGTCTTAAGCTGCCGCCTGCCAATGTCAAGTTCATTGTCCTGTTTAGACTCATGCTTCAGACACATGTCATGCCGGAGGTATTTCCTATAGTGACCCCTAGGGGACGCAGCATAGAGTTCCCTTTCGAAAGGGAAATGCCTTTTTCCATCCAAGTATGTTGCCACTGGTAGGATTCACTCACAGCTTTACACATTTCTGTGGTCTCTGCCACTGTGACTGTCTGGTGAGTAAACTTGGTAAGTGTTTTAATGATGTCAATGTGTTATTGGCTTACAACTTTCCTAACCTTGTACAGCTCCATCTCAGTGGATCTAGGGAGTGGAGCTTAACCTAATTAGATGTATGTATAGTGTTAATAAGGTTAGGGTTAGGGTTTAGTTGAAACTTTTAGCTCCATAGGTTAGGTCCAGAGGTGGGGGACTGGATGTCAAGCTCCACCCATTGGCTCTCAGTGAGCAACCTCTCCATTTTTTTTTTTTTTTTTCCAGTGATACAGACCCTAAGTCCAGTATATGTAGATAAATCATACTTTAACTGAACTTAATGGCTCCTTCTAGCCAACATTTCTGGGTGTTTCCATGCCTATGGCATTAAATGCTGGGATAGGTTCCAGCATCCCAGTGACCTTGCATAGGACAAGCAGTTTAGAAAATGAATGGATGGATAGATGATGGCTCCTGTCTCCCCCTGGAGGCCAATGACATTACTGCATTATAGTAGATAGAAAGAGGGCTTAAACTTTGAAAGAAGTTTAGGTAATTTTGTTCAAATATATGTAGCCTGTTTCATATAATTAGAGTTGTATGGTGGTAGCATTTTTACCTGGCTCTTGGCATTCAAAATGGCCAAAATGTGGTCAGAGTTCAGTCTGACTTCCTGTAGGTGGTGTGGCTTTGTTGTGTGAAGGACAGCAACATGATTTTGCAGCTTCTTTTCTATGGGTTCTTACATGTCATTTCACATGCTTTGTAAAAATGTAATAAATACCGTCACAGTATATTTTGTGCATAATTATGTTTACATTATGTTACATTTCAGAATGTTAAAAGATAATAGACATAAAGTCTGTGCATTCAAATCTTTTGTTCTCCTTAGCAGAAGTGTAAGCAGTGTGGTTTAGCTCAAATAAAGTGTAAAGCAATGAGTTGGTCACTTGACAAAAAAATGACTCATATGGTCTCATGTTTTTCTAGACAGGTGGTTTACCCTTGAGCAGAGTTCACATTTGCTTTAGACATATCGCCGTCACATTTTTTTTTTTCCTTTTTTTTTTTTTACCTCAAATGGAAAAAGAATGGTAGAATAGTTAGTGAGTGGGGTTTTACAAGTTTGATAGAATGATTGTTGTTGTTTCTTTATGTATATATATATATACAGTGGGGAGAACAAGTATTTGATACACTGCCGATTTTGCAGGTTTGCCCACTTACAAAGCATGTAGAGTTCTGTCATTTTTATCATAGGTACTCTTCAACTGTGAGTGACGGAATCTAAAACAAAAATCCAGAAAATCACATTGTATGATTTTTAAGTAATTAGTTTGCATTTTATTGCATGACATAAGTATTTGATACATCAGAAAAGCAGAACTTAATATTTGGTACAGAAACCTTTGTTTGCAATTACAGAGATCATACGTTTCCTGTAGTTCTTGACCAGGTTTGCACACACTGCAGCAGGGATTTTGGCCTACTCCTCCATACAGACCTTCTTCAGATCCTTAAGGTTTCGGGGCTATCACTGGGCAATACGGACTTTCAGCTCCCTCCAAAGATTTTCTATTGGGTTCAGGTCTGGAGACTGGCTAGGCCACTCCAGGACCTTGAGATGCTTCTTACGGAGCTGCTCCTTAGTTGCCCTGGCTGTGTGTTTCGGGTCGTTGTCATGACCCATCTTCAATGCTCTTACTGAGGGAAGGAGGTTGCTGGCCAAGATCTCGTGATACATGGCCCCATCCATCCTTCCCTCAATACAGTGCAGTCGTCCTGTCCCCTTTGCAGAAAAGCATCCCCAAAGAATGATGTTTCCACCTCCATGCTTCATGGTTGGGATGGTGTTCTTGGGGTTGTACTCATCCTTCTTCTTCCTCCAAACACGGCAAGTGGAGTTTAGACCAAAAAGCTCTATTTTTGTCTCATCAGACCACATGACCTTCTCCCATTCCTCCTCTGGGTCATCCAGATGGTCATTGGCAAACTTCAGACGGGCCTGGACATGTGCTGGCTTGAGCAGGGGGACCTTGCGTGCGCTGCAGGATTTTAATCCATGACGGTGTAGTGTGTTACTAATGGTTTTCTTTGAGACTGTGGTCCCAGCTCTCTTCAGGTCATTGACCAGGTCCTGCCGTGTAGTTCTGGGCTGATCCCTCACCTTCCTCATGATCATTGATGCCCCACGAGGCGAGATCTTGCATGGTGCCCCAGACCGAGGGAGATTGACCTTCATCTTAAACTTCTTCCATTTTCTAACAATTTGCGCCAACAGTTGTTGCCTTCTCACCAAGCTGCTTGCCTATTGTCCTGTAGCCCATCCCAGCCTTGTGCAGGTCTACAATTTTATCCCTGATGTCCTTACACAGCTCTCTGGTCTTGGCCATTGTGGAGAGGTTGGAGTCTGTTTGATTGAGTGTGTGGACAGGTGTCTTTTATACAGGTAACGAGTTCAAACAGGTGCAGTTATTACAGGTAATGAGTGGAGAACAGGAGGGCTTCTTAAAGAAAAACTAACAGGTCTGTGAGAGCCGGAATTCTTACTGGTTGGTAGGTGATCAAATACTTATGTCATGCAATAAAACGCAAATTAATTATTTAAAAATCATACAATGTGATTTTCTGGATTTTTTCTAGATTCCGTCTCTCACAGTTGAAGTGTACCTATGATAAAAATTACAGACCTCTACATGCTTTGTAAGTGGGCAAACCTGCAAAATCGGCAGTGTATCAAATACTTGTTCTCCCCACTGTATATATTGTTAAAGGTTAAACCACCAGTTGATTGTGATCAGGTGACCAGTGTGGAAAAACAAAGAAGAAGACGTTTGTCTGAATTCTTTGAAGCCAACCACACTGCCTACGTATGATCTGTAGAGTCTAGTTGGTGGATGTGAATTATTGCAACAAAAAAAGGGGGGAGGAAAAGATCCTTTTATACATATTCATTTTTTTATTCATTATGCAGGTAAGCATATGTCATGAATTTTTATATTTAAAAAGGTCAGGTACAATTTTTCCTGTTTATGATTTGGGCTGTAGCAGAAAAGCACCAGTTCTCTTCAAACTCTTCACATATGGAGGAAAAGACCACCTCAGTATACTGAAAGAGCAACAGGGCAACCAGTATTAGCATTTATAAATGTATATGTTATCCGTTATATGATCCAAAAAGTGATAAAAATAGATTTCAGCAAAAAATATGAAGAGTAATGAATAATTATATAAATGTACATTACAACAAAAATTATGGTTTGAGTAATTTACCACTGTCTTTGGCTCTTGAAGTTGTTCCAAAGGCATAAAATGAGTTCGTTGCAAATCTGCCTCTTGATGTTTTACATTTTTTCCAGAGTAGCAACATACACTACCTACAAGAGAGGAGAACTATGGTCATATTTTAGTAACAGATTAAATAAAATAAAATTATATTAATGAACAGAACTCACCAATGACGACAATGATCAGAACACCATGCATTAGACCAGATATTAGGATAATAATCATCCATGGTCTCTGAATCTGCTCAGTATAATTCACCACGGTATGATTCTGCTCAGCAGTGTTGTTCTGGCGCTCAGTTAATTGAGTTGGTTCTGTAAAAAATAGCCATACATTTAAATAACTAAAGCACTGAATGTCCATATGACCTGATCACTGAATTCTCACTCACCAATGATGTGAAGTCTGGTGCCGTGGCTGAATTTTGGAGGTGCTTCAGTGGTCATGCAGTAATAAATGCCTAACTCATCAACAGTGACATTTTTTATGAATAGACTATGTTTAGGTAGCACTGAATACTTGGGTCTGAATTTTAAATCAAAGTAAAAAGGAGTTGGTGAAGTTGAAAATAACCGTAATATCATAACTGGACGATTTGGTGGTTTCAGTCGCATCCAATAAATCTCTTTTTCATCAAGATCACAGTTTATAGTCACATTTTGCCCCAAATTAGTTAGTTCTGTTTCTACAGCTTGACACCATACTAGTAGACCTGTGAGATACATAAAAAAATCAAACACGCATAGAGTAACAAAAAATAGGATTCTTAGGAAACGTGAACTTGATCAAGTACAATAAATATTCAGTAAATTACACTTACAAATGAGATGCTGTATGATCTTTGTGTCGTTTCCACAACTAAAATGCATTACCTGATGAAATCTGGTTGCTTTCACAAAGACTTTAAGATGGAACTGTACTTTTCGAGCTTTGAAACCAAGAGAGGGCGATTTTAGAGCAGCCAATGAGAGGAAGTCACACTCAGACCACATTCAACATACTTGTTTTTTTAATGGCTCATGTGAGATCATAATTTTTACAGAACAAAAACTAGTCAAATATTGCCTGAAGCTTCATCTAAACATTAATATTGGTGTGCAAACACAAAGGCTGTAAAATTGAATAAAAGACCACTGACCCAAGACCTATAGATTTATTTAAAAAGTAATTTCCCCAATGAATATCTAAATGAAGTGAAACTGAATTTGACATTCTGATTAACTCCATATGTGATATACACCTGCTGTAGAAACATCAATGGCCATTGAGCTGTGGTGACTTTATAATGTGCTTATAATTTCCATTTTATTTTACCACAGGAACTGAGCATGGCACACTTCTCTCTCTCTTTCTCCCTTCAATAAAATCTAGCCTTCAGTGAAACTTGCCTTACCCACGCAGTAGCAGAAGTTGTCCACAAAGTCTTCTTTATGTCATAAATGTTTCAAAATTCCAATGTTTAGCCGCTAGGGGGCGATGATCTGTGAACCCATCAACCCGTGTCTATTATGATTTTTACCTCATCTCAGATCAGTTTTATAAATTGTAGACATTTAATTACACATTTGTAGGCTATAATGAAAAGGAAAGGAAAAGTTGTAGTTATACTGGGACTGGCATGTACATAACATTATAATGAGCACAATATTGTAATAAAACGTTGTGAATTCTCTGGGTTTGGTTGTTATTTCAGCGCTTTGTTGTTGGAAGAATGCGTCTACGGCTTAACGTTACACATTCTGATTAGCACATAACTTAGTTCAAGCTTCACTTGTGTATTTGTGTTATTTTGTGCAGATATAAGTCGTAATATTAAGTTATGTAAATATCTGATTAATCTCATATAGATGTGTTTCGTTGAGGTAAATAACCCGCAGCGCTACACGTTACCTGATCATCTTTAGCTTCAGCAACGCAAAACATTATTAACTATGATTAGGGCTTTCATATTCATAACATTATAATTGTATACACTAAACAATAATAGTTGGGAATTATTTGGGCTTAGCTGCCGTGTTTCAGCGTGTTGTTACGGGAACGCAACCACAACAAGCTCTTCAGTTTACGAGTGTTATTCTCTTCAGCTTCAGCGCGCGGAGCTCAAACAGCAATAATGTTATTTCAAACAGTAATATTAAAGCTGTTTATTATTACTGTAATATTAAAAAATGATTTATATTTTGTTATTTAAAACCATTGATGCATTAATAACTAGCACTTGTATTGTTCTCGTATTATTTTCATCAACAGCATGGTTTGATTAAAATCATTTCCTTGTCCGTGCGGCTATTTCATTTTATTTATTCATGGCACATGTATTTTATTTCTTTATATGTAGCCTAAGTAATGTTGTCATATGATACGTTTGCATTTAGGTATTGTATTGTATTGTATTTTATTTTTATGTTAGGCAATAGATTTTTTGGTAACACTTTCTCCGGTGTATGGCGATGGATTATGTACAAGATATATCCATCTTATTCTCTGGGCGCTACTGCAGAAATGTCCGGAAAAGTAAGTTGGCGTCGCAGATTTTAAGGGACAAAACACAGTTGGAGGTAATAAATAAGAATCACAACCAATAACAAATGTTTTTTTCCAAATATCGATTTTTTTTTCTCTCAAATTGTCTCATCTAGAATGTGCTGTGTTCGTGTCGGACACAAAAATGGCAGCGAGCATAGCGGAAGTGACGTCTTCGGTATCCATGAATAGTGAATCATTTTGTTCAGTTGATTCAGAGTTTCAAAAAAATAATTTCACCCATAGTAGATGACTAACTGACTAGTCGGGTAAATATTGACAGAGATTTGCTGCGACAGAGCGACCGAAAATCATTCATTTTCAAGTAGATGCGGCTGTTTCCAACAACAATGCTGAACAGAGCTCCAGTTTGTTCAAATGAGCAGCGTCATGAATGCAGACAGATTTATCCACCTGCAATGCAGCACCAGCTGTTCCTGGGCAGTCGATCACGTCCTGATACAGTGGGTTAAAAAGCAGAACGCCTACTAGAAACATGCATGGTGGGTAGACTTAATACAGTGAAATCTCAATGTCCATTGTGATGAGATGGTCCTCACTGCAGAACACGAGATCCAGAGGGTGGGGTCGGATCCAGATCCAACTCCTCCCACTTCATATACTTAGCTACATTACTTTGCTATATTACTGCAACAATGGAGCCACAAACTTTTAAAAATACAGCATTTATTGATCCTGGTAAGCGCTCATTGTCACAGTTGTAAAGGCGTCACAGCATTTGTTTCCAGGCGGGCTGTTAAAGAACGTGACACACACGTCTCCTGGACATCCTGTAGAATTGAAACAACCAGATGATGACTTCATAAATCCTGAAGTGTTTCCAGTTGAGTGGGCGTGACGTCTGAGGCTGAACTACATCTACCTCAACTCCACCCCCTGGATCTCATGTGCTGCAGTGAGGAGCTACTGATTGTGATTGAAGAAGTGACACTTTTCAAAACTTTGAATCAACTGAGCCACGATGATTAGCAAATGATTCACGAAGCGCTTAAACTCTGCACGCTCAGCACATCTGCTGGTTAAAGGTGCAGTGTGTAATATTTATAAGGATCTATTGACAGAAATGCAATATAATATACATAACTATGTTTTCAGTGATGTATTAAGACCTTACATAATGTAGCGTTATGTTATTATTACCTTAGAATGAGCCATTTCTATCTACATACAACGCGGGTCCCCTTACAGTGAAATCGCCATTTTGCGCCGGCATGTTTCTACAGTAGCCCTAAACGGACAAACTGCTCTACAGAGCGCCAGCTACTCTCTGCTGTCTCAGATGACGACATCTTTGTCCTGTGTCGGCCCCCGTAGCTTCTCTATGTGCTTCGAAAGGGAGGGGTGAGCAGTGGGTGATTGCAACTCACAACCTCACCACTAGATGCAGTTAAAATTCACACACTGCACCTTAAAGCCGTGTAAATCAACAAAACAATGTTATAATTATACTAATTAATTAAAAACAAGTTTTTAATATTAGTAACTTAGCATGTATATCTGCATATCTTTTTTTTATTATTATTAATTTGTACTTTTGTGTTTACCAACAAAATAAAAGCACTGTACATTAACTTTATCGAAAGTTAAACAACTAAATGATAAAAATGACTCGAGAACATTTACAATCTTACATTTAATACTTGTTCAGATCAAACACGCCCCACCACAGGTAGCCTATATTTAAAGCCCCCATGAAACCAAAATTGAAGTTTTTTCGCTTTTAGTATGAATCAAGTGCGCCACACACATCCTGAAAAGTGAAGCCAAAATGTTTTGATCTCCCTCAGGTGGCTGGATGCAGTATAGGTCATAAACCCCGCCCTCTCCATGTAATTGAATGGGATATGAGACAAACTAAACAATCAAATTTCACTTCAAATACATTTGAACAAATTACACAAGATGGCTTCTGTAATTTTAAGTCATTTTTATCACGCTGATGTAAGTTCAAGTGTTCGTTTTTTAAATAAGTTTGGTTTTAGTTAGTTATTTGATGCTATAAAAAATGGGGGTGTGACATCATGATTGACAGCTGAGATTGACAGCTTCTCTAAGTGAAGTAGTGACTGAGGCGCCAACTGACATTTTTTTCTGAATTTTCGGGAGGAGATTGGAGCTTCAACTTTAATTTCTACATTTCCATAACTGTTTATTTCCCACCGACATAATGAGTTGTTCTGCAGTAAACTCGGGCTCCAAGATGTCAGCGCCATATATGGACATTGCCGGCTTGACTTTTCTACAATGGAAGAGAGTGAAGGTGTGTTGTTCATCATTTTTTACAGTCTATGGTATGAATATATTAGCCTTACTGTTATCTATAATCTAGTGTGATCCAAAACAATGACAGAATTCACATTTAGAAGATATAAGCGTTCAAAACTTACAGTCTCTACATTCAGCCAATATGGATCAATGGTTTTGATGACATCACTCTGCACTTCAGCTTCTCATCAGATTTTCTGTCCAATCAAATGCTCTCTAGAATCTGAAGCCCCGCCCCCTACATTATAAACAGATGCTGAAGCTGCGGCTGAAATCAGTCACTTGTTCACACATTTACTATTTTCTACATGGTGAATGGCACATAGTGCACTATATAGGGGATAGGGAATAATTCAGACCAAGGGCGTAGTTTTGGTTTGAACATTGGGGGGGTTGAAGTGTGAACCGTTTAGCAGGGTCCCGGGGCATGGTTCCTCATGAGATTTATTTGTAAAATAAAGGTCAGGAGTCCCTTTTTCATATTCTTCAGTGGAACTGTTCTTATTCTGGTCATATTTTAAAAAACAACACCAATGACAGATCACACATTATCCTTCCAATAATCTTAAAAACAAGAATCAGAACTTATGTAAACTCCAATAACCTGTCATTTTAAAAAAGTGTAAACTGGTATGGCTTGTGGTTCCTGTTATAGTGTTGTTTTGGCTGTCGTCAGGTAGATTCTACTCCTCCCATCACAACTATAAACTCTGTGTTTCCTCATCAACTGCAGTCGACAGTCTCTGGCAAGAGGAGACACTTCTTTAACACAGGGAAGATAAGAATGAAGGAGGCAGGTCAATGTCAGGCTAATCTTTTTAGATTGTGGCAAAGGCATAAAGGGAATTACCTTAAGGTAAGTCATAACTCATCTACTTTCATGTTCTTGACAGAGAGCAGCAATTCATTTAGCATCTTCTATTCATTTCATTTGCTGTCATCTGTATTTCATGCTGGTACTACATTTTTTTTATAGGCAATTTCTTACAGAAAAAAAAACCTGTGTATTAAGTTCATTATTTATTTATTTTAAATTTTCTCTTGACTATTTTAAATCTTTGCAGGTCACTATGAAGACTTGAAGACTTGAATACTTGAAGAACTTGAAGACACTCCCAAAATGGAATCTTAAAAATGGAATCCTTGTAATGCTTTTTTAAAAAAAACTAAAAGACAAGATGACAAAAAGAAAGAATGTGGTATTTCAAGGCAAGATTTCACCTGCGGAAAAGAACTACATGAAACTGATTACAAATTCAACCTAAACAAATAATATCTCCCCTTCAAAGTCAACTCAAGAATCAAGAAGGATTTATTCCATCTTCACCAAACAAGCACAGTTCTTCATCAAAGGTGTGTAAAATATCTTAGTTGTATTCTATTTGTTCAGTCTTATTCAGTCATACGGTAGCTGTCACAAAACATCTCGGTTCAGGGAACGAGGGACCAGAGACGTTACGTCGACGTCACCGACGTATTGGGATCCCAATATGTCGGTGACGTCGACATAATGTCGAAAGTGACCGACTGAAAGGGAACTATAGTCATGAAAAACTACTGGTGGATTCTGTCCACAGTGATGTTTATAATAAATAATAAATAAATTTAAAAAAAATCTAAAATAATCATAAAATATATTTTGGAGTAGTAAGAAAAAATAAGCATTTTCTCTAAATGACCTCTTGGGCTCAAATGCCTTTTAGGGAGCAAAATGAAAAGGGAACATAATATAAAAAAACAATAGGCTATTAATGGTAAGTCAAATATATTTCTAGCTAGTCAAAAAGATTAAATTACTGGATACTTTTATCCTTAGACACCGGAAAACGTCACATTGCTTATGTATGAGCATGCGCCATCTTTCCGTGGACGACATTGACTCGTTGACAACGTGGCTTGCTCTCGTTAGTTTAGCATTAAGAAATTGTTTTCACTTCTCAGTAGATTGTTATACATTTTAATAATAAAAAATAAAAAAAAACACCATGGGACACAGGTATGTTTTAGTGAATTTTGAGAAAAAAGCAAAAATCTGATCAAGACGTATGCTTTTGTCGATGTAGCATGGAAGTAACGGCTGCAATGTTTTTAAAAAATATAATTTATTGCCCATAAATAGCACAGATTATATTCATTACAGATAAATATGAGATTAATATTCAGTGCAAGTAGATTGTTACAGCAGTTTTTAGAAAATTGATTTGTTAGAAAGCTTAAATGTACAGTGTACGCTTGTTCGATCTGGCTTTATCAGAGAAGGTCAGAGAGAGATCGGCCTATAGGGGTGTGGATCAAATAAATTGCTACTTTTTAGTGTTTTTCCTAGTATATACTGATTTTTGGTGCAAGAAATTGATATAAGCCTATGCTTATAATACTTAATTTCTGATTATTTTGCACATTTTAAATAAAAAGCTCATATTGGGTCCATGCTGGACCCAAGAGCGCTAGACAAGCTATGCTGGTAATCAACATCTGGTGCTGTGAATGAAAATATGGTGATGTTAATCAAATTTTGATCAAAATACAAATATACAGTATTTAGAATGTCACAGAAGAATGTTACTGGATGGGGAGGGGTAAATAATTCACAGTGTTCCTTTGCAATGATTGTGAATATTGGAGAAGGTGTAAGAGAAGATATTTATTAAATATTAATGTTTGCAAACTGTTGATATCTTTTTATCTTCTGTTTCTACAGTTGGTACATCATCATCTTTGTGTTTTTGCTGTATATCACAGGTGAGAGATTAAACATTTTAAATGAAACTTCACGCCATGCAGAAGCCAAACTGTGTTTGCTCTTTTTCTTAGGTTCTTTCTCTTCTTCAGCGGTCACAGTTTTGGGTTTTATTGGAGACTCGGCTGTTTTGTCATGCTCTATCCCTCTAAGTGAGCTTCAAGACAAAATACAAGATTTTAACATACACTGGAGAGACAATAAAGGCAAGATTGTGTGTGACATAATTGGGGGCAACAGAGCATCTAAAGGTCAAGCTCCAGAGTACAAGAACAGAGTTGAAACATTCCCTGAGGAGTATAAGAGAGGAAACTTCTCCATCAAACTCAACGGTCTTCAAAAAAATGATACAAGGAAGTACACCTGTATCACCATTTCACCATCAGGGCCATTTCAAAATGAAATTTACATAGAGCTTCACGTCAAAGGTGTGTATAATATGAATATTTTAATTTAAAAAACTGTTTTTATTATTTAAAATTCTGAATTAAAGGGTTAGTTCACCCAAAAATGAAAACTATCCCATGATTTACTCACCCTCAAGCCATCCTAGGTGTATATGACTTTCTTCTTTCAGACGAATACAATCAGAGTTATATTAAAAGATGTCCTGGCTCTTTCAAGCTTTATAATGGCAGTGAATGGCAACCCAAAATTTGACGCCCCCAAAAGTGTGCATCCATCCATTATAAAAGTAATCCACATGGCTCCGGGGGGTTAATAAAGGCCTTCTGAAGCGAATCTATGGGTTTGTGTGTAAGAAAAATATCCATATTTAAAACTTTATAAAGTAAAATATCTAGCTTCGGCCAGACCGCCTTCAGTATTCAACTTATAAAGAAAGTTTAACGCCTCTCGCAGTTCAGAACGCTTACGCTACGTCCAATGTCATCGTCGCGCCAGTTGCACTTTTTTCGTAAGTTGAATATGGAAGGAGGTCTGGGCTTCAAATTTTGGGCTGCCATTCACTGCCATTATAAAGCTTGGAAGAGCCAGGACATTTTTTAATATAACTCCGATTGTATTCGTCTGAAAGTAGAATGTCATATACACCTAGGATGGCTTGAGGGTGAGTAAATCATGAGGTAATTTTCATTTTTGGGTGAACTATCCCTTTAAGTTAGTGACTGGTCAAACTAACGTTACAAACTTTGTCATTGTTGTTTTATCTCACAGATAGACCAGTAGGAAGAGGAAACCGTGGAGGACTAACATTGACTGTGTCTTTGTTAATCAGTCTTTTCTCAACCGTTTATTTTGTATTGTAGAGCTCAGATCTCTTCAATCAGCCAATGATGGAAATGTTTTGATCTGTAAGTACCTTTTTTTAAGTATCTGCACACTGAGTATTGTCATCCTATCTTGAACATGTTAGTCCTCTGTATTGCAAACTAATCAGAACTGATCTGATAGTGTTACAGGTGACTGAAGTATTTAAAAAAAAGATTCCAGATATTTCATTAATGTCAATCATTGTATTCATCAATGTTTGTATCAAGGATGAAACTTGTTAACTATTTCAGTGTCATTATCATTTCTGTCAATGTCATGTGTGCATAGAATATTAACCCTGTAATAAACTGGACAATATTTTAAGTATCAGGGTAGGACATTTACATGACAATGATGTACTAAAAACAGAAATGTTGCGTTTTTTTGCGTACAGATGACAACGTCAAAAAGATCACATGGAGCAGTGAAAATGACTAAAAACTGTATTATGCTGCTCATTTTACTGGTGTTGCATGTAAGTAGAGATAAACTTTTGAACTATAAACTTTGAACTATAAACTAATCATGTTCTTTAAAATGATCGTACATTTAAACATTGTTATTTCTACTAAAGGTGATTTGATTTTACAGTGCAAAGTTAATTAAAATGCAGAGCTGGGTAGATTAATTACAAATTGTAATCAGTTACTAATTTCAAATTACTAGGGCTGTCAAACGATTAATCGCATCCAAAATAAAAGTTTGTGTTTACATAATATATGTGGTGTGTACTGTGTATAATTATTATGTATATATAAATACACACACATGCATGTATATATTTAAGATTTTTTTTTATATTTATATAATATATATATATACACGCAAATATTTCTTAAATATATACATGCATGTGTGTGTAGCCTATTCAAATATACATAATAATTATACACAGTACACACCACATATATTATGTAAATTATTTTGGATGCGATTAATCGTTTGACAGCCCTACAAATTACATGACAAAAATTTTAGTTAGTAATGTAATCCATTACATTACATATTTAAGGTAATATAATCTGACTGCTTTTGGATTACTTTTAGATTACTTTTGACCTAACATGTTTATCACATTGATTTGAATAGAATATTCTTATATTGATATAAAATACATGAAAAAATATATTTCATTCATGATTTATCATGAACAACATGAAGTGCATAAAGACAAAACTGCCACAGTATGACCATATTTTGCATGGTACCATCAAAATGTGAGTCTAATATTGTGGCATGATCTCAGATTAATCCGCCTTAGTGGCATGTAAAACACAATAAACTGATTGGTCACTTTACTTGTCAGTCAGACGGCCTCTTATAAGTGGCAGTTCTTGGTCAGAATGCACTCTTGATCCCACTTTTAATTTTGTTGGGCGTGCTTAGTAGACAAACACTATGCAGTTTCATTTTGTCAAAACAATAAAAAACAAAAAAAAAAAACAGACAAACTACTAGAACATTTATTTGCATTGCAGGCAGCATACTGTTACACAACTTAGGTTTACATGACAAATGTTTGAACAAGTTAAATACATTTTATACATTAAATAAAATAAATTAAATATTTGTAATAAATTAGATTAATTTAAATTAAATAAAAAAAAATAAAGAATAACAAATATTTTAAATGAAATAAATAAATAAATAAATAAATAAATAAAGGTAGTGCAACAGAATTGCTGAAAACAGCAGTCTGTAAATAATTTAGTAAACAACTCAACTAGTACCGCATAACAAAAGCACTGCATCTCATCAAACACATGAGGCTGTTAAGTGTTAATTAATGCCATTTTTACAACAAACATTTATTTATTTGGTCTACTGGAAATATTCTAGAAATCTGCATTTTCAATGTTTTGATGAAATGTACATAAAATGTAATTTTGTGGTTCCTGCTCTGGTTCAGTGAGAACATAGGCTCACCGTAGCTCAGCTCTTAAAGCACACACTGTTAAACTAGCTACAATCACCACTCACACAACCAGAGCGGAATAGTACCAGCAAAGAAAGGAATTAACAGCGAGACGATCCTCTCTGCTTTGGATTCAATGCCACGGTTTGAGCCTGGCTTCTCTTGGATTCCATTTGGTTTCTCTAAAACACAAAAAAAATGAAAGAAGAATGAAAAAAAAAAGAGTAGCATTTAGGCTAGTACTGATCATTAGGAAATGCGATCATTAGGAAATGCACTAAAACTCCAGAGGAGAAGTGTGTAATTTCTGTGCCACAAGCAATACCAAAATAAAAGCAATATTCTTATTTTTTTGTCTGACTGGTTATTTTGTTTTAATATTTTGTCAAATTTGTTATTTTGTTTTAGAATTTGTTATTTGGTATAGTGATTATAGTTATTTTTTTGCCTGGTTATTTTTATAATTTATTTTGTCAGACTGATTATTTTGTTTTAATTTTTATTTATAGAATTTATTTTGTCAGACTGATTATTTTGTTTTAATTTTTATTTATAGAATTTATTTTGTCAGACTGATTATTTTGTTTTAATTTTTTTTTTGTCAAATTTGTTATTTTGTTTTTAGCATTTTTTTTGTGTTGTTTTATTTTTTGTCTGACTGGTTATTTTTATAATTTATTTTGTCAGACTGATTATTTTGTTTTAATTTTAATTTATAGAATTTATTTTGTCAGACTTACAACAGCTTCCTGTGTCATGGCGAAACATCAGATTTTGTCAGGCCGCCACGGACACGCCCCTCAGCGAAAACTCAAGATCTTCACAATTTAACGTCGCAAAGCCCTTTAGATTAGACTGTGCAAATATGATGTTGATCTGGTTAAATCACTATGAGGAGTTAATCACAGTGTAAAATGTGCCATTTCCTGTTGCCAGTAGGTGGCGCTATGACTGTAACTGAATATTGGTGTGTAGATGTCTTCGGGCCAGGACTCTAATAATACATGTGAAGTTTGGGGCAGATCGGACATTATATGTCTGAGTTACAACAACTTCCTGTTTCATGGCGAAACATCGAACTTTGTCAGGCCACCACGGACACGCCCTTCAGGGAAAACTCAAGATCTTCGCAATTTAACGTCGCAAAGGCCTTTAGATTAGACTGACCAAATATGATGTTGATCTGATTAAATCTCTAGGAGGAGTCCTGGCCTGAAGACATCTACATGCCAATATTCAGTTACAGGCATAGCGCCACCTGTGGGCAACAGGAAATGGCATGCTTTACACTGTGATGAGTATCCTCACTGAGATTTAACCAGATCAACATCATGTTTGGTCAGTCTAATCTTAAGGCCTTGGTGATGTTAAATTGCGATGATCTTGAGTTTTCGCTGAAGGGCGTGTCCGTGACGGCCTGTCAAAGTCTGATGTTTCGCCCCAAACTTCACATGTTTGATAAGAGTCCTGGCCTGAAGACATCTACATGGCAATATTCAATTATAGTCAAAGTGCCACCTACTGGAAACAGGAAATGGCATGCTTTACACTGTAATTCCCTCCCAGAAAGATATTTAAATATGCCATCAAGTCCCAAACAAGCTAGAAACACATTAAATCAAGCAAAACTTGGCTAAGTGCTAATGTATGCGATTTACGCCACAAAACAGGAAGTTGTTGTAACTCAGGCATACAGTGTCCGATCTGCCCCAAACTTCATACGTTTGATAATAGTCCAGGCCTGAAGACATCTACATGCCAATATTCGATTATAGTGAAAGCGCCACCTGCTGGCAGCAGGAAGTGTGGCACATTGAAGTGACTTTGCAATATTTCTCCTATATTTACCCACTTAAATGCATGTTGCCCACTATTCGCTGTTTTCCTGAGGCCATCGGGTGGCGGTGCTCCCGGGTGCGAGGGCCCTTTCATCGCTGCTTGCAGCTTTAATTTGGTTTTAGAATCTGATTCTTTTTTTTGTCCGACTGTTTATTTTTAGAATTTATTTTGTCAGACTGATTATTTTGTTTTAATTTTTTTTTTTGTCAAATTTGTTATTTTGTTTTAGAATTTTTTTGGTTTTATACATTTTTTTTTTTTTAGACTAGTTATTTATAGAATTTATTTTTTCAGACTGATTATTTTGTTTTAAATTTTTTTTAGATTTGTTATTTTGTTTTAGAATTTGTTATTTGGTTTTATAATCTGTTATTTTTTTTACCTGGTTATTTTTTAGAATTTTATTTTGTCAGACTGATTATTTTGTTTTACATATTCGTCAAATTTGTTATTTTGTTTTAGAATCTGTTTTTTTTTTTTTTTTTGTCTGACTGGTTATTTATAGAATTTATTTTGTCAGACTGATTATTTTGTTGTAATTTTTATTTATAGAATTTATTTTGTCAGACTGATTATTTTGTTGTAATTTTTATTTATAGAATTTATTTTGTCAGACTGATTATTTTGTTGTAATTTTTATTTATAGAATTTATTTTGTCAGACTGATTATTTTGTTTTAAAAATTTTTTGTCAATTTTGTTTTAGAATTTGCTATTTGGTTTTATAATCTGTTTTTTTTTTTTGTCTGATTTGTCAACCTAAGAGCAGCTTACTGTGCTGTTAATTAAGCTGGGATGAGACATGGGAACATGGGAAAAAAATACACACTTAACCTTACTTTCCCACTCTTAAATCCCGATTACTGATGTTTAACAGCAAGATTTTTTAGGAGTTAATAATGGCAATCATTGCACCTTTGACTTGAAGTTCTGTGCACATCTGAAGATTAAATTCAGTGATGAAGCAGCAGTACGACCCTGCATCACTTTTCTGAAGTTTCCGAAGTTTGAGGGAGAAGTTTCCTTTGGAATATTCTGCAGGAAAAGTTTCAGTTCTGCTTTTGTACACTGGGTCCTGCTCATTAGGCAACCATTTGCCATCTTCTATGTCATAAACATTCTTGCTGTTGTCATATCTCCAGTGTGCGTTAAAGACTTTAGGTTGCTTGGTAGAACGACACGGCAAAACTGCAGAATCTCCGATAAAACCTTGAACGGTTTCCTGCACAGATGCTGGAACAAAAGCAACATGTAAACGACTAAGACAATGTTGACTTTCAAGTTGATTCAAATACATATCTGCAATATTATGTGCTTACCTTCATTCAAAACTAGTATAAAGAAACAGACGATCAACACACTGCAAAAACAAACACAAAAACAGTCAACAAACTGTGATAAACTACTATTCCCAATATTAAAGATATGTCTCAGGGCACTAGTTAGAAATATCTTTTCCTCAGGGGGCTGAGACTTCAACAACAAGTACTGCAGTGACACAGAGGTCAACAAAACGTCATTTATGATGACAAAAGTGGGTGATGAAACCTCTAGTTGTGCAGTTTATATTGACAGGCGGCTTTTGTAGAAGTGTTTAGATACACAAGTTGTTTTGTGAAGAAATTATTGGTTGCTTTAAATGAGCTTTCATTTATATACATTTACACCAATGTTAAATACATGGACAACGATGTATTTGGATCATTTAAAAGTCTTTTAAGCTAGATTCTTATTTTATGTAGTATGATTTTATATATATAATAAGATGAATTGATCTGAAATTAGCTGCAGCAGGTGGTTTGACGTCATATATAATAATACTAACACATAAACTACATAAGTACGTCATACAATATAGGTTATATAATATAGGCATACATATATTCAAGAGCATTTGATTTACTTTAATTTCGTTTATGAATTCGAGTTTGTTTATGTTTAAGTAGCCAGACAAGCTAGTTATTAGAAACAAAAGCCAACACACACATATCTGCGCAAACAGACGGACAATTTTTGAACGTATTAATTGGAAATTACATTGCTCTGTTGCTGGGAATATTTCGGACACGTTATCATCGTAAATGTACTAATATTTACAGATATATACCGACTGAAGCTTAGCTAGCAAAGCCTCTAGCTAATCGTAACTGCGTCTTTTTATTCTGAAGGCCAGAGAAAGACGTCTACTGCTATACGACGACAATTTCAGCACAACGTACCTTTTCAGCATGGTGCACAAAATTATATGCAAACGGATAGTTATTGGAGGAATTAAGATGAACTTTCATCTGAAATTTAATAGTAAAGCGTCTTCATAATTTACAATGGACTGACACATGCGCAGTTCTGCCTTACAGGTCTTTGTTGTTACTTTCATCTCTTTAAATTGTTTTATATATTAATGCATATCTATTATAGTGTAAAATACACAATAACAAGTATATCAATAAAAACATATAAATTATACTGTATAAGTTTTGTATATGTTTTTGTTTTAGGCCTATGTATTGTTTGTTCTTAAGCGATGTTATTTTAATATAACTGAGATAAGAGATTTTATTAAAAGCCTATTTTGAAGTTTCTAATTTTAGATATTACATTTTCAGTAATTTTTTTTGTAATTTTAGTAATTTTTGTGTGTTTTTGTCATTTTTTGTATATATATATATATATATATAGCTTTTGATAATTTCTATTTCAGAGTTTAAGGAACTAGGTAAAATAAAAGCTTTTTAATATTTTATTTTATTTGAGTTAAAGTTTATTTTATTCAAAGTATGCTTCAACGTACTAGTTAATTTTGTTATATAATATTATTTATTATATGGGCATATGAAACATATCAGTCAATGCTGCTTTTTGTCCTAATCTTAAGCAATGTTATTTTAATTTCATCGAGATAAGAGTTTTTTTTTATTAATAGCGTATTTTGAAGTTATTATTTTTAGATTTCACATTTTCAATATTTTTTTGTAATATTTGTGTATTTTTGGCATTTTTAGTATATATATACATAATAAAAATAAAAGCTTTATATACAGTGTGTATATATATATATATATATATATATATACACACTGTATATAAAGCTTTTATTAATTTCTATTTCAGAGTTTAAGGAACTTAATAAAATATATTAAAATGCAATTCTTACAATATGTATATATATATAATATCTGTTGTGATATTTTTTCTGATATGCCCTATATATGCCAACAATAAAAGGAGCATTGTAAATAAGAAAAATGTCTCATTAAAAGGTTGAAATTCCTGGTAGTTTGGTATAATCTTCAGATTTGTTTGAATGATATTGCATCAGAAACAAACTGTGACAAACAAATGATGCTTGATTATTTCTCACAATGCATTCATTTTGAACCGTATATATTTTGAACCGAGCACCAGATGGCGCTGTCACGACTCTGACTATTTACCCGCCACAACCACCAACTGCAGAAGAAGAAGAAGAATCGGGAAGAACGTCGGACATAAACAGAGAGAGGGATGCTCACTTTTTAGTGCACTTATTGATATTCTGCTGACCAGAATGATTTATCAGTGCCTTTACCCGTTTATATCCCATGCCTGATATTTATAGTCCGAGTCTCAGACAGGTGTGTGCTGTAAGTATGGCATTTATGAAGCTTATAAGACCAATATCAGCTCAGATGTGTAATATTAATGGCCCTGGAGTGCAACAGCCAATGCTAAAAGCTTAAACTGTTTGATATTAATCACGTTCATGATTATAAGAAGTATTTCTTTTATATAAGATTATAGCTCGTGCACGGTGTTTTATATGCGAATCTGTCTGCTTGATTAGTGATCAGTGAGACTGTAGCAGTTTTGATTGTCAGGTGGGAATATAAACCATATATACCTCATGTCAATGAGGTATTTGAGGACGTTTAAGGTTAATGGATTATTATGATATATTTCACAGCTTTGGTCAATGCTGTTAACACAAAGATGTACACTAGTCTAATTTCTAAATTGAAATCTGCATGAATAATAATTGTGGAAGACAGAAAGTTCAGAGATTACCAACCTGAGCTACTTGGAAAGGTTTCAATTTTGCATATAAAATTGGTTTATAAAAATAAATGATGAACTTAAAATATTCAGGTTGTCATTATCACAATAAATCTAATTATTATTATTAGAACACTCAGTACCTTTTTAAAGATCAAACTGCAGTGCAAAGTATGTGTAAACTGTACCAGAATATCTGATTCTGTATATTTATGTTTATTTAAGAAAACCGAAATCTTATTTAATTTTTTTAAAACTTTTGAAAGTGATTCATTGCAATAATTGGCTTACTGAAATAGTGTAAATTACAATGTTAAACAATATCAAGAATAATTTGAGTTCAGAGAAACACATTTATGGTTTACTGTAAAAAAAAAAAAAAAAAAGTTTTGGGAAACACTAAGAAAATAAATTAAAATATTTTTTTTTTTTTAGAAAATCAGGGTATAAAAAAGTCTTAATTTGCACAAATCAAGGTCTTAAATTCAAGCAGAACGTCTTAAATCCATATAGTCATTGCATTAAATGTTGCCCGCTCTGCAAAAAATAAAAAATAAATTATTTATATATATTATATATATATTATTTATATATCTTATTTTCCAATACAAATATCTAAACATTCTTAAATCCCGATACATTTACTTGAGATGCAAAATGAAGACAAATAAAAACAATGTCTTGTTTTCTGAGAAATTGAACAAAATGAAGCGAGTTTATGCTTAAAACATGAACAAATATCTGTCAGTGGAAACTTTTGTTTGGTAGAAATGTGTTCTTGTTTTAATCATAAACTCACTCAATTTTGATCAATTTCGAATTCTTATGTCGTTTTGCTTTTTTAAGTAAATGTGTCTTGATTTAAGAATCTTTAGACATTTGCACTGGAAATCAAGACACATACTGAGGAAGAAAAGCAGTTTTTTTTTGTTTTTGTTTTTGCAGACAGAGTAAAAGTTATGGTTATTTCCATATTCTAGTGGAATATTCTATTCTAAAATGAATTAAAAAGTAATAGAGATTCGTTGGAAGTTGTATTTTTGTCTTGTGTGCTTCCTAGAGATTTACATTATGAGAATTGTGTTCAGTTTTTCTTTAAATTCTTCAGTATATTCCTTAAATGTTTTAAAAAAGGTCTTACATTTTAAAACCTGCAGAAACCCTGTTTATACGAATTATACGTGTTATGTAAACTTGATTTGTTATTGCGTAAAAGTAAACTGAATAACAAATACATTATGACTTGAATATCCTAACGATTACTGTATTTGTTGTAGATGGCAGTCCCGTTCAGAATCCCCAAAAAGAAGCAGCCGTCAGATTCATGCAGTCTTGGCATGCAGTCTCCGCTGTCTCGACTGCAGGACAGCAACTCACACAAGGTAATGATACCATCATGCACACTAATAGACAAATATGCATATAATCAGCCAATGAAAATGTGTTCTCCATTTACGGTCTCATCTGAGGGAATAGATCAGCTCTTAAAAGTCAAGCCAACTACTGTAGTTTTATGTAAATCCACTCCTTTTGTCCTTCGAACATTTCAGATGCAATGGGGTTCAGCCACTCTTAATGGAAGAACGCCTCATAAAACCAGTTCTAATGGAAATGTGCTGTCAAAAGACGGTCAGAGGAGTGAATCCGTGAGGTAAGACTTAAAATAACATGCTTTGAAACCAGCACTAGATGGAGCTGTTTATTTACTTTGAAACTGCTGTTTGCTGTGAACAGCTTTACCGTTACACTACAGGTCGAAAGATTTGAAACAATCCCTAACCCTAAGTAAAAAACCTAAGTGTGCAACTTTTGAGTAGTCAGACTTACAGTACACCGATCAGGCATAACATTATGACCACTGACAGGTGAAGCGAATAACACTGATTATCTCTTCATCACGGCACCTGTTAGTGGGTGGGATATATTAGGCAGCAAGTGAACATTTTGTCCTCAAAGTTGATGTGTTAGAAGCAAGAAAAATATGCAAGCGTAAGGATTTGAGCGAGTTTGACAAGGGCCAAATTGTGATGGCTAGACGACTGGGTCAGAGCATCTCCAAAACTGCAGCTCTTGTGGGGTGTTCCCGGTCTGCAGTGGTCAGTATCTATCAAAAGTGGCTCAAGGAAGGAACAGTGGTGAACCGGTGACAGGGTCATGGGCGGCCAAGGCTCCTTAATGCACGTAGGGCACGATCAAACAGACGAGCTACTGTAGCTCAAATTGCTCAAGAAGTTAATGCTGGTTCTGATAGAAAGGTGTCAGAATACACAGTGCATCTCAGTTTGTTGCGTATGGGGCTGCATAGCCGCAGACCAGTCAGGGTGCCCATGCTAACCCCTGTCCACCGCTGAAAGTGCCAACAGTGGGCATGTGAGCATCAGAACTGGACCATGGAGCAATGGAAGTAGGTGGCCTGATCTGATGAATCACGTGGAACACATGGCACCAGGATGCACTATGGGAAGAAGGCAAGGCAGTGGAGGCAGTGTGATGCTTTGGGTATTGACTTGGCCTACAAATTCCCCAGATCTCAGTCCAATCGAGCATCTGTGGGTTGTGCTGAACAAACAAGTCCGATCCATGGAGGCACCACCTCACAACTTCCAGGACTTAAAGAATCTGTGGCTAACATCTTGGTGCCAGATAGCACAGCACACCTTCAGGGGTCTAGTGGAGTCCATGCCTTGATGGGTCAGAACTGTTTTGGAAGCCAACACAATATTAGGAAGGTGCTCATAATGTTATGCCTGATCGGTGTACGTTGTAACAAGGATCTGAGCCACATTTAGAGAGCAAAATATCATTATCAATTGCATAACAGCACATTTCATTTGTATTTGTGTCCATTTTTCTGTTTCAGACCCATCAGGCCATCCCTCAGCGGTGAGAGACCGGATCTTTCACCCGACGTGCGTACGCCAGGCCGCGCCACGCACACCTGCTCAGATAACATTCCCAAAGGAGCCACACGTGGAATGATCAGTTTTAAAATGAACAAACAGCCAATAAAAATCAGCCCTGTTCGAGTAAACGGGACACCTAATAAGGTATCCGAGACGCCTGGTTTCAGACCCCAATGTCAAACTCCCACCGCAGGGAGAGACTTCACAGGAAATAGCAGGTGAGAATCTGAACCATGGTATGGTGGTTAAGAGTGTGATCCAGAGCAGGAGAGTTTGGTATGAACTAGTGGGTTTTAAAACATGTATGTGTATGTGTTTCAGATGGAGACCCAAAAGAGCGTCGGATACTCTTCTCTGCCATGATGAGAACCATACGGTGACGTCTGAAAGCTTGTTCAAGATTCGTAAAGGTATGTCCCTGTGTTATTTTAGTATCATTAATATAGTATTGTAGAATTTTATAATTTTTTGAATTTGTTTTAATTGTAATTTTTTGTTTTTGTCTATTTGGTTATATTTTTCCCCCCCTAATTTTAGTTTTAGTGCTGTAAAATCGATTAATTGCATCTAACATAAAAGCTTTTCTTTATGTGTACGTGTGTGTGTGTGTGTGTGTGTATATATATATATATATATATATATATATATATATATATATATATATATATATATATATATATATATATATATACACACAGACACACACACACACAGATACACAGTGGGGAGAACAAGTATTTGATACACTGCCGATTTTGCAGGTTTGCCCACTTAAAAAGCATGTAGAAGTCTGTAATTTTTATCATAGGTACTCTTCAACTGTGAGTGACGGAATCTAAAACAAAAATCCAGAAAATCACATTGTATGATTTTTAAGTAATTAATTTGCATTTTATTGCATGACATAAGTATTTGATACATCAGAAAAGCAGAACTTAATATTTGGTACAGAAACCTTTGTTTGCAATTACAGAGATCATACGTTTCCTGTAGTTCTTGACCAGGTTTGCACACACTGCAGCAGGGATTTTGGCCCACTCCTCCATACAGACCTTCTCCAGATCCTTCAGGTTTCGGGGCTGTCGCTGGGCAATACGGACTTTCAGCTCCCTCCAAAGATTTTCTATTGGACTGGCTAGGCCACTCCAGGACCTTGAGATGCTTCTTACGGAGCAACTCCTTAGTTGCCCTGGCTGTGTGTTTCGGGTCGTTGTCATGCTGGAAGACCCAGCCACGACCCATCTTCAATGCTCTTACTGAGGGAAGGAGGTTGTTGGCCAAGATCTCGCGATACATGGCCCCATCCATCCTCCCCTCAATACGGTGCAGTCGTCCTGTCCCCTTTGCAGAAAAGCATCCCCAAAGAATGATGTTTCCACCTCCATGCTTCACGGTTGGGATGGTGTTCTTGGGGTTGTACTCATCCTTCTTCTTCCTCCAAACACGGCGAGTGGAGTTTAGACCAAAAAGCTCTATTTTTGTCTCATCAGACCACATGACCTTCTCCCATTCCTCCTCTGGATCATCCAGATGGTCATTGGCAAACTTCAGACGGGCCTGGACATGCACTGGCTTGAGCAGGGGGACCTTGCGTGCGCTGCAGGATTTTAATCCATGACGGCGTAGTGTGTTACTAATGGTTTTCTTTGAGACTGTGGTCCCAGCTCTCTTCAGGTCATTGACCAGGTCCTGCCGTGTAGTTCTGGGCTGATCCCTCACCTTCCTCATGATCATTGATGCCCCACTAGGTGAGATCTTGCAAGGGTCCCCAGACTGAGGGAGATTGACCGTCATCTTGAACTTCTTCCATTTTCTAATAATTGCGCCAACAGTTGTTGTCTTCTCACCAAGCTGCTTGCCTATTGTCCTGTAGCCCATCCCAGCCTTGTGCAGGTCTACAATTTTATCCCTGATGTCCTTACACAGCTCTCTGGTCTTGGCCATTGTGGAGAGGTTGGAGTCTGTTTGATTGAGTGTGTGGACAGGTGTCTTTTTTACAGGTAACGAGTTCAAACAGGTGCAGTTAATACAGGTAATGAGTGGAGAATAGGAGGGCTTCTTAAAGAAAAACTAACAGGTCTGTGAGAGCCGGAATTCTTACTGGTTGGTAGGTGATCAAATACTTATGTCATGCAATAAAATGCAAATTAATTATTTAAAAATCATACAATGTGATTTTCTGGATTTTTGTTTTAGATTCTGTCTCTCATAGTTGAAGTGTACCTATGATAAAAATTACAGACCTCTACATGCTTTGTTAGTAGGAAAACCTGCAAAATCGGCAGTTTATCAAATACTTGTTCTCCCCACTGTATATATAAATTTATAAATAATACATATGTAGTTAAATGTATTTATATTATATATAATAATAAATATTCATTTATTTAAATATATAATTATATAATACAAGGTGTAGATAGTATAGGTGTAGAGCGGTGACTTTTTTTAACCGGGTATGCTGGGTGGCACGTTATGTCAAAAATGCACCTGGTGCAGATCAGATATGTTGGATGGCTTTATAAGAAGCGTGTTGGCTCTAGACAGAGTGTTAGCTGCTCAGTTGCTTACTCTCATGACACATAGCACCACAGCTGAAACTAATATTATATTAATATGTTTGACCTTTTATTGAAAGTAGCCTACATTTACCTGTTGATGCCTTCACAAGCACCCGTAAAAGCTGTTGAGTTGTGTTTGAGTTGAGTCAGGCGCAATGCGTGAAAGGGGCATTTGCAAAATATACTGTATTTTTGTAATTCCGCAAGGTGGCACTAATGCCACAGAAACGTCTCGGTTACGTATGGTAACCCTCGTTCCCTGAAGGAGGGAACGGAGACGTACGTCAGACGTCACCGGTGAATTGGGATCACTTCTGGGAGCCCCTATCAGCTTCGAGATAGCTACATTGGCGTGCGAGATTTGCATCTCGTGCTCCGCCCCGCACCGCGGGTATAAAGCGGAAGGAGATGCAGCGCACCTTTGTTTTTCACTGAGGAGCCGAACTAGTGACTCGGCCATGCAGTGATGGTACAGCAACTGTGGCGATGGGACGTACGTCTCTGTTCCCTCCTTCAGGGAACGAGGGTTACCATACGTAACCGGGACGTACGTCTCTGTTCCCTCCTTCAGGGAACAAGGGTTACCATACGTAACCGAGACGTTCCCTTTCAGTCGAATTGGGATCCCTATGGAAAACGCCACAGTTACTACCACTTCCAGCGCCCAGCGAAAGCCCCTCAGACCCCCGTCTGTTCGGGGCGGGGAACTCACGCAGGGAGAGTCACTGCTGCTGTTCCGCAAGACCCACTCAGCAGAGTATTGAATAACGCTGGGAAAGTGTGCCCAGGGGGGCTGCTGCGGAAGCCACATCCTACCCGTAGGGAGATATCATGTGGAATATACACACATGATACCGTGGGCAGTACAACATACGGAAGTCCCAGGGGTGGCCCCGGCCAATGCAGGCGGGGGACTACACCGCACAGAGACGGCAGAGCGAGCTCTGCCAAGCAAGCCGACACAAGAACGGGTCCTTCGGTGTTACTGGCTATTTGAAGCGAGCACACAGGAAGATACCGGCTCTACACGAAAAATCTAGAAAATGTGTTAGGTGTCGCCCAGCCTGCAGCTCTACATATATCTGTCAGCAAGGCGCCACGAGCCAACGCCCAGGAAGAAGCCACACCCCTAGTGGAGTGGGCCCTTAACCCGAGCGGGCAGGGCACGCCTTGGGACTCATACGCCAAGGCGATGGCATCCATTATCCAGTGGGCCAACCTCTGCTTGGAGACAGCCTTTCCCTTCTGCTGGCCTCCGTAACAGATGAAGAGCTGCTCTGAGGTCCTGAAGCTTTGCGTTCTGTCCACGTAAGTCTGCAGGGCGCGAACGGGACAGAGAAAAGCTAGGGCTGGGTCTGCCTCCTCCGAAGGCAGCGCTTGCAGTCTCACCACCTGGTCCCGAAAGGGAGTGGTGGGAACCTTGGGCACATATCCGGGCCAGGGTCTCAGGATTACATGAGAGTTACCCACCCCGAATTCCAGGCACGATTCGTCGACCGAAAATGCCTGCAGGTCCCCTACCCTCTTGATGGAGGCCAATTCTGTCAGGAGTACTGTCTTCCAAGACAGAATTTTTAACTCTGCTGACTGCAAAGGCTCAAAGGGCGCTCTCTGTAGTGCAGTTAGCACCAGAGTTAAGTCCCAAGAGGGTAAAGAGTGAGGGAGAGGCGGATTTAGTCTCCTCGCCCCCCTCAGGAACCTGACGATCAGATCGTGCTTCCCTAAGGACTTACCATTAACCATGTCATGATTTGCGGCGATAGCGGCAACATAAACTTTGAGGGTGGAGGGAGACAGCCTTCGCTCCAACCCATCTTGTAGGAAGGAAAGCACAGAACTGATCGAGCATCTTCGGGGGTCTTCTCGCCGAGAAGAACACCATTCAACGAACAGGTTAAACTTCAATGCATAGAGGTGCCTCGTAGAGGGAGCTCTAGCGGAAGTGATGGTGTCTACCACAGCCTGTGGTAGGCCACCTAGAACCTCCGCGTCCTGTCCAGGGACCAGACATGGAGTTTCCAGAGGTCCGGACGCGGGTGCCATAAGGTGCCCCGTCTCTGAGTCAGGAGGTCCTTCCTCAGAGGAATGGGCCAAGGAGGTGCTGTCGCGATGAGCACTAGTTCCGGGAACCAAGTCCGGTTGGGCCAATACGGGGCGACCAACAGGATTTGCTCCTCGTCCTCCCTGACTTTGCAGAGTGTCTGTGCGAGAAGGCTCACTGGGGGAAACGCATATTTGCGTAGGCCCTAGGGCCAGCTGTGCGCCAGAGCATCCGAGCCGAGGGTCCCCTCGGTCAGGGAGTAAAACAACTGGCAGTGAGACGTGTCCGGGGCAGCAAACAGGTCTACCTGTGCGGTCCCGAAGCGACTCCAGATCAGCTGGACCACCTGGGGATGGAGTCTCCACTCTCCCTGGAGCACTGGATGTCGTGAGAGCGTGGCAGCGCAGCGGCATGCAGGGACCCGACTCGGACGGCATAGCGGCCCGAAGTGGGGATTGAGTGTGCAGTGCAACACTTACCTGCTTCCGCTGAGGGGGCGCACGGGTGTGAGGAGGCCTCTTGTATGCGTCCTGAGCACAGCCAGCACCCCCTGCTGGCGATTAGAGAAGTGCTGGAGGGTCGTACACTGCCAAGCATGCTCTCTTGGCACCCAGAGATTTTGGAAACTGCTCTTTTGGTGAAAATTTGGGTACCGTTGGCACGAAGGCCAGCGGCGGAACAGAAATCAAATGAAAACCAAAGATTCTCTCCCGGCCCTCTCCAGGAGAAGGAGTGGTGCTGCTACCACCTCCTAAAGAGCAGTTCCCTCCATCTCTGGGCGGCCCGTCTCAGGGTCTCTTATGATGGCGCTTGCCACCTGGCTTGGCAGCGGCCTGAGCGGGCTTGACGTCCTTCCGGGGGCGGCGGCGGGCGGATACCCTCGGCAACGAGCAGGCGGAGGTGTTGTGACCGGCGGCTGGGTGGAGGCAGCAGCCTGTGCTTGATGGCCTCCGTCTGCTTCTGGGCGGCCGAGAACTGCTGGGCAAAGCTCTCGACCGCGTCGCTGAACAACCTGGCCGAGGAGATGGGGGAGTCCAGGAACCGATATTTATCGGTCTCCCTCATGTCAGCCAGGTTGAGCCAGAGGTGTCGCTCCTGTACCACGAGCGTGGACATCGCCTGACCAATGGAACGGGCGGTGACTTTCGTCGCCCGGAGGGCGAATTCCGTCGCTGTCCGGAGCTCCCGGAGGAGCTCTGGGTCAGGCCTACCCTTGTGCATGTCCATGAGTGCCTGGGCCTGGTGCACCTGGGGCAACGCCATGGCATGCAAAGCGGACGCAGCCTGCCCACATGCCTTGTAAGCCTTTCCAGTCAGACTGGAAAAGAATTTACAGGCCTTGGAGGGGTGTTGGAAGCGGAAGCCGGACACACTTGCATCGCGACGGCCCGTTCCACCGGCGGAATTCCCACGTACCCCTTGGCTGGCCCACCGTCGAGGGTAGTGAGGAGGGAGGAGCCACTCGGCCGGTTTCTGGCAGAAAAAGGTGCCGTCCACGACCCTGTGAGCTCCTCATGCACCTCCGGGAAGAAAGGCACTGGGGCGGGAAGCTGAGAACCAGCGCGACCCGCCCTGAGAAACCAATCGTCCAACCTAGAAGGCTCGGGACACGGTGGAGGGTTCCACACGAGCCCGACCTTTTCGGCATAGCCGTCAACTCAGGGTCTGACTCGGCCGCCGCGACTCTCCCAGAGGGAGGCAGCGCAGCCGAGTCTTCATCCTCCGAGGACTGGAATCCCCCTCCGATGCAGCGATCGACATCTATTCGTCTGCTGGAGCCCCGAAGGTCACCACTGGACGCCCATGGGAGGGGCCAGCGGTTTCCTCCGGAAGCTCTACCGGCTGCGGCGCTTCAGAGGGAATAGGGGCCCGCGGAGGCTGGCTCGGCGGGTTTGCCCTAAGCGTGATCCTCAGGTCACCCTGGCTATTCATCAAAGTAGGTCTATTCTGCTGAGCAGGAATAGCACTAGATCGAGGCATAGGTAAAGGGACTCCACCCTCCCGAAGGTAGGCGAGTCTCGACCTAAGCGCCGAGATAGTCATGTTCCCGCAGTGGGAACATGAACTATCCACAAAAGCTGCCTCAGCTTGCTGAATGCCCAGGCACATGAGACAACGATTGTGACCGTCAGCTGGCGACAGGGAACGACCGCATCCAGAAACGCACGGGTGGAATGACATCTTGAAAAAGACGCAGTGTCACACCCGTGTTGCTCTTTTAGAGGAAACCGCTCTTTTAGTAGTGCTGAAGCACCCAAGGACAACCGCGGCAGAATCACAGGGAATAGTGCAGCCTGTGTCTGCTCTCACTGTGTGGAACGCCCTCACCGAACCAACAGGAAATGCTCTGAAAACAGCAGTTTTTTCCCAACCAGGAAGTGAGCACGCGGTCAGGCTGCAGTGTGCCTTTTCCCCAGCACAAGGCGATCTCTCTCTCTCTCTCTCTCTCTCTCTCTCTCTCTCTCTCTGCTTGATAGGCGCAGGAACAGTCTGTCTTCATCAACGCCGCTCGGCTCCGAAGTGAATGACAAAGGTGCGCTGCATCTCCTTCCGCTTTATACCCGCGGTGCGGGGCGGAGCACGAGATGCAAATCTCGCACGCCAATGGCCCGTTCTCTATATCTCGAAGCTGATGGGGGCTCCCTGAAGTGATCCCAATTCGTCGGTGACGTGGACCGCTTACCCTGCGCATTAAATCCCCCATATGCCAGCAAACCAATGAGAACACGGGACAATGATGACGATACATAACAAAACAGAGCGTAGGCTCCAAAGCTGTGGTGGATCTGCTTACCCGGAACTCTCATTGAGTGGCAGATTTTAAGAAAATTACAGTCATTTGGCAAATAAATAAATGACAGAGAGTTACACACGTATTACCAACATTTTATCACGTAAGCTTTATGGTGCACCTCAAACAAGGGAATTTATAGTAATTTAATGTTAATGTTAATCAGCAAGTCAATGAAAGGCATGGGATTGCAGAGCATTCGCCTCTTATATGGGCCGCACGCCCCTGATATATAGTTTAATGGTTATACTGTCCGATTAAAATGCACAATTATATATATTTATATAATAAAATAGGTATTGTTTATATAATTTATTATACATTTTATTACTTACACCTTTTTATGACTTGGCAACCGCTTTAGAACTGTGGCACAAAGTTTTGCATGTGCACAACACCATATTCTTCAAAAAATATAAAAATATATAATAAAAGAACCATAAATGAAAACTATAATTGACCTTTATATTGATTCTTGCCAAAAACACAAACACGATATAGCGACTGTTCCTGCGTAATTCAGAAAGAGACTTTGGTTTCTGCCTAATGAGTTGGATCATTAAACTAAATAAGCAGTTAAAGTAAACTGTAAACTTTGGCTGAGATATCTGATGTAGATTATCAAGAAGCTAATGAGGGAAAATGGCCCGTTCTTGGGCTTTACTAATCTTTGCATCTCTAAGTACCTTAATGATCAGCTTTGTCTCTCTCTTCTTTCCCTCCATTGTGCTTCAGGCAGTAGGTTTAACATCTCGCAGCTGTCTCCTTTCCTTTGACCCTCCTTCACTCCCTGCTCTACATAATATTGGACGGCATCAGAGTTTTCCTGGCTACGGAACGCTGATAAATAAACAAATGCTTAACTTTATGGATCTGTTAAAATGGTCCTGCTGCTCTCTTTCTTGCTGGCCCTCGCGCTTATATTATGTCTAGTTCCACGTCTCTGGAGATTTTGACGATTTAGCCCTGTTTCATGGCTGATGTGACCTCCACCAAGGTGGAGGAATGATGTTTGGTCAATAAGGCCGTTTTATATGTTCTGGGGAGTGCGTAAAGAGAAAAAACAGTCGTTAGGCAAAGATTATGTGCTGCTTGTAAAGTCCCAGAATTTTCTTCTTCTTCTTTTTTTTTTTATTTAACCAAGTTCTCCGTCCCGTCTTGTTAGGCCTGGATCCGGGGCAACTGGAGGCATGTGGGCTTTTCCATGAGGAAGAAGAATCGGAAAGGACACAAGGCAGCTCTCCGCGGTCGTCTACTCCAGATGACCTGGATCACGTCTCGCAGACTGACCGCAAATTAAAGTCCACCGGTTTTGTTTGTGACATCTCTGAGGTGATATGGTGTTCTGGTCATTCAGTGAAAGCTAGTCAAGTCCAGACCTCCATAAAGTATCTTTCTATGGTGAAGTCTTAGCTAATGAATATTAATTAGGTACTGGTGTTGCTTCCTGGACCACCCTGTCATGTTACCTAATTAATATTCATGAACCACACATTCACCATAATAGGACTTGTAAATATTAGTTGGTTCAAAGTGATGTTGCTACATGAAAAATGTACTATGCCACAGTCTTGGCTTAAATATAAATTAGGTTATCCTGAGGTAGTATCTAGATAATAATTCATGATCTGATCCTTTACCATAGTAGGGCTCGTAAATATTCCTTTGGTCATAATGTCATTGGTACACTGGTGGTGAATTTATAGATCCTACTATGGCAAAGAGGGCTAATAAATATTAATAAGGTCTGACATTGCTTTATGACCATCCTAGAGTGTCCAAAATGTGAATGAGGTCACACTGACCATCATGTTACCTAATTAATATTCATGAAGCATACCTTCACCATGGAAGGACTTGTCTTGGCTCACAAATATAAATTATGTTATACTGATGTGATGTTGCCTCAAAACCCTCCAAGTCCTGTTACTTAATATTCATAATCCTTTTCCATCGTAGGGCTTGTAAATATTCATTAGCTCATAATGTCATCGGTACACTGATGGCAATATTACAAATACCACAATGGAAGTCTTGGGTCATAAATATTAAAGGGATAGTTCACCGAAAAATGAAAATTTGCTGTTAATTTACTCAACCTCAGGCTTTCCAAGATGTAGCTGACCTTTTATCTTCAGTTTAAAAGTAAAGAAAATTTTTAGCTGAAACATGGTCCTTGGTGATTTGTATAATGCAAGTCAACGGCTACCGTCACATTGAGAGTAAAAAAAAAAACATATATAGGCAAAACAAAATTAATAACCATGACTCATGATGATACATTGAGGTCCTATGAAGCGAAATGATCGGCCTGTGCAATAAACTGAACATTATTTACAACATTATTACCTGTAATCCACAGCCTTGGAAAACGGTCATGAGCATGTTCACAACAGTCTGGAGCGCAAGCTTCCTGTCACAAAATGATGTATGCCTAACGTATAATGACTGTGGATGAGTAGATTCACAGAATTATTTTTTTCTTTTGAGTAAACTATCCCTTTAATTAGGCCTGACGTTCAGCCATGCTACCTAATTAATATTCTTGAGCTGAATTTTCACTATAGTAGGATTCATACCTATTACTTTGGTCATACTGACGTTGGTACTCAGGTAGCGAAATTATGATTCCTACCAAGTGTTAGGTCATAAATATTAATTACGTTATGCTAAAGTTGCTTTGCAGCCTTTCTGAAGCTTTCAGTCATGGGCGTCGGAAGCAAAAAAAGTGTGAGTGGGTCCCTCCCCAGAAAAATTTTACTGGAGTAGATGCCATTTACATTAAGTACAAAGATCCCACTTTGTTTACTAAACGTCTGGTTGGGCCAGACAAAAATTACGGAAGACACTAAATAATTTACAGCGGCAATAGTGTAGGGGTAAGGCACATGACAGAAAGTTTGACGCAAATCGACCGGAGGTTCGGATCCGCCTTTTGCCGAACTCCCTTTGCGGAAAGTGGAAATAAAGCATTTAACGTGTGTTTAATAATAAAGTGTTTATCGGTTAGGGGTAGGTGAACAGACATGAGCTAAATTAGAGATGGTAAAAGTGAGTGGGTCTAGTGTCATTGGTCTTCAAAAGTGGGTGGGTCTTGTCCCACCCACATACAATGGTTCCGATGCCCATGCTTTCAGTTATGTTACTTAATTAATATTAAAATATTAGAGATTTAAAAAGGAGCCTTTATGCAATTTTTTAACCACTTTATTCTTTGTTGTTGTCCCTTGTATTCTGACTCCAGAATGCAGCAAGCAAAAACAAGAATGGAACTGTGTCGAATGAAGAATCTGTTTTCAAACCGTCCAATCATGAATCAAACCTCCATTCAGGCCGCTACATTCAGGAAGCTCCAGCTAGGCATCTCAGGTCCTCTGGAGAAAGAGCTGCCACCTCTGTGCCTGTTAGAAAAGACCCGCTGATTCCCCCAACAGAGGCCAAGAGCAAAGACCCTTTTGGATCTGTTTACAGCAACCGATTGAGGAGGAAGCCCCACTTTTGCAAGACCTACAAGAGAACCAAGGCCAGCTCCACAGAGCCGAGTACGTTTTTTTTTTTTTCTTTTTTTTTTTTCCATTTTATTCTTTCCACCACTTCTCAAACACTGAGGGCAAACTTGCCTTATTTAAACTTTCTTACCCTCCAGGGTGCTGGGTAGTTCGTTTAACAGCTTTTGCATGCCGTGTATGCCAACTTACCCCATAAACACTTGAAAAAAGTGAACGTGCTGCCTTTGACTTTAATGGAAGACGTATTTCTTAAACACACTGATTGGCAGAGGCATCAGACCTTGTTTTTGGAAATGGTCAGGAGGTCAAGATAACTCCAACCAACTAGATATGTAAATTTTCTAGAAAAAAAAATGTGAATGTTGCTTGCCTGTGCAAAACTCGTAACCACAGGGAGCTTCCAGAACTTTGCTGTGAAATAGTTAGGTGGTTGCTATTTACATTCATACATTTTTTACATTTTAGTCCCCAAATATGGCTTGTGCCATCAAAGTTAAAAACTTTGGTTTAGGGATTTATATTAATATAAGTAGTAATAATAATAAATAAAAATAATAAAAAATAAAGATGCACCAATATTACAATTCTGACAAAAACAATAAGTTGATAATTATTTTAGTTTTTGGCAGATATTAAAATTTATTTTGGCTAAAAACTAAAATCAATGAATGCTACAAGTGAATTTAGGCATCACAACATTATAATTTACATTTATAAAAATGGATATTCATCTTTAGATTTGTTAAAGATTACATTTAACAAGTACATGACGGCAAAGGTAATCTAAATGTAAAAATAGATGAAATGAGAATGCACAATTATATTTCCGATATTGATAGATTCTATAAAACAGATGTCTTGATTAAGAAATACAGATTGTATGCAAGTGTGAGCGTAAAAAAAAGAATGAAACCAAATTAACCTGACAGGTAAAAAAGAAGCCTTTTCTGATAACCGATATTGTACAGATATATAGTGCATCCCAAAATAAATTTGTAAACTTTCACCAATGGACAGAAGTAGAATTTGGATTGAGAAATTCAAATTGAGTGTGAACGTAAAAAGAAAGTGAAACTGAATTAACCTGAAAAGTAAAAAAAGAAGCCTTTTCTGATAACCAATATGGAACCGATATATTGTGCATCCCTAAATAAAATGGTAAATTTCCATCAATGCACAAAGTGAAATCTGGATTGAGAAATGCAGATTAAGTGTGAACGTAAAAAAGAGAGTGAAACTTAATTAAACCGACTTAAAATAGAAGTCTTTTCCGAGACGGTCAGTCCCATTGTTCTTGGAGGCAGCGTCTGTTCTGAGCTGTCATTGGATGAAGGATGACCTTATAAAGATTAATGTCTTTAACTGTGTGGTGTGCAGAATAGCAGCATTCACTCTCACAATCTAGATTACTACAATCCTGACCTCAAGGACTGAGTAGAGCCCATTACACCTCTGTCTACTAGAGAGGAACACAGATGTACTATCCTCCTCCTCATGATCAGCTATGATTTGTTCGTCCTAAACACTTTATCCCCTATTACGGTTGCCGTTAAAGGAATAGTTCATCCAAAAACTGAATTTCTGTCATTAATTATGCACCTGCATGTTTTTCCAAGTTTGCTGAAGTCATACGATAGCTTTGTTTGAGAAACAGCTTCACTCTTCACTGATAATCTTCTGTTCCATTCTGGATCATTAAGTCAATGAGTTCATTCAGACTGGTTTTGTGAACCAGATCAACTGATTCATTGAAAAGATCTGGCTCAAATGAATTTTCAGTCATTTTCCTCACACAACGCTATCGTATGGTTTCATAAGACTAGTTTTATGGTGTTTTTTCATCCTTTTTCCATCCTTAAAAGCTTCAGTTCACATTAATTTTTTTCCGCTAGTGATGATCTGACAAAGAGGATTTGAATGGATTGATTCGAATGGCTAACAAATGTCCGCTAAGTTTGCAAATCTGTCCAATTTGAGCCATTTTTAATGTAGCAAAAACAGATGGGCAGCGTTGAATTTGTTATTGTTTTCTGATGAATTGGTAGACAGGAAGAGGAAGGGAAGGAGGTGAAGGATGAAATAAAAGAGAGAGGATAACCCATGTCCCCGTTTCTCTCCCAAAGCCCATTATGGGACCCAGCCAAAGAGAAGCTTCTGCTACAGAGAAGGAGAGAAAAGGATAAATACATGGTCCAAAATTAACATCCATCAAGTGCCAAATGCAAGTAAAAATTGGCCTGTAACTTTATTAGAAACATAATATTGAATTGTAAGAACACAGTGTAGAAACGATCATTTGACCCTCTATGATGTTAATCATGTGAACTTTTCAAATACACATACAAACTGTTTACTGAAGGAAACATCTGTCAAGACTCGCATTTACCTCATTGGAAAATGTAGCATCAGAAGTTTATCTAGGAGGCCTGAAGTTTGTTTTTTTTTGTCCTCCAGAACGTTCAGACGTGCGGTGTGGTCCAGAAGTCTAAGACCACCACTTCTATTCTTCATTCGTTCCTAATTTAATATACAAGTTTTCATCGCAAATTATAATATCTGCATATAATATGCAAAACCTTATGATTTATGTGTGCTTCAATGTAAGCAAGAACATCTGACCTCTTGTACAAAGGCATTTTAACACATAGTTCTGGTCCTTGCTTCTGATTGGTCAATCTCTTTCCCCTTCAGTCGTGCTGTCCAGCGATGATGAAGGAGCCGATGAGATGAATGACGTCTCTGGAAGTTTGCAAGAGCAGCGGATCTCTGAGGGGATCAGGGACGCTCAGGTAATGGATAAAGAATGGGTGTAGATTTCAGATGTCCCTACTAAAGTTAATGACTGTGATAAACATTGCATTTATTCATTTTGTACACGTTTTTATCCAAACGCTAATTTCAAAAGTGCCTATTTATGTTACTTATAAATAAAACCCAGTCAGGATGCTAAACAAAAGTCATTTATGGTGACATTTATTTTTGAAGATCAACAATTAAAGATGCCATATTATGACCTTTTTATAATGGCAGTGAATGGTAAATGAGATTTTGAAGCTCAAAAAACGCATCCATCCATTCTAAAAGTATTCCACACAGCTCCAGGGGTTTAATAAAAAGGCCTTCTGAAGCAAAGTAATGCATTTTTGTAAGAAAATCTTTATAGCCTAAAATAACTAGCTTCCGGCAGGCGACCGTACACAAGTCCACTTCCGCCGAAAGAGTAACTTGTGACGCGATGTAAAGCCTTAACAGATTAAAATTGCAAGTATTTTTTTACACTGTATAAAAGGGTTGTCCACGTATCTGAATTTTTAAAATAAAATCCTCATTTCAGTGTGTCATTTATACTGTTTTATTAAGTGTCCCAAAGCTGGCCAAATACTTGCATACAGTGGGGAGAATAAGTATTTGATACACTGCCGATTTTGCAGGTTTGCCTACTTACAAAGCATGTAGAAGTCTGTAATTTTTTATCATAGGTACTCTTCAACTGTGAGTGACGGAATCTAAAACAAAAATCCAGAAAATCACATTGTATGATTTTTAAGTAATTAATTTGCATTTTATTGCATGACATAAGTATTTGATACATCAGAAAAGCAGAACTTAATATTTGGTACAGAAACCTTTGTTTGCAATTACAGAGATCATACGTTTCCTGTAGTTCTTGACCAGGTTTGCACACACTGCAGCAGGGATTTTGGCCCACTCCTCCATACAGACCTTCTCCAGATCCTTCAGGTTTCGGGGCTGTCGCTGGGCAATACGGACTTTCAGCTCCCTCCAAAGATTTTCTATTGGGTTCAGGTCTGGAGACTGGCTAGGCCACTCCAGGACCTTGAGATGCTTCTTACGGAGCCACTCCTTAGTTACCCTGACTGTGTATTTCAGGTCATTGTCATGCTGGAAGACCCAGCAACGACCCATCTTCAATGCTCTTACTGAGGGAAGGAGGTTGTTGGCCAAGATCTCGCGATACATGGCCCCATCCATCCTCCCCTCAATACGGTGCAGTCGTCCTGTCCCCTTTGCAGAAAAGCATCCCCAAAGAATGATGTTTGGGGATGTTTTGGGATGCTCCATGCTTCACGGTTGGGATGGTGTTCTTGGGGTTGTACTTATCCTTCTTCTTCCTCCAAACACTGCGAGTGGAGTTTAGACCAAAAAGCTCTATTTTTGGTCTAATCAGCCCACATGACCTTCTCCCATTCCTCCTCTGGATCATCCAGATGGTTATTGGCAAACTTCAGACGGGCCTGGACATGCGCTGGCTTGAGCAGGGGGACCTTGCGTGTGCTGCAGGATTTTTACCCATGATGGCGTAGTGTGTTACTAATGGTTTTCTTTGAGACTGTGGTCCCAGCTCTCTTCAGGTCATTGACCAGGTCCTGCCGTGTAGTTCTGGGATGATCCCTCACCTTCCTCATGATCATTGATGCTCCACGAGGTGAGATCTTGCATGGTGCCCCAGACCGAGGGAGATTGACCATCATCTTGAACTTCTTCCTTTTTCTAATAATTGCGCCAACAGTTGTTGCCTTCTCACCAAGCTGCTTGCCTATTGTCCTGTAGCCCATCCCAGCCTTGTGCAGGTCTACAATTTTATCCCTGATGTCCTTACACAGCTCTCTGGTCTTGGCCATTGTGGAGAGGTTGGAGTCTGTTTGATTGAGTGTGTGGACAGGTGTCTTTTATACAGGTAACGAGTTCAAACAGGTGCAGTTAATACAGGTAATGAGTGGAGAACAGGAGGGCTTCTTAAAGAAAAGCTAACAGGTCTGTGAGAGCCGGAATTCTTACTGGTTGATAGGTGATCAAATACTTATGTCATGCAATAAAATGCAAATTAATTACTTAAAAATCATACGATGTGATTTTCTGGATTTTTGTAAGTGTAAGTGGGCAAACCTGCAAAATCAGCAGTGTATCAAATACTTGTTCTCCCCACTGTACACCACCATTCAAAAGTTTGAGGTTGGTAGAAGTCTCATTTATATAGTAAAACATTTATATATTATTATTATTATTGTTATTATTAGTGCTGTCAAACGGATTAATTGTGATTAATCGCATCTAACATAAGTTTTTGTTTACATAATTTGTTTATATATATATATTATTTTATATATATATATATATATATATGTATGTATATTATATGTGTGTGTGTGTATATACTGTATATACACACACACACACACACACACATAAAAACGATGTGTAATTATAAGTAGATGCACTATACTTTTATTATTTAGAAAGTGACCAATAATTTGTGACCAATATTTTATATGTAGATTGATTTCTCCTCTCTAAACTGTTTCTCAAGCACGTTCTCTTATCACCACTGCTGCTACGTGAGTATGACGTATCACAACACCTGAGGCCCAGGTATACTTCACTTTCCACGTTCCACTCTGCCTCGCACACAGATGCGCGCGAGCCTTTGAAAGTATGATTCATTAAATGAACGAATAAACAATACAGTGGAATGCTAATACTTACAATCTATCCACCTAGTGCGTCTGTAATGAGTTGACTGAAGCTGTACTCCTTTGGCCGTGAGCGCGGAAAGACGTGTTCGGCGCGTGCACAAACTAGTGGACTTTTGTTTTCAAGCGCTCAATTCACTTGCGCATGCGCTGTTGTACATAGAATATAGATTAACATGGCAGAGCTGCATCTTCCACCAAATAATTACAAATCCAATGTTTGGAAACAAAATCAGAAGGCACTTAAGTGAATTGTATCGCATCGGTAGCTGCTTCATATGTATCTTTAATGTATCGTATTGTTGGCTATGCATCAAGATGTGTATCGCATCGGCCTCAGTTATGGAGATGCACATCCCTAATATATATACAGTATCTCACAAAAGTGAATACACCCCTCACATTTCAGCAACCATTTTAGTATATCTTCTCAAGGGACAATACTATATAAATGAAACTTGGATATATTTTAGAGTAGTCAGTGTGCTGCTTGTATAGATTTACTGTCCTCTGAAAATAACTTAACATACAGCCATTATTGTCAAAATAGCTGGCAACAAAAGTGAGTACACCCTAAGTGATAACAGTGGTACGTCGTTTAACCATGCAAAGCCACATGTCCTATTCATCATGTTCATGTTTTTGTCTGCTTGACAGGACCATACAAATTTGTGTATCTTGTATTAGAGCAGTTAAAATTTGGTGCTTTGAGTACAGTTCTCTCATACTGACCACTGGATTTTCAACATGGCACCTCATGGCTAAGAACTCTCTGGGGATTTGAGAATTAGAATTGTTGCTCTCCACAAAGATGACCTAGGCTATCATAAGATCGATAACACCCTGAATCTGAGTTACAGTACAGTGGCCAGGGTCATACAAAGGTTTTCCAAGACTGGTTCCACTCGGAACGGGCCTCGCAAGGGTCGATCAAAGAAGTTGAGTCCTCGTGCTGTGCGTCAGGTGCAGAAGCTGGCTTCAAAAAACAGACGCATGAGTGCTGCCAGCATTGCTTTAGAGGTTGCAGAAGTGGAAGGTCCGCTTGTCAGTGCTCAGACCATACGCCGCACACTGCAACAAGTCGGTTTGCATGGCCTTCGTCCCAGAAGGAAGCCTCTTCTGAAGCTGGCCCACAAGAAAGCCCACAAACAGTTTGCTGAAGACATCCTCTCCAAGAACATGAATTACTGGTACTATGCCCTGTGGTCTGATGAGACCAAGATAAACTTGTTTGGCTCAGATAGTGTCCAGCATGTGTGGTGACGCCCTGGTGAGGAGTACCAAGAAAATTGTGTCTTGCCTACAGTCAAGCATGGTGGTGGTAGCAGTGCTGCTGGTACTGGGGAGCTGCGTTTCATTGAGGGAAACATGGATTTCAACATGTACTGTGACATTCTGAATCATGATGGCCTCCCTTCAGATAAGCAGTTTTCCAACATGATCGCGCCCCCAAAACACACCGCCAAGATGACAACTGCCGAAGCTGAAGATGAAGGTGATGGAGAGGCCAAGTATGTCTCCAGACCTGAACCCTATTTGAGCACCTGTGGGGCATCCTCAAGCGGAAGGTGGAGAAGCGCCATGTGTCTAACATCCAGCAGCTCCGTGATGTCATTATGGAGGAGTGGAAGAGGATCCCAGCAACAACCTGTGCAGCTCTGGTGAATTCCATGCCCAGGAGGATTAAGGCAGTGCTGGATAACAATGGTTCTCACACAAAATATTGACACTTTGGACACAGTTTTGACATGTTCACTTAGGGTGTACTCACTTTTGTTGCCAGCTATTTTGACAATAATGGCTGTATGTTAAGTTATTTTCAGAGTACAGTAAATCTATACTGCTATACAAGCAGCACACTGACTACTCTAAAATATATCCAAGTTTTATTTCTATAGTATTGTCCCTTGAGAAGATATACTAAAATGGTTGCTGAAATGTAAGGGGTGTACTCACTTTTGTGAGATACTGTATATATACACTAATATAAGTATATACACACACACACACACATACACACACACATATATATATATAAATATATATATAATATTTTATATATATATATATATATAATATTATATATATATATATATATATATATATATATATATATATACACTCACCTAAAGGATTATTAGGAACACCTGTTCAATTTCTCATTAATGCAATTATCTAATCAACCAATCACATGGCAGTTGCTTCAATGCATTTAGGGGTGTGGTCCTGGTCAAGACAATCTCCTGAACTCCAAACTGAATGTCAGAATGGGAAAGAAAGGTGATTTAAGCAATTTTGAGCGTGGCATGGTTGTTGGTGCCAGACGGGCCGGTCTGAGTATTTCACAATCTGCTCAGTTACTGGGATTTTCACGCACAACCATTTCTAGAGTTTACAAAGAATGGTGTGAAAAGGGAAAAACATCCAGTATGCGGCAGTCCTGTGGGCGAAAATGCCTTGTTGATGCTAGAGGTCAGAGGAGAATGGGCCGACTGATTCAAGCTGATAGAAGAGCAACTTTGACTGAAATAACCACTCGTTACAACCGAGGTATGCAGCAAAGCATTTGTGAAGCCACAACACGCACAACCTTGAGGCGGATGGGCTACAACAGCAGAAGACCCCACCGGGTACCACTCATCTCCACTACAAATAGGAAAAAGAGGGTACAATTTGCACGAGCTCACCAAAATTGGACAGTTGAAGACTGGAAAAATGTTGCCTGGTCTGATGAGTCTCGATTTCTGTTGAGACATTCAGATGGTAGAGTCAGAATTTGGCGTAAACAGAATGAGAACATGGATCCATCATGCCTTGTTACCACTGTGCAGGCTGGTGGTGGTGGTGTAATGGTGTGGGGGATGTTTTCTTGGCACACTTTAGGCCCCTTAGTGCCAATTGGGCATCGTTTAAATGCCACGGCCTACCTGAGCATTGTTTCTGACCATGTCCATCCCTTTATGACCACCATGTACCCATCCTCTGATGGCTACTTCCAGCAGGATAATGCACCATGTCACAAAGCTCGAATCATTTCAAATTGGTTTCTTGAACATGACAGTGAGTTCACTGTACTAAAATGGCCCCCACAGTCACCAGATCTCAACCCAATAGAGCATCTTTGGGATGTGGTGGAACGGGAGCTTCGTGCCCTGGATGTGCATCCCACAAATCTTCATCAACTGCAAGATGCTATCCTATCAATATGGGCCAACATTTCTAAAGAATGCTTTCAGCACCTTGTTGAATCAATGCCACGTAGAATTAAGGCAATTCTGAAGGCGAAAGGGGGTCAAACACAGTATTAGTATGGTGTTCCTAATAATCCTTTAGGTGAGTGTACATATATATAATATTTTATATATATATATATATATACATATATAATATGTAAAACAAAAACTTTTGTTACATGCGATTAATTGATTTGGTAACACAAATTATTATATTAGCAATAAATATTGTTACAATTTAAAATAACTATTTTCTATTGTAATATATTGTAAGATGTAATTTATTCCTGTGATGTCAAAGCTGAATTTTCAGCATCATTACTCCAGTCTTCAGTCACATGATTCTTCAGAAATCATTCTAATATAATGATTTGATGATCAAGAAACATCTCTTATTGTTTTCGATGTTGAAAACCGTTGTGCTGCTTATTTAATTTTTTTTCCGTGGAAACCGTGATACATTTTTCAGGATTCTTTGATGAACATTTATTTCAAATACAAACCTGATGCATCCTTGCTGAATAAAAGTATTACTTTATTTTAATAATAATAATAATAAAAAGCTGTCTGACCCCAAACGTTTGAACAGTAGTGAATAAATACTTTTCTGAGCCAGAACAGCTAATCAATGTGGAATCGTAAACATGGTACATCATTTAGTGATCTTCAAATGTCCCTATGAATGTTAACCTAGTATACTCCCTTTGGATAAAGCGTTTGTGTGTAACTCTTCGTTTAAAGAAGCTTTGAAAACTGTGCCGAAGAACCAGACTTTTCTTCATGTATATATGTCTTTTGAAGTCTAGATTTGTTCAGTATGGTTGTGGAGTTTCGAATTTGCCTTCGTTGATAACGATTCACCAAACTCTTTCAACAAATTTCCATTGTCAGAATGATTAGTATTGTTCGTCCAAGCTGGACACATCTTCAGTTAGTATTGTTTTTTTGTGACAGGATGAACAAATCCATTGTGGCACCCTGGAATGAGAGGCTTCTAAATTTGGAATGCAGCATTTTGGATTTGTGCTCAATTCTGAACTCGAAACGTCTTTTGAGAGAAGTTTTCGGCGCTTGATTACAGGGTCGGAAAGTTTGAGGTTGATTAGAGCAATACGACTCAGGTGTTTTTCAATATCAGTTGGTGTGTTCACCTTCAGTTTGACATGCAAACGAAATGAGAAACATGTTTCTGAAAAAAAAAAGAAGGAAAGGGCTGCTGTGTTTTTATCTTTTGTAATTTCAAGAAAAGCAGATTTTGTTTATTTTTGTTACATCCAAGGAAAATGAGAAAAACAAATTAAGACGACAAGAAGTCAAATCTACAAGTGACTCAAAGTGGGCTGGTAATATTCTCCATAAGATTGGTACCATATCAATAAAATATACACTATATTGCCAAAAGTATTGGGACACCCCCAAATAATTGAATTCAGGTGTTCCAATCACTTCCATGGCCACAGGTGTTTAAAATCAAGCACCTAGGCATGCAGACGCTTCTACAAACATTTGTGAAAGAACAGGTCGCTCTCAGGAGCTCAGTGAATTCAAGCGTGGTACCGTGATAGGTTGCCACCTGTACAATAAGTCCATTCGTGAAATTTCCTCACTACTAAATATTCCACGGTCAACTGTTAGTGGTATTATAACAAAGTGGAAGCAATTGGGAACAACACCAACTCAGCCACGAAGTGGTAGGCCACGTAAAATCACAGAGCGGGGTCAGCGCATGCTGAGGCGTACAGCGCGCAGAAGTCGCCAACTTTCTGCAGAGTCAGTAGCCACAGACCTCCAAACTTCGTGTGGCCTTCAGATTAGCTCAAGAACAGTGCATAGAGAGCTTTATGGAATAGGTTTCCATGGCCGAGCAGCTGCATCCAAGCCTTACATCACCAAGTGCAATGCAAAGGGTCGGATGCAGTGGCGTAAAGCACGCCGCCACTGGACTCTAGAGCAGTGGAGACGTGTTCTCTGGAGTGACCAATCACGCTTCTCTGTATGGCAATCCGATGGATGAGTCTGGGTTTGGCAGTTGCCAGGAGAACGGTACTTGCTTGACTGCACTGTGCCAAGTGTAAAGTTTGGTGGAGGGGGGATTATGGTGTGGGGTTGTTGTTCAGGGGTTGGGCTTGGCCCCTTTGTTCCAGTGAAAGGAACTCTTAATGCTTCAGCATACCAAGACATTTTGGACAATTTCATGCTCCCAACTTTGTTGGAACAGTTTGGGGATGGCCCCTTCCTGTTCCACCATGACTGTGCCCCAGTGCACAAAGCAAGGTCCACAAAGACATGGATGAGCGAGTTTGGTGTGGAGGAACTTGACTGGCCTGCACAGAGTCCTGACCTCAACCCGATAGAACACCTTTGGGATGAATTAGAGCGGAGACTGCGAGCCAGGCCTTCTCGTCCAACATCAGTGCCTGACCTCACAAATGCGCTTCTAGAAGAATGGTCAAAAATTCCCATAAACACACTCCTAAACCAGAAGAGTTGAAGCTGTTATAGCTGCAAAGGGTGGGCCAACTCCATATTAAACCCTACGGATTAAGAATGGGATGTCATTAAAGTTCATGTGCATGTAAAGGCAGGCGTCACAAAACTTTTGGCAATATAGGGTACACTACCATTGAAAAGTTTGGTGTCATTAAGTTTTTTTTTTATTGCTTGAAATTTATCAAAAGTGACAGTAAAGACATTTTATGAAGTTACAAAAGATTTCTATGTCTAATAAATGCTGTTCTTTTTAACTTTCTATTCATTAAATAATCCTGAAAATGTATCACAGTTTTCACAAAAATAAGAAGCATTGATAATAATAAGAAATGTTTCTTGAGCAGCAAATCAGCCAATTAGAATGATTTCTGAAGGATCATGTGACACTGAAGAATGGAGTAATGATGCTGAAAATTCAGTTTTGCATCACAGGAATAAATTACATTTTAAATGTATTAACTGACCCCAAACTTTTGAACGGTATTGTATATGTAAAAATAGTTGTTATAAATTCAAGTTGTATTATAAAAAATATTAATAAATGATCATTATTTATTCAATTTTTATTTATTAAATATTTATTTTAATTAAATGTACATTTTTAAAATTTAATATGAATTCATATATTTGTTTTTTTTTTATTAAATATTTTAAATAAGTATTTTATTAATTATCACTATTGTTTAATAAAAGTTAATGTCAGGAAAGATTCAGCAACATGTTTTGTCCCAAGAATCAGTGTAATATTTATTGCATGTTCACCAAAAATATATTGTGCACTCTCCTTCACTTCTGTGCTATATTTTAGTTGAATATTTTAAAAACTTTCATATTTCTGGCCAAATGTTTGTCTATTTACACAAACAATGTTGTAGCTAACAAATAAAGGTCTTGAGATTTTTATTTATTTATTTATTTATTTATTTTTTCACTGATTACATTCTGTTTCTTCATACTTCAGTCAGGGAACCAAAAGAGCCCAAAGACAAACGCAGGAGCTGAAAGATCAACGACCAAAGTAGAAGTGCCTTCCATCATGGAACTGGACTTCAGCAGACTTCATTACGACACAGTCAAGGCTCAGGCTAATGGGACCGTTGTGGTGAGAACGTCTTGTGCTGATAATATCATTTATAATTGTATTAAATTAGAAAAGTTGTTCACCAGACCATTTTACATCATCCAGAAGATCTTAAAGGGGTCATGACATGATCTTTGACATATAAGAGGCCTTTGTACCGGTAAAACATCCTGCAAGTTTCATAGCTTTAAAAGTCGTCCTCATTATACACAAAACATTTATTTAATCAAGCTCCAAAAACAGCTTGTTTTGATATTGCAGGATCTGTGATGGGCAAATATATTTGCATTTGACTGCCTCCAGAGCCAGACATTGACAAATAGTTATACATCATCACACCATAGGCCCCACCCACTGGCATTCAGTCACTTAACGGCTGACATTTGCCTACACTGGATGTGAGCGTTGTGTTAAAAGCAAATAGATCCTATTAAAATCACTGATTCTGCATTCATCTTTCAACAAAAGCTTCTTTGCAAACTCCCTATTACACTGGGCCTTGTTTACAAAAACACAAATGCTCCGAACAAACATATAACACTCTGACGCGATCCGGGACGCCATTAAAATAAACCATCCACTTGTTTCGGACCCTGAGATCCTTCTGAAGTCTGTACAGAAGTCTGATTCTGATTCTACACTGAATTCAGTATACAGATGCATGTTCAGTTTCAGACATACTTCACGCACTTGAGTCGATAATAGGACAAATGGAAGAGTGAGAGAACGTTCACTTCGATGCCAGTTTAATCCTAAAAAGGGCACGACCATAAAGAAACATCAGAAAATTAATTTATTGCCATTTCCATCACTCGTTTCTGATTCGATACTTCAAAATGTGCATAAAAACTGTCCCTTCCTTCTGCCATAGAAAGTTGACAGAAATTGTCTGAAAATACTAACTAAATGACTATTAATGACTAAATGATTGAATGTAAACTTTCATTTAAGAGTATTGAACGGATTTTCTAAAACCACTCTATAGACCACAGAGTCTATTTTTATGCCCCCAAAGGGGCGACATATCCTGGGGGATACAAACATTTGCAGACAGATTATGAAAAATTAAAAAATGAAATTCATTAAAGCTAATGCTTAACGACAACTTTAATCATGTAAGTCCCCTTGAAATATTGTAAATATGTGAAATATATAAACTTCTATCTGAAGGTGAGTAGATTTCGCACTACAGGTGGTCATGCTGTTTTTAAATGCTGGCCATGAGCTAAACAAAGAATGTATGAACGAAGTCACCAGATCTAAATATTCACAACAAACACCCTTTCGACATGAAACCAAGAAATGAGACCTACACTTTTCCTGCCTCTCCCCACAGCCTCTCAAATGTTTGTATCCCTCAGGATACAAAAAAGCTTGTTTGCATCTCTGTATAGACTTCAGAAGGATCTCAGGGTCCGAAACAAGTGGATGGTTTATTTTAATGGCGTCCTGGATCGCGTCAGAATGTTATGTTTGTTCGGAGCATTTGTTTTTTTGTAAATAAGGCCCAGTGTAATAGGGAGTTCGCAAAGAAGCTTTTGTTGAAAGATGAAGCACCCAACTGTATTGCATCTGACAGCAGCTCCATCCAAAACCATAAGTAAATGATTTCATAATGCTTTGTCTGTAAGTGACGGTTTTAAATGGATAATGTTTTTAAAACACTTACTCATGCAGTGGCCGTTGATGCTGTTTCCTATGCAATGACGTTAGCTAATCAATAACAGTGGCTGTTTACTGACAAGCCTTAAAGGAGCCGCCCCTTAATTTTATCATTGCAGACAGAGGGTATTTTTTTGTCAACATTATAATTGAACCTCAAGGAACATTAAAATAATCATGTCATGACCCCTTCATTTCTCTTATCTGATGGATTAGGCCTCTCAGTTCGATCTTCCAGATCTCTCTGAATACATTTCGAACACATGCTTCCAGCACTTTCGTTCAGCACATTGGCCAATCACGCAGTTCGATTTTTGTTGTTGTTTGTTTAATGAAGGACATCTGTTATTCCAGTATTTTAATTGCCCGTTCCTGCTACAAACCACAAAGCAACAGCTAGCCGACGTCGGGCTGCAGATGTGATTAAGAGACCAGCGAAACATTTGTTTGCCAGAAAATTCCAACTGTTAAGCCCAAAACACTGCAGAGCGGCAGAAAGCCGTTTTTATTAGAACAACAACAATGGCTGTAACCTAAACTGGCCCTGACAGTGGAGTACAGCACTGCTTATCACTGTTTGTCCAGTAATGCTTCAAAAGCACATAACACAGTGTTATTTTCAGGGTTTTTCTTTTTCTCTTTATAAGCCATTAAGCGATAGTTATGGTCTCATGAAAGGGGCCGTTTGTTTAGGATGTGTTTAACGAGCGTGGGCTGTTTGTAGCCCAGAGGGGCACGTGCGTAACGTGTGGATGTGTTTAACAGGTCAGTATCTCTGGTCCAAAACCTAGTGAGCTGCCTTTTTTTACCATGTGAAGCCTGAAACAATTAGTCTAAGAATTAAAAATCGACCTAGCGACAGAATAGAATCTGTTAAACCATTAGACACATTTTTCCATGTTTTTATACATTACATTATATATGACCCAAAACAGGGTAAAACAAGGTTGTAAATAAACAAGGTAATTGTTATTAATATAACTGTATGTATGTTAAATATGTATAATAAATACATTAGTATATCAAAATAAAAATATAATTTGCATTATTGTAAATAATAATAATAATAATAATAATAATAATGATGATGATATAAAAAAATGATCTCAGCAAAAAAAAAAAATACAAGATGGTGGATGATGATGATAATAATAATAATAATAATAATAATAACAATAATAACAATAACAGTAGTATATAAAAAATAAGATCTCAGTAAAAAAAACATCCAAGATGCCGGATAATAATAATATATAAAAAATGTGATTTGTAAAAAAAAAACATCTAAGATGGCGGATAATAATAATGTATAAAAAATATGATCAGTAAAAAAAAAAACATCCAAGATGGCGGATAATAATAATAATAGTAATAATGTATAAAAAATATATCAGTAAAAAAAAAACATCCAAGATGGCGGATAATGATGATGATAATAATAATAATAATAATAATAATAATAATAATAATAATAATAATAATATAAAAAAAAATGATCAGGAAAAAAAAAAAACATCCAAGATGGTGGATGATAATAATAATAATAATAATAATAATAATAATAATAATAATAATGTATAAAAATATGATCAGTAAAAAAAAACATCCAAGATGGTGGATAATAATAATAATAATAATAATAATAATGTATAAAAATATGATCAGTAAAAAAAAAAACATCCACGATGACAGATGATAATGATAATAATAATGATAATAATAATAATATAAAAAATATGATCTCAGTTTAAAAAAAAACAAAACATCCAAAATGGTGTATAATAATAATATAAAAAATATGAGCTCAGTAAAAAACATGAAAGAATGTGGATGATAATAATAATAATAATAATAATAATAATAATAAATAATAATAATAATAAATAAATAAATAAATATGAGCTTGGTAAAAAAAAAAAAGATGGCAGACAAAGTGAGAATTTTTTTAAATAATTTGTTTAATACTGATAATATTGATTCAATGTAGTTTTAAAATAATAGTTACATTATTTTTTAAATTAAACAATTTTAAATATGTGATTTATTTTGTCAATTTATGATTCACTGATATTCAATTCACAAGCAAACTTCAGTACAAATTCCATGTCATCATTAATTTGCACATGCAAAGTAATGTATTTTTTCATATAAATTATATCATTTCATTTTTTTTGCACTAACAAATTACCAGTTTTATGCATTTTTGCCTTACAGAAATAATTTTAAAAGTCTTTTTTTTTTTTCTTCTTTTTTTCTTTTTATTTTATTTTTTTAAATTGATACATATGAATGGTAGGACTTTTTTTTTATTCATTCTTATCTTATCAAGAAAATGAATGCCTTGTTACACCTCTATATTTAACACAAATTTTGTGTATTCTTTACATGTATCCTGCTTCCTGTCGAATATTATGCATATTTCCTGTCTATGTAGCCTGTTCTGAATCAGTCACTTTATGAGGTTCGTTTCAGTTTGGATGCTGTCTTCGAAAAAACTGCCAATATAGGCAGCAAGGAAGCTCACTTTTGGAACAGAGAGAAAGTGTCAAGCATTTGTTGTCTTTATCAGAACAAATTCCAGCAGGAACGTCCTCTGCTCCGGTTTGGGTGCATTTACCACTTTTTTATGTGACTGTGTTCTTTTCTGCTTTTATATCTGTGGCAGAATAACAGCAGAATGACTCTTTTATATCTTCAATCTGTTAAATGGACAGAGTTTGTAGTCTGGAGTTTAACAGCCCGCCAGCCCTTTGTTATCCCGTCCATGTTTGGCTTTTCTCTTAATGCAGTGTTTTCCCTCTCTTTCTTTTATAGATCACAGATGAAGGCATATCTGTACCACTGAAAGGTATTTACAAGTAATAATCTGTTTTTTTGTTTGTTTGTTTCTTTCAGAAAACTAATTTTAGGGATTGAGAAATGAGGAGAAAGAACAACCTAGAAACATGATACCTGGACCATTAAATCAATTTTGAGTTTGTGCCATCTGAGTTGTTCTGTTATCTCAGGGCTCAACAATAAGAATTACATTTATGTTTATGTATGAAAATAAATATTTTTGAAATAATTAAAGAATTTAAATATTAAATATTAATATAATACAATATAAAGCTAATTATAAAAGTATTTAATAATTATTTATTGTATTTATTATACACATATTTATTATTTTTTGACATATTTAATGTATTATTAATTTAATAATATATTTACACCAAATTGTATAAAAAACAATAATAATAGTATTTTAAAAATATTTTTTAATATATGTTTGTTGATATTTTAAAATTAATATGAAATAATAAATGTAAAATTTAATTGTTCAGTTTAAATTAAATTAAATATTTTTTTAATCTAATTATACAATTGAAAATTACTTTTAAAATGAATATTAATAAATGTAAAAACGTTAATTATAGTTTGAAAATTATAAATGTACATATTAAATAATTTATAATTATTTGATAATATATTTACTTTTAATTATGTACCACTTAAAAATATTTTAAATGAATATTAAATAATAAATGTAAAATTTAATTGTTCAGTATCAATTAAATTATTAAATATTAATAATAAAATTATTTAATATATTTCCATCTAATTATACAATAAAAAAAGAATATTAAGTAATAAATGTAAAAACATTAAAATTATAGTTTGATCATTATAAATGTAAATATTAAATAATTTAATAATTATTTGATAATATATTTACTTTTAATTATATACCATTTTAAAAAATAATTTTAAAATGAATATTAAATAATAAATGTAAAAAACAATAAAAATTATAGTTTAAAATGATAAATGTATGTAATATTGAATAATTACTTAATAATATATTTATATCTAACTATTTATCTAAGTTTATAAGACCAGAAACATACTTAATGTTAGTATGCTTTTAAAAAAATTTAATTAGGTCAATTTGGTTTACTTTTCTTTGTGAAGTCCATCAACAAGTTGCTGGATGTTAAGGACATTTAACATACAGGAATTACTTCTAGTGTGTGTGTGTGTGTGTGTGTGTGTGTGTGTGTGTGTGTGTGTGTGTGTGTGTGTCCATTAAAGGACTAATTTATTCAGTCTGGTGCTCAAGCTGGGAAGAGCGTTGAAAACTAGACTCGTCTAAACAGGTGTTTCACATTATATTGTACAACACGTGCATGTTAGCAGAGAGAAGAGTGAGTTAGTGTACAATTTGGACATCCAGTGAGCATTTCTGATCATTTATACTGTATATAGTTTATAGCAAAGACTGCTATATGTGGCGGAGAAGTGTAATTACACCCGATTCGCTCATTGGATCAGCGTCCAGCAGAATCCAGAGTTCTTCAACCCTTCACCCCGTTTTGTCCCGGGTGACGGCTCTCTTCAACTGTCTGTGACCCTCTCTCTCTCCCTCCTCTCGCTTAGTTTCACCGTTAAGACGGCTCAGATTAAGGCTCTATTTATGTGTGTGAGACAGAAGAAAAGCAGTGAGCTTATTTGTGTGACTTCAATCATCCCCGTATTACTGAATGTGTTCAATAGAGCACCTGTGTGTGTATAAGATGCTTATGAGGGTTTCAGACAAGTGTCTCTCTATTCTTAGCTTTCTAGGGTCTTTGTCCTTGCTACCCACTCGAGAGACAACACAACCAATCATTTGATCAAGGCCATCCTGCTTCAAGTGCCAAATTGAGCATTTTATCAAGCCTTCGTGATAGGTTTGTTGCTTTTAGCTGTTAGCGTTGGCGTACATGTGCTAGTGCACGCCTAGAAGTTAGTCAACGTCAGTTGCTGTTTGAAACCCATTTAACTTGAGTAATGTGATGTATTTCTGACAAGAAAAAATATGTGGTGGAACTTTAGATCACTACAAATGGGCGTTACATACCAGAACGTACCATTTCTAGATTGGCTGAGTAAATATTTGGCTGTTGGTTAGCATTATCCATTAGCAATTAGCATGCGCAGTCTAACTCTGCGTCAGAAAATGCCTACTATATAATAGGCAAAAAACAGTACAAGCAAAGAGTAGGATGTCAGACTTTTTAGTATTTATAAAATAGTATAACCTACTATTTCTACCGAAATTCCAAAGTGCAGGAGAGGAGTTGAGAATGTGTGATGGATGTAGTAGGTTCAGATTTTATTCATTCTACACACATTCATACTATATAGAACATACTTTTTTTTTTTTACATTGCGAAGTTTGTTCGCCATCAAATATAGTAACTACTTGATTTGTGATTTTTGGACACACCTTGAGTGACGTCCACGGAATAGGAAAGTCGTTTTGGAGGACGAGCTAGTTAATTCATTTTGATGAAAACTTTAAAATATCTTTTCCGTAAATAGGCCAATTTTTAACTAAATAAACCCGAAATCAATAGGAAAATAGACTACACATGTTGACGAGTTGACAGTTTTGTCCAGTCAGTTTTTGTCCTTCCCTCTAATACTATCTTTTTGAGTCCATTTTCCGAAAAGATTGGTTCAGTGGCTTTCTGCAGGTTACATCGGCAGTTGATTCGGTTGCAACAAGTGTGCATGTTTTGAGCGAATCATTGAATTATTTACTCAACAGTTTTGTTTTTACTTTTTAGTGAAGCTTTATAATACTATATTTAAAATATCTGTAACCAAAGTCAAATAATCCTGCTTGTTTCTTGTATTTGTAGGTGTGGATGGGGAGGGTGAGGTAGCCGTTAGCGTGTCGTGCTCTCAGCTACGCTTGTACGGCGTGTGGGATGGCGGACTGGCCCGTGACGGCAGTTTGTTATCGAGCACGGAAGAGCCTGCCCCTTCTCTCCTCTTTCTCGTGGTGTCGGATGCTCAAGCCAGGCTTCTTCAGAAAGAGCTGTCTGTGCTGCACACAGTACACACTTCAGGTGAGGCTTGTACTGGAGATTTCTCAGTAGGGATCCACATGAGCTGTTTGTTAAGCCCAAAGTATCAGCCGTCCATGTTCGGCAATGATCTGCGCACTGTCCTCGTGACATAATTTTCGTCATCAGGAGGGTCCGCGAACATCCGTGCACACCGTCCGCGTGCAGCCCAGTTTTGGTGTCCGCGTGGACAATGTGCATACAACAGTGCATGCGCAAGGTGAATGTTGAGACAGAAGTGTCCACTAGCTGGCAATACGCAGTTGTCATATTGTCTAGTATTGTGCAGTAGTCGAAGAAGAAAGAACAATACAAAACGCTGTTCCAAGAACAGTAAACGAAGCATCATAGCATTCATTGTTTTTGTTTTGCTTCTTGTTCTAAATGTCCCATTGGATGAAACATGTTTGTATAGTAAATACAAATAAATAATAATAATAATAATAAATACATTTTACATGATTCATCGAAAATAAAAAATATAGAGATACTATTTCGCGAATGTTGGTTTTTGAAATAATCTCCAATATTTAACAAACGATTCGATTGGCAGCGGCAGTCCTAGAGGCAAAGTTGCTCAGAATGAGGAGTTCTACCATGTGGTATGAAGGTCGTGGGCGAAAAATCACGTGGCATACAATCCTTTACGCACATGAATAACGCGAAGGCATTTGCCAATTTTCAAGACAATCAGACTTAGGGTTGCGTAGTTATAGACATTTTTATGTTTTTTCCATGTTAGCGCCAAGTCGCCACATGCTTTTTCATGCGACCACAGAATGAGCTCTTACAAATGTGTGCCAACTTTGGTGAAAATATAGCATTCGGCTCACAAGTTATATCCATTTTAGTAAAAGTGTCTCCGCCCACTTCGAAAGTTTTGGCGGCCCTTAGAGACCGTGAATCGAAATTTCAACTTTTTTGATAATTATTGACAATCAGACTCCAGAGCAGGTGTCTCCAACCCTGCTCCTGGAGAGCTACCTTCCTGCAGGCTTCAGTTCCAACCGTGGTGCAACACACCTGCCTGGAATTTTCATGTAACCCTGAACACCTTGATTAGCTGCGTCAGGTGTGTTTGATTAGGGTTGGAGCTAAACACTGCTGGACGGTAGCTCTCCAGGAGCAGGGTTGGAGACCCCTGCTCCAGAGAATCTTGCTGCACTGGCTTGGTTCCGATAGGGCCAAAAACCTAGGACTTCTTCGCAAAAGTAGGTTTTTCAAAAAATCCAAAATACCCGAAAATTTCACAGAGGCATGCATTTTTTTTGTCCGCCTTGAGCCAAGAATTCCAACGATATAAGACACTTGAGCCTACTACGCCTAGCGATTTAGGAGTTGTGAGACACTTTTGACCGCTGTAGCGCCCCGTCAGGCCGATCGGGGCGAGCCTTGGTGACGTTGTAGACGGTGTGAGTACTACCAGCCCTCAAAATTTCAAGTCTCTACGTCTTGCGGTTTGGTCTGCCTGACCACTTTTAGGGGAGAATGTTGATCCTTGAAAATTGTAACAATTACAATAGGGCTACACGCTTGAACCCCTGATGAAACCGCTATATGGCTTAGTGCGATTTATCAAACTGCAAAGGCTGTGATTGAATTAAATGGATATATGTGCTGCATGTTTCAGAATGAAGTGTGACACTGTGTTCTTTTACACGCAAACATCTCATGATTCGATGTTTTCAGCGTCTCAAAGCAGAACGGTTCACAGTAAATGTAAAAGGTTACTTAAAACGCGCATTTGAGAACATTATAAGTTTTCATCTTTGCAAATTTGTAATGAGAAGCGCTTATAAACCAGCTTTCGTCAACAAAATTGAAACTTTGAGGGCTCCCTGTGGTTTTCTGCCCAAGTAAAAGCTTGAACTTTTGAAAATGAAGAAATGAAGAAATCCAGAAATGTTTTTTTGTTGTTGTTTTTTTACAGTGGAAGATTACACAAATAATATTTCTTATTTTGTTAAATATTTTTTATCTAACAATAGTAAAAATAATAATAATAATAATATTTATTGTTATTATTATTATTATTATTATTATTACACTGAACAAAATTATAAACGCAACACTTTTGTTTTTGCCCCCATTTTTCATGAGCTGAACTCAAAGATCTAAGACTTTTTCTATGTACACAAAAGGCCTATTTCTTTCAAATATTGTTCACAAATCTGTCTAAATCTGTGTTAGTGAGCACTTCTCCTTTGCCGAGATAATCCATCCACCTCACAGGTGTGGCATATCAAGATGCTGATTAGACAGCATGATTATTGCATTTGAGCATGTTTGGGATGCTCTGGATCGGCGTATACAACAGTGTGTTCCAGTTCTTGCCAATATCCAGCAACTTCGCATAGCCATTGAAGAGGAGTGGACCAACATTCCACAGGCCACAATCAACAACCTGATCAACTCTATGTGAAGGAGATGTGTTGCACTGCGTGAGGCAAATGGTGGTCGCACCAGATATTGACTTTTTTTTGGGACACCACCCCCCCCCCCCCCGGACCCCCCCAATACAGTAAAACTGCACATTTTAGAGTGGCCTTTTATTGTGGCCAGCCTAAGGCACACCTGTGCAATATTCATGCTGTCTAATCAGCATCTTGATATGCCACACCTGTGAGGTGGATGGATTATCTCGGCAAAGGAGAAGTGCTCACTAACACAGATTTAGACAGATTTGTGAACAATATTTGAAAGAAATAGGCCTTTTGTGTACATAGAAAAAGTCTTAGATCTTTGAGTTCAGCTCATGAAAAATGGAGGCAAAAACAATTTTGTTCAGTGTATTATTATTATTATTATTATTATTGTTGTTGTTGTTGTTATTATTATAAAATGCATTTTTAGTTATGATTTTTATCATAAATATTACAGCCCTACTGTAAACAGCTTGATGAATGAGCTGTTATACTCTTTATTATGATTTATTATCAATAACATCAATAACTCAATAAATAACATTTGATACAATAAATGGATAAAATATATAATTTATTGTATATAATATATATACAATAAATATATTACAATATATTTTTTTCCTAGCGTTAGTCCTGCTCATTTGCAGGGTCTGCTTTCATCGGAATAATCCACGCACACGCTTGGATTTGGCACAGGTTTTACATTTATTAATGATAATAATAACATTGAACAATGGTCCAAAATCCTGCTCCTCATTACTGTATATTAAACATATTTTCTAATTGGCTGTGATTATCACCATGTGTTCTGTTCACACAGACAAACCAAGCCCTACTCGGTATACACATTATACACACACCCTTGATCTCTGTAATGAGAGCGCAGTCAGTTTTAATGGCACCATGCGGTTATTGAAGTAGTCGAAGCTTGTGTGACGAGCCGTCAACCAGTATTATAACATTAACGTACAGGTATAACCTGCAGTGTGTGTGCGTGTGATCGGCAGCCATTAAAAGATTAATTCATTCAGTCTGGTGCTCATGTGTTTGCCGTTCTATTATGTAGCGTGTATGTGTGTTAGGAAAGGGAGGAAAGCTTATTTTTTTTCAATTAATTTTGCCCACCCAGTGAGCGTTTCTAGATGGATCATCCACCATCTGATCTGAGTTAAATGCAGCAGACAAACAAATCAAATGAAACAAACTCAATTCATAAAAAGAAATGAAGAATGTGGTTTATATTTTTCTGTTCTTTTTCCAGGACAGGCCTGTCCTTTTGTCCTGCTGGTGTTGACTGGCCAGTTGGAGGATCTTCAGGCGGCCCTGTTGGCGTCTCTCATGGATGTGATTGGCCTGAGATACGGTCAGGGCACTTTGAGTAACGCTCTGTCCTGGGCGGATGGGCGGAATCGGCTTCATTGTCACCCAAGGGGCGAACACCTCCTCTCACTGCTGGGACAAAACGTGATGGACGCTGGACAAGACACCGCAAAGGTCAGTTCACAAATCTGCCTGTCCATCCATGCATTCATTCCTTTGTTGGTCCATCCATCTAATCTATTCCATCTAGCCATTCTTTTATCCATCCATCCATACACACTTTGATTTCTTTGCCTATCCATCTATTCTTTTATCCATCTATCCATCCATCCATCCATCCATTTCATTATCCGTATATTCATCTATTCCTTTGTTCATGCATACATCCATCCTTTAGTCTGTCCTTCTGTCTGTCCTTCCATTCCTTCCTTTGTCTGTCCATCATCCATCCTTCCGTTTCTTTCATCTATTATTCATCTTTTCCATCCATCCATCCATCCATTTGTCTGTCCATTCTTTTGTCTGTCTGTCCATCCATCCGTCCATTCATCAATGCATCCATCCATTCCTTTGTCCATCCATCCATCCATCCATCCATCCATCCATTCTTTTTTCTGTCCATCCATCCACTGATCAGTTTCTTTTATCGTTCTTCCATTCATTTATCCATCCAGCCTTTCTTTCTTTGTCCATTCATCCTTCATTCCCTCCATCTATACATTCCTTTGCCCCTCTCCATTGCTTCCTCTTACAGTGTTCAATGGGTTGGCCAGATATTGGCAGGAACTTGAGTGCAGGCATGATAGAGGCACCAGAGAAATTATACGGCCCAATATAAGAGCAGGAGTGAGGTTAGCCATGGTCCATGGAGGCTGTATTGGTGTGTAGATATGAGACGGAGAAGGAAAGTTGGCTGCTTTTATGGATAGTAGCTGAGCAGTTCCCTCTCTCTCGGGTTCTGTGGAAGTGGCCGTTGTGTCACTCTCTCCAGAGTCTTTATGACGTGAGTGGGGCTCATGGCTGCTGCATTTTGGGGGTCCTACAACTTTAGTACGTATTTGGGTCTTTTTTGGGGGCAACATCTGCGTGTGGGCGTCAGGACTCTTGGGGCATGACACGTTTCTTTCTTTTTGGTTTTGATGGTGCCAGCTGGCAGCGATGGAAGTAGGCCACCTCAGACGCGTTCTCCTTACTTTCCTTTCTTGCGTTTTATGATCTGGCTCAGCGCTCTACAGAAATGAAGCCGGCTAGCCGCCCTAAACAAGGCAGCACATGGCGTCGGTCTTCTCACTTTTCATTTTCCTTTTTCTGAACCCATATCGCCCACAAGTCCACTGCCACTTTGAGTATATCATGTTTGCTCTCTTTACATTTTCCCAACCCATATTTACAATCCTCTTTTCAACAAAATCCAATGTCATCTGCATGCTTGAGTGGAAACTGTAGCCAATGAGAAGGTCAGTAGTTTCGGGTACTCCAACCACAGGCATTTGGAGTATCATCAACTGTTTAGATTCTGATCTGACCTTCTTCACTTTTCCCCAACAGGAGAACTCGAGTGGGACCAGTAGCTGGCTTAGAGAGCCGACAGTCAGGAGACCCCTCCGGAGCAACAGCCAACAACAGAGCTTACCCCGCAGGTACTGTTGATGTTTAATGCCAAGTACCCCGAATATGATGATACTGTACCCCTTTCCTAAAATATAAAGGCAGCTATATATTTTCATGAATTCAGACTCATTTATACAATTCTGTAAATGTGATATAGAGTACTGTAGTGATGTATTTAGTAGGTCAGCCTGGAAGTTTGCATCACCCTGGTTCCCTCGACAAAGACTCAATAGCATTTTTGAATGATGCCATAATTATGTAAATTTATTTATTTTTTATTTTTTTGTGGACCCCCTACCGCCCCCTTGTATGATAAGGATTTAAATAATGGATTAAATAACAGGTTAAATAACTTATCTGTGTTGCAAAGAAAACCTTTGATAGAAAGCATACATATTGAATGACTTAACCAGTTGCATTAGTTTGGGCTTGGACTGCTTGTTTATCCGCACAATGGAAGACAAGGAAGTGTTGAAAACTTGTTTTGACTTGCCACAATTCTGTTTGGTGCCACTAGAGGTGCAGAAATGACACATTTCACCTTTAATTTCTTTTCTGAAAGCAATGATTAAGCCATAAGCTCAGTAGCTGGAACCCAAACGTTGACGTTCCCTGGCCCTTTTGAGAGGTTTCCATACCACTAACTTTCCATCAAGTTGTTGAAGTTTCCATACAGGCAGTGAAATTAAGATTTAATTTGTAAGTCAATATTGATATGTCATGATTAGCAAGGAGGATTGTATTTTTGGAAGCTGAAGTTACATTTTCTATGAGTAGCTTGTTCGAAATTTTTCCACCAGGCTGATCCAGTACCCACCTCCCCCCTCCAAGGGCGGCATTACAGTGACAACCGAGGACCTGGAGTGCCTCAAGGATGGCGAGTTTCTCAACGACGTCATCATCGACTTCTACCTCAAGTGAGTCCAATGGTACTTCTGAGCTTGTGAAATGTGATGCAATATTTTCCCTTACCCTAATATTAAATACTCCCTTCAGGTACCTTCTGTTGGAAAGAGCCGACAAAGATGTGGCTGAAAGATCTCACATCTTCAGCAGCTTCTTCTACAAACAACTTACACGAAAAGACACTAGCTGCCCGGAGGAGACTGGCAGCACGTAAAAAAATCACTCAAAGACCTTTTTACAATCTTAGATTTCCAGCAAGATTCACTAAAGGAATTTTCATTTTTGGGTGTACTGTCCCTTTAAATCCAGTATAAGCATTTAAAGAGACACTACACCCTTTCCTTTAGTGAATTTTGTTGTAAATTTATTTCTAAATTGTGCGTTTCATCTTGATAGGAATGTCTATGTGGTGTTTTCCCACAGAGCCTCGCACAGACGACATCAGAGAGTGAGAACATGGACACGTCACGTGGACATCTTTAGCAAGGACTACCTTTTTATACCTGTTAATCAGGAGTAAGTGGGGAATTTAAATTTAAAACACACATGCATGATTCAGGTTAGCACCAAATATTGGGTAATAAAAAAAATAAATATATATATATAGGGCTGTCGATCGGTTAAAATTTAATCGCGATTAATCGCACTCTTGTTGTGTGATTAATCGCACACTTATCGTAAAATTAAGCATACGCCATTTATCTCATTAAACACATTCATTTTGTCATCATTTGCTATATCCAGCAAAGTAAACAGTCAGAAAACTGTATTTTCTGCAAGCTTCAAGGATCATTGGAGACTCCAAAAGGACACCAAATAACCAAATATAAGGAGTCCATATAATTATATTATATAATAAATTTATACACACCTAAGCACCCATGAAAAAAAAACATTACAGAAAAAAACCGTTACAGAATTCACAGTGTATAGTATGTGCACAGAGCAACAACAACGAGATTGTTTTCATTTTAGACGAGTCAAGCTGCGATAACAGGACCACATGGAGATGCCAAAACAACTCAACTAAAACAACTAAATCAACCGCTTTGACTGCATAAACCTATGATTACTAAACACAACAACGTACACATGACAAATCAAATATTATCATTCCCGAGTGTGTGTGGAAACAACGCTAATGTACTGAAATGTGTCTGTACATGAATGCAGCGTGCGATCAGTGATCTAGATCGGTTTGTTCTTTGTGCATCAATATACCAGACTCTCACGCGCTTACTGTACGACACCAAAATTGCGCTCTTCAGAAACAATCGCAGAATACGACAGAGCTGGTGTTTTAAAGCAAAGCACACACTGGAATGAATAGTTCACTAAAACGCAATGTGAGTCTCTATTCTCTCTGATGTGATCAGCCTGGCCTTCTTTACAATAGCGCTGTTTTGGACTGATTGAATGAATTCGATTACTGGATCACTGAAAACTTTCCCAGAGTTTAACGGCTTAAAATGGCCTGATCACAAACAAAGAAGCAGAATCGGGTTAAAGAGTTCAAATGGAAATGTTCTCCTACCAGGGTTACAGGTGCTTGTAGATGCTCAGTGTGATAGTGGTAAACTCACGACTTCTAAGATCATCTAACTGCGTGACGAAAATTATGTTAATGACGCAGCTTCACGTACTTCTGTAATTTATTTGCGTTAATTGCGCTAAATTATTTTAACGCGTTAAGGAATTTAAATTAATCGCATGCGTTAACATGTTAACGGTGACAGCCCTAATATATATATATATATATATATATATATATATATATACACAGTGGGGAGAACAAGTATTTGATACACTGCCAATTTTGCCGGTTTGCCCACTTACAAAGCATGTAGAGGTCTGTAATTTTTATCATAGGTACTCTTCAACTGTGAGAGACGGAATCTAAAACAAAAATCGAGAAAATCACGTTGTATGATTTTTAAGTAATTAATTTGCATTTTATTGCATGACATAAGTATTTGATACATCAGAAAAGCAGAGCTTAATATTTGGTACAGAAACCTTTGTTTGCAATTACAGAGATCATACGTTTCCTGTAGTTCTTGACCAGGTTTGCACACACTACAGCAGGGATTTTGGCCCACTCCTCCATACAGAACTTCTCCAGATCCTTCAGGTTTCGGGGCTGTCGCTGGGCAATACGGACTTTCAGCTCCCTCCAAAGATTTTCTATTGGGTTCAGGTCTGGAGACTGGTTAGGCCACTCCAGGACCTTGAGATGCTTCTTACGGAGCCACTCCTTAGTTGCCCTGGCTGTGTGTTTCGGGTCGTTGTCATGCTGGAAGACCCAGCCACGACCCATCTTCAATGCTCTTACTGAGGGAAGGAGGTTGTTGGCCAAGATCTCGCGATACATGGCCCCATCCATCCTCCCCTCAATACGGTGCAGTCGTCCTGTCCCCTTTGCAGAAAAGCATCCCCAAAGAATGATGTTTCCACCTCCATGCTTCACGGTTGGGATGGTGTTCTTGGGGTTGTACTCATCCTTCTTCTTTCTCCAAACACGGCGAGTGGAGTTTAGACCAAAAAGCTCTATTTTTGTCTCATCAGACCACATGACCTTCTCCCATTCCTCCTCTGGATCATCCAGATGGTCATTGGAAAACTTCAGACGGGCCTGGACATGCGCTGGCTTGAGCAGGGGGACCTTGCGTGCGCTTCAGGATTTTAATCCATGACGGCGTAGTGTGTTACTAATGGTTTTCTTTGAGACTGTGGTCCCAGCTCTCTTCAGGTCATTGACCAGGTCCTGCCGTGTAGTTCTGGGCTGATCCCTCACCTTCCTCATGATCATTGATGCCCCACGAGGTGAGATCTTGCATGGTTCCCCCAGACCGAGGGAGATTGACCGTCATCTTGAACTTCTTTCATTTTCTAATAATTGCACTAACAGTTGTTGCCTTCTCACCAAGCTGCTTGCCTATTGTCCTGTAGCCCATCCCAGCCTTGTGCAGGTCTACAATTTTATCCCTGATGTCCTTACACAGCTCTCTGGTCTTGGCCATTGTGGAGAGGTTGGAGTCTGTTTGATTGAGTGTGTGGACAGGTGTCTTTTATACAGGTAACGAGTTCAAACAGGCGCAGTTAATACAGGTAATGAGTGGAGAACAGGAGGGCTTCTTAAAGAAAAACTAACAGGTCTGTGAGAGCCGGAATTCTTACTGGTTGGTAGGTGATCAAATACTTATGTCATGCAATAAAATGCAAATTAATTATTTAAAAATCATACAATGTGATTTGTCTCTCACAGTTGAAGTGTACCTATGATAAAAATTACAGACCTCTACATGCTTTGTAAGTAGGAAAACCTGCAAAATCGGCAGTGTATCAAATACTTGTTCTCCCCACTGTATATATTATACAAACTGGCCAAAAGTATGGGGTTGGTAAGATATGTTTTTGAAAGAAGTATCTTATGTTCTCCAAGGCTGCATTTATATGCAGCAATATTGTGAAATAATATTATGATTTAAAATAGCTTTTTTCTATTTTAATATATTTTAAAATGTAATTAATTCCTGTGATCAAAGCTGAATTTTCAGCATCATTACTCCAGTTTTCAGTGTCACATGATTCTTCAGAAATCATTCTAATATGATGATTTAATGCTTCTCATTATAATCAATGTTGAAAACACAGCTTAATATTTTTGTGAAAACCGTGATACATTTTCTTTAGGATTCTTTGATGAATAGAAAGTTTAAAATAACGGCATTTATATGAAATAAATCTTTTGTAACATTATAAATGTGTTCACTGTCACTTTTGAACAAATTAATGTGTCTTTGTTGAATAAAAATATTAATTTACTTAAAAAAAACTGATCCTAAACTTTTGAACAGTAGTGTATGTTTATGTATAGTCAATATTTCCGGCCTCTCCTGTGATGCGTAAAACGTGATATTTTGGAACAGAGCTAATTCTCAACAAGTAAAATAAGACGAAACGAATCGAGACCATTAACCTGGTGTACTTTTAACATCAGAGCGTTGCGCAAATCCTCACAAATAGTTACGACATCTCAAACACACGTTACAGACTGTTCTTTTGTTTTTATGACCAAGCTGAACGAGGAAGCGCCGTGTAGATGTTCAGCATTGTTTGATATCTGAGGACAGCAGAGGATGTTGGATTGTACTTTATGGACGAGAGAATAAATCACTGAAACAAGGTCAAACAAGTCTGTAATACCAAGCTGAGAGAGGGAACAGGGAATTCCGACGTGGTTCTCCATGTTCTCATAAAAACAAATTGCCACATTAGGACATTCACTGAAACATGGACATGCGCTCACTGGCACAATACAGCAAGGCACAGATGATTCACAAGCTTGGGAATGTCCATTCTCCCAGTTCTGGGATTAGTAGATCTTGTACTAAAACTGGGTAATATAGCAAATACTCACGGTATTTTCACAATGATTTTGCTGGCGAATCGAATTTAAGCAACATTGTGAGTATTCATATTTTAATGCACTTTTATGTGGCAAATAAGAGCATTTCATTAGATTAGTTTCATGCTTTTTAGCCATTTCAGAGCAGATACATAAATATTATATATATATATATATATATATATATATATATATATATATATAAAACATCAAAAGCAGAATTTTTTTTTTTTTTTTTTTTTTTTAAAGCAGTATCAGTATCCAGTCCTACTGCTGACTTCCACTTCCTCTGCTGTTTTCTCTGTTTGCCTGCTCTGTTTACTGTCTGTCCAGGGCTCACTGGTACCTCGTGGTGATCTGTTTTCCCGGTCTGGAACGGACTCAGTACATACAGTGGAGAGACAAAGGCCCTGTGTCCCGGGATGGGAGCCAGACAGCCAAAACGAGCTCAGCAGGGGAATGTCAAAGAGGTATCACTCACACCTTAAAATAAAGTTTTTATTTTATTTTTATTTATTTATTTATTTACCCAGGTTGAAGTTGAATTGATTATTAAATGTGATTATGCTATCCTTTTTATTTTTAATCTTTTTTTAATTACAATAGCATTGGTAACAGAGTTCAAAGGCTGAGGTTGATGAATGCACTTAACTCTACACTTTTGTGTAAGAAAATAATTTTATTTGAAAATACAGTATTTATTTAAAAAATAAAAAGTTTGTTCTTTAAATGATTATTTACTAGTTGTAACATTTACAAAATATTATTAAATATTAAATTAAAAATAAAAATTAAATTAAAGTTATTTATTTCAGATGTTACTTCTTAGGTCACAATTTTAGAGAAAATTGAACAGTAACAGGGTTGCATGCATGCATGCATGTATGTATGTATGTATGTATGTATATAAATATACAGTATGTGTGTAAAAATGGGTTAATATTTCCTACAGTGAATTCTATAAAAATTATACAATAACAGTTTATGCCATGTTGTCTGATTATTTTTGAAGTTATTCTCTGTTAGTCTGATTAGAGCTGCACGATTTTGGATAAATTGAGAATCACAATATTTTTGTTTAAAATAGAGATCACGATTCTCCCATGATTCTGAACAGACACCTAAACAAAACGTGATTTACTAGAGTTTCTGACAAAATTTTAATTGCTGCAGTCTATTTAAAATGTTTAATGAAAAAAAAAAAATCGGTTTGAATGAATGATTCAATGACTCACTCATAAATACTTCACTTGTTTCATTACTGGATGAATCAGCATTTTTGAACGAATCTCTTAAATGAATGATTCAATGACAACGCATTTTTTTAACGGTCACTTGTCGCCACCTACTGGCGTAACGATGTAATCGATACAATTATTATTTGAAGCGCAACTTTAAGTTTTTATCCCAGTTCTTCTGTGATAAAATGAATATTTGTAACATGGAAATAACGATACTGTGATTCTACATTTAGAAAGGAGATCACGTGGTTGTTTGAATCGAGATCTTTTAACGATTAATTGTGTACCTCTAAGTCTGATGTTTTTTTTCTATTTCATGCAAGGTAATTTTTTGTTAAAATATAAAATATTTTATTAAACTAATAGTTCTCACTCCAAAGAACATGTGTGCCCTTATCTACAGGGAAACCAATTTGTAGAAACGACACAAAAAATACAAAAAACGAGAGTTTTTTTGAGAATGTCTGTTTGTTTTCTGTAATTCCAGACAATTCACAGCTGCCAAAAGGAAACGGATTGAAACTTAGTGAGTCGAGATCACAAAACCTACCGGTAATCTCACTACACACACATTTTAAATACTCATAGAGACGGTTATCATCAGATAATCTTTGGATAGACGTTACAGTTTGTACAGTAAAATAGCATGAAGGGGTCTGATGGGTCTTCATGTGTTTTTAGGACTGCACAGCACACAGCTGCACAAGAGAGAGCGTCTGCAGGAGGTAAAAACAGTCTTCAATATTCAGTCTCTTGATCTTCATCTGATACACAACAACATCAGGGGGCAAATATCATGGGGCCAAATACTTCTTCATGACACTGTATTAGCCTGACGTGCTAAAAGAGGGCTCCTCAGGTGAGATGGTTTCCTGATCCCGTTATCTGATCCGCTGTTTGTCCTTTTCCCTGTTTGAACCTCAGGCCCTGTATCCTGGTCATGGACTCTCTAAAGCTGTCTTACCATCAGCGGATCTACACGCTGTTACGCGAGTGAGTCATTCACCCGAATTCAATTACAGTTACGGGAATGGAGTTATGCAATTGCTGTTATTTGTACTGATGTTTAACTGTGTTTGGACTAGGGCTGCATGATATTGTAAAAAACTGACAATGTGATATTGTTTTTCTGCTATATAAAAATATACATTTTCACTAGATAGATATCGGGGACTTGAATAGCCATATGTGGAAAGAATGAATTATAATAGAGTGAGAGGAGTGATTTTTTTTTTTTTATATATATATATATATATATATATATATATATATAAAAATAAAAAATTAAAGTCGGCATTAAACTGAATATTGGATAATATTTTCTTCGTTATTGTAAGATATATATGAGTGAAACAGCTTCTCAAAGAAGAAAATTGTAGGGCGAGGCTTGGTTTTGTCCATGGGGAATTGATTGGATGCTTGTGATTGGCTATTGGTCGAGTTTTTGTGAGTGACAGGTTGCCCCGCCCTCACACCAGTAAACGCATCATCAGAGATGTTGCTGCAAGTTATTTGGATTAAAGTTTATGATGGCACATGATTTAAAAAAAAAAATTATGTCCACAGATAAATCATTTATAATTAATACTGCTATATTCCATAAAAGTATAATAAAATAATAAAACAATAATTTTGATTATTTTGATTTCATAGTGACTTTAATGGCAAAATCTTTTTAGGGCTCAATGTTCACTGTGATAAAAATATTTTGTAAATGTAACAACATTTATTGGAGTATGTTTTACAAGGAAATACTTAAAAATGTCATGTTTAATTCAATGTGTTACTTGGCATTTATTTGTAATTATTTGCGAATTTTACTAGCAATTTCTGAGTGAAAATTGTAAATAACTAAATCCTGCACCAAATTTTTTTTTTTTATATCTCTCTACTTGAGTTTTCATAGGCCACATTCCTACTGTTTTTGACCAGTTCAATATGACTATAAAATAATAAAAATTATGATTTTATTGTGATTTTTATTAAAAATAAAAATATTAAAAAATAAAATATATTGTAATAACATTTGTCCTGTAAAATTTACATCTTACAATCCTAATTTATTTTGACGAGTTCTCAGCAAATAAAAATATGCACTGCCGGTTTCAGAGTGAAGCTTGTGTTCATTTACATGCTTGCAGCTCATAATATCAGGTGTATAAATGCCACGCTTCACTCTGAAACTGGTTGCGCATATACATATATTTATTAAATTAAATTGCAGCCTGTGCAATTTGACAATCTAAGCCATATCGCAATATTGATTTTATTTTGATATATCGTGCAGCCCTAGTTTGGACAGGTGTCATTGTATTCAGTCATGTCAGAGAACTAAATGTGCCTTCATACTACATGTGACTTACCTGTGATTTACCTGTGAATGTGACCTGGACTCATCCCTCAGGTACCTGCAGGTGGAATGGGAGGTTCGGAAAGGAAGCCCTCGAGCTTTTACCAGTGACAGCATTAGTGGGAGTCTCTGCAGGGTTCCACTGCAGGACAACAGCAGCGACTGTGGCCTGTACCTGCTGCAGTACGTGGAGAGCTTCCTGCAGGTACCTACATACTGAGTTGATAGCAAAATGTTGGCTTTCTCCCGATACCTTGTCTACCGTGGTGCTTTTTGTACTGGGTCAGTGCTTTTTAGTTCCCTCAGTGCTAAATGTCAGAGTATAGTCTAACTTTACAGCACTAAAGAAACGTTGGTCATTCAAGTTGCCTGACATTTTGCAGTTAGCCGTTCAGTGGGATTTTCAGTAACGTAAGTAAGTGATTGGGATCTCAGGAACTCAAGTTACACCTGTTTTGTTTGCAGCCTTGAGTCCCAATTCGTACTAAAGCGCATACTGCGCTAGAAATGGTAAACTACATACTTTTAAGTGTGAATTTAGTTGATGTAGCGGTATTTGTAACAAACTACAACGTCATAAAATGTTGTACTGATTTGTGGCAGACAGGGTTTTCATTGACCATCAATGATTTCAAGAGAAAAGAATCAAATTAAATAAATTATATATTCATCAAATGTGTATATATATATATATATATATATATATACACTCACCTAAAGGATTATTAGGAACACCATACTAATACTGTGTTTGACCCCCTTTCGCCTTCAGAACTGCCTTAATTCTACGTGGCATTGATTCAACAAGGTGCTGAAAGCATTCTTTAGAAATGTTGGCCCATATTGATAGGATAGCATCTTGCAGTTGATGGAGATTTGTGGGATGCACATCCAGGGCACGAAGCTCCCGTTCCACCACATCCCAAAGATGCTCTATTGGGTTGAGATCTGGTGACTGTGGGGGCCATTTTAGTACAGTGAACTCATTGTCATGTTCAAGAAACCAATTTGAAATGATTCGAGCTTTGTGACATGGTGCATTATCCTGCTGGAAGTAGCCATCAGAGGATGGGTACATGGTGGTCATAAAGGGATGGACATGGTCAGAAACAATGCTCAGGTAGGCCGTGGCGTTTAAACGATGCCCAATTGGCACTAAGGGGCCTAAAGTGTGCCAAGAAAACATCCCCCACACCATTACACCACCACCACCAGCCTGCACAGTGGTAACAAGGCATGATGGATCCATGTTCTCATTCTGTTTACGCCAAATTCTGACTCTACCATCTGAATGTCTCAACAGAAATCGAGACTCATCAGACCAGGCAACATTTTTCCAGTCTTCAACTGTCCAATTTTGGTGAGCTCGTGCAAATTGTAGCCTCTTTTTCCTATTTGTAGTGGAGATGAGTGGTACCCGGTGGGGTCTTCTGCTGTTGTAGCCCATCCGCCTCAAGGTTGTGCGTGTTGTGGCTTCACAAATGCTTTGCTGCATACCTCGGTTGTAACGAGTGGTTATTTCAGTCAAAGTTGCTCTTCTATCAGCTTGAATCAGTCGGCCCATTCTCCTCTGACCTCTAGCATCAACAAGGCATTTTCGCCCACAGGACTGCCGCATACTGGATGTTTTTCCCTTTTCACACCATTCTTTGTAAACTCTAGAAATGGTTGTGCGTGAAAATCCCAGTAACTGAGCAGATTGTGAAATACTCAGACCGGCCCGTCTGGCACCAACAACCATGCCACGCTCAAAATTGCTTAAATCACCTTTCTTTCCCATTCTGACATTCAGTTTGGAGTTCAGGAGATTGTCTTGACCAGGACCACACCCCTAAATGCATTGAAGCAACTGCCATGTGATTGGTTGATTAGATAATTGCATTAATGAGAAATTGAACAGGTGTTCCTAATAATCCTTTAGGTGAGTGTATATAGATATATACACTGCTGTTCAAAAGTTTTTGATTGGTAAGATTTTCAATGTTTTCTCTTATGCTCACCAAGGCTGCATTTATTTTATTAAAAATACAAAAAAACTGTAATATTGTGAAATATTATTAGAATGTAAAGTAACTGCTTTCTATTTGAATATATTTTAAAATGTAATTTATTTCTGTGATCAAAGCAGAATTTTCAGCATCATTACTCCAGTCTTCAGTGTCACATGATCCTTCAGAAATCACTCTAATATGATGATTTGATGCTCAAGAAACATTTATGATTATTATCAATGTTGAAAACAGTTGTGTAAAACATTTTTTTTCAGGATTCTTTGATGAATAGAGAGTTCAGAAGAACAATGTAATATTAATATCAAATGTTTTTTATATATATATATATATATATATATATATATATATATATGTATGTATATGTATATATATATATATATATGTATATGTATATATATATATATATATATATATATGTGTGTGTGTGTGTGTATATATATATATATATATATGTGTGTATATGAATTTAAATCAATTATATATTCATTACGTTTATAATCAATTAATATACATTAAAATCTATTAAATATCTATAGTCTATTAAAATGTATAAATCGAAATATATTGAATGCTAAACAATGAATGTATTATCAAATATTAAACATAATGATATTTTATACAATATTAACTCAATATGAACTTATAATTTGATGTATTTATATTTAATATATTCCATATATGTGAAACAACATATTAATTATTATTATATTAATAATACGTTATTTGAATGTATTATTAAATATAATGATGTTTTATATTAAGTAAAAAAAAATATTGTTAGTACCAGGCCAGAGAACCATCACAAACCAATTCTATGCAGAACACAAGAGATTTTTAGGTAACACTTTATTTTAGGGTCTTTGTTATGCATGTTACATGTAGTTAGTTTCTGTAGTAATTACTATATATGCAAATAAACCTAAACCCAACCCTATTCCGAACCCTAACCCTATAGTAAGTACATGTACTTAATTATTATTACTCGGTACTTAAATGTATAATTATACTGTAACACAGACGCCTTAAAATAAAGTTACGCTTTATTTTAAAGTGTCATTGTTAGTGTAATTATATATTTAAGTACTGAGTAATAATAATTAAGTACATGTACTTACTATAGGGTTAGGGTAGGATTAGGAATTAGTTGAGGGTTAGTTGCATGTAATTAAGCATAATTTACTGTTATTACTATGGTAAGTACATGTAACGTGTAACAAGGACAATGTAAAATAAAGTGTTACCAAATAAAGTGTAACTGATTATTAACCTAAACACCATGTACAGATGGATACTTTAAAAATCGACGGTAATACTGTATAGGATGGATAGTGTGCGATTTTGGGATCTGGTTTTGGTGTTTTTGCAGCCTTTCCAGCTTCCAAAGTTCAGCTTTACGTAGTACATATACCGGTCCTTGATTTGTTAAACTTCTACTCAGCGGTTCTTTGTGGTTTCTCCTCTCAGAATCCAGTGGTTCACTTTGATCTCCCGCTGCGATTGGAGCATTGGTTTCCACGGAATCAGGTGCGCAGGAAGAGGGAGGAGCTACGGGAGCTGGTGCTGCAGCTGTACCGGAGACAAGGGGGTGGGGCTGAGCAGAGCCTCAAATAAAAACAGCGGGAAAATGTCCTGTCAGTAAACAAACAACAATTAGGGCCTTTCGTTTGGTTTGTTTGTTTTTTTACTGATTAAAAGATAAAGGATATATTTATAATTTAACTTTGTATTTATTTGTATTAAAATGGCTTTTAAACGTGACTTAAATTTCATCTGTTTTATTGATTTCTGTACAAAAATGTAGTTTACTTAAATAAAAAAGTTGAATATTTTAAATTGAGTTTGAATTTCTTGTTTAAATACCTCATAGTATAGTCTTGAAACTCATGTTCTTTACATACAATCTGCAAGCAATCACATTATTTCTGCATGGCACAAGCTGATTGGCCTCTGCTGATCCTGCAGCCAATGAGATTGCTTGTTCAACATTTAAACAGTCTGGTTCAGTGTTTGCTGTAAGCTAGTCCTGCAGCTCACTATCAGAGTTCCTCTGAACCCCTCCACCTCCCCCAGCTCCACCTGCCTAGATCTGCTACGGGATTTATGTATGTCTATTTATGCAGCAGCAGCATATTTAATCAAACTTTGATAATTCTCATCTCAAGATCACATTTAACAGTTCATCTATTGCCAAAATTATGGGAAAAAATGATTGGCCAAGAATAGAAAATTATTGAAAATATTCAAATCAGGAATGTCAGAATCAGAAAAATGTCTGTCAAAACCAGCATACGTTCCGCCGAAGTTTTTCAATTGGATTGACGTTTATTCTCTTTAGCAGGCAGCGTCACTCAGTTTCTGATCGTTCTGATTCAATTTCAGCGAGTGTAGAACAAATTTATACTTATGTATGTTATGTTATGTATTATGCATGTTATCATCTCTGACAGACAGCATGTTAAAGCGGCTCAGGACGCCTTTTTTTCCTTCTTCTCTGAAAGTAACGACGTAGTCAAAACATCCAGGAAATGCGTGCGCTTGCTGGACCTCTGCTTCTCGCAAATGCTACTGTGTATTGTGCACGTTATTTTTTGACAGACATTGATGTTGTGATATTCAAATGATGTGGGTTTGAAAACAGATGGCTCATAAGGTAATTATTTATTTATTAGCTGGCAAGTATTCAGTGAAGTGATTGATGCCCATGAGTATGTTTATGTCTATGTTTTTAGTTCTAATATTCCAACCGACAGCCATAGCGTAAGTTTTTGACGGACGTGATAACACGCGTAAGGGGTGAATTATGTTTGGGTAATTATAAAAGGTGCTCAAGATAGTCTAAATGCTTTTTGCGTAGTTCATTATACTTATTTTACAGAATGAAGTTGTGGCTTAAATAAATTGCTAATGTTACTCAGAGACTTGTCAAAAATGTTACATTCATCTGTCGCAAATTCGTCGACTTTTGAAAATCAAGTTAATTTTTTTTACCAGGAAAAGAGTTGTTTTTATTTTCTTTTTTTTCTTTTTTTTATTTAAACCCATAAAAATGCTGATTCTGCTGTCAATAATAGTGAAAAATCTGTTTTTAAAACTCTTGTTCCATTATTACCCCTTAGCAGATTTTTTAACTTAAATTATCTTAGAGTTTCAACAGCAGATTTCCAAATTATCTTATTCGGCGTGATGCTTTTACAGACTGAACATCACTAAATATAAATATATATCCCTGACAGCCACAGCTGGAACCAATAGTGCCATCACTACAAACAAATACAAACACTACAAATTCCTGAGAGTTCAAGCAGTACTGGAAGCCCCATAATGCAGTTATTTGGTCCATTTAAAAACAAAAAAAGAACATAAAAGCAGTCCTTTTTCCAGAGGCAGAAGAGAACACGACCGTCTGTGATGAAATTGAAACAAAGCTTCGCCCTGCTTTCTCTAATGTTTGTGTGAGTTGGCCAGAGCTCAGCTGGACCCCTTACTGCCTACTAAAAGAATAATAAACATCATAAACTTTATTTATCCAGTACCTGGCATATATTTAAAATGATTTTCATTAATGGAAAACTTTCAAAATGGAGAGTGATGAAAAGAAATGAACGTTTTTGAAATAAAATTAAAGTTAGCTTTCACTGTACAGGCATTATCAACCCCTGCTGTGCTGCTTTAAGCATTTGGTTGGAAAAAGGTTTGATGACCCATGCTGATTGGTTTTTCATGTGCATTTTGCTTCCAAAGAAAATAATTATAGATTTAGACTTGGATGCGTGACAGCGAAGAATTAAAGTATTTAGTAGTAAATGGAAACATTTTCTAGCTGTGCAATTTGTGGGTGTTTCAAAGAAAAAAAAATGTGTCAGGGTCAATTTTATATATTATCTGTGAATAGCTAAAATATAAAACCTAATATAAAAATATAAAGCATGTTTGGCTGTAATATTCTTAATTGTCTTGAAAATAATGTCAGAATTCAACATAGAACATGTTTTTTTTTTTTTTCTGTTCATTTTAGGGTGAAATTTTACCATCAGTCTCCTATTTCATATATTTATCATGTCTACTATGCAGAAAAATGACCATGCCTCAGTGGTTCTTGAGGCAAAATCGTTCAGAATGAGGAGACCTAACATACACAGATTAGGCATAACATTATGACCGGTGAAGTGAATAACACTGATTATCTCTTCATCACAGCACCTGTTAGTGGGTGGGATATGTTAGGCAGCAAGTGAACATTTTGTCCTCAAAGTTGATGTGTTAGAAGCAGGAAAAATGGGCAAGCGTAAGGATTTGAGTGAGTTTAACAAGGGCCAAATTGTAATGGCTAGACGACTGGGTCAGAGCATCTCCAAAACTGCAGCTCTTGTGGGGTGTTCCCGGTCTGCAGTGGTCAGTATCTATTAAAAGTGGTCCAAGGAAGGAACAGTGGTGAACCGGCGAACAAGGCTCATTGATGCACGTGTGGTCCGATCAAACAGACAAGCTATGTAGCTTGTTTTTTGCTCAAGAAGTTAATGCTGGTTCTGATAGAAAGCAGACCACCGCCAAAAGCGCCAACAGTGGGCACGTGAGCATCAGAACTGGACCACAAAGCAATGGAAGAAGGTGGCCTGGTCTGATGAATCACGTTTTCTTTTACATCACGTGGATGGCCGGGTGCGTGTGCGTCGCTTACCTGGGGAACACATGGCACCAGGATGCACTATTGGAAGAAGGCAAGCCGGCAGAGGCATGTGTGATGCTTTGGGCAATGTTCTGCTGGGAAACCTTGGGTCCTGCCATCCATGTGGATGTTACTTTGACACGTACCACCTACCTAAGCATTGTTGCAGACCATGTACACCCTTTCATGGAAACGGTAATCCCTGGTGGCTGTTTCCTCTTTCAGCAGGATAATGCGCCCTGCCACAAAGCAAAAAAGGTTCAGGAATGGTTTGAGGAGCACAACAACGAGTTTGAAGTGTTGACTTGGCCTCCAAATTCCCCAGATCTCAATCCAGTCGAGCATCTGTGGGATGTGCTGAACAAACAAGTCCGATCCATGGAGGCCCCACCTCGCAACTTACAGGACTTAAAGGATCTGCTGCTAACATCTTGGTGCCAGATACCACAGCACACCTTCAGGGGTCTAGTGGAGTCCATGCCTCAACTGGTCAGGGCTGTTTTGGGAGCAACACAATATTATCATGGTCATAATGTTATGCTTGATCGGTGTATGATACGAATATTGTATGTATGTGTGAAACATCGCATAATATACCACAATCATATACACATGCGTTACACATGATACTGCCCCCCCAGTGACCAATTTATTTTGTAAACATTCTCAGACTTTTGGGGTCATAAGTCAAACCTATCGAGTTTCATTCCAATCAGCCTCTGTTAACCTTGTCTAATAGGTGCTCAAAAATTAATTGTTTTGTGGCGGCCATGTTTTTCAAGACACATGACTGTCCTCACTGACAATCGTGGCACATTGGACAAAAAAGTCATTTGAATTAACGGTTGAGTAGTTATAGCTGTTTTTATGCCACCAACCAGCCAAGCTCCATTCATATGTGTACCAACTTTGGTGAAAATATCTCATTCCGTTCAAAAGTTATAGATATTTTAGTAAAAGTGGCCACACCCACTTCGAACGTTTGGTCGCGATGGTGAAACGAAAATGAAATTTTTTGGATAATTATTAATATTCTGACTCCAGAAAATATTTCTGCCCTGGTTTGATTCAGATCGGCAAAAATAGGTTTTGGACAAAATCCAATATGGCGGAAAATTTTGTGTTGAAATTAGAGATGTATGTTTTGTATATAATTTCAATATCATTATTATACATCAAGCTCATCCTTCATTGAGGAATATGGTTGAATACACATGGATGTATTGGGATTGAAGGAGAGTGGGCGAGTGTTGGCGATCGGAGCAGATGGGCGGTGTTTGGATGGTAATGGGATTTAAAGCGGCTCGCTGCTGGGTGCCCACTCTTTCTCTCACTAATTCAAATGTTATTGACTGGGAGATTATTCCTGAGGATAGTGAAGGATTCCCGCAAGGAAAATCAAGAGATTATGGCTGTACCTGTACAAGAATCGCCAGTTACCTATACCTTATTTTCTTTTTTGCTTCACTAAAAATGCCTCAAATTTTATTTTTATTTATTTTATTTTAGTCTAATTGATTTGCTAATAATATATTTTTTTTAATTTATAAAAATATATAAAAAATAGAAAAATGCAATATAGAAGACTTTTGGACCCCACTGTTTCCAATATATGATTTTTGAGACCTGTACTGACTCTCCCATATCACAGATAGACAGCAGTGCTCTAAGTGTGTGTGTATGTGTGTGTGGCCTTAAAGTCAAGGCCTGACTGGGATATTATAGTGGGATTTAGAATCTTTAGGATCTTTGCTGGGCTTTCCTCTAATCAGGTCTGACAATGGTAGTAGCCTGACTGAGCCAATATCAGGCTCCACTGCTGCAACTTTACACTATATGGTCCTAGATTAGTTCATCTCGACTAGACTCTGAGATTAGGGCCGAATTAAAGCCTTTGAAAAGACGGGATCCTGCACACACCCCCTCAACGCTGTTTCATACCCCATAATCTGCTCTGAGAACTAGGCCACCGGTTTCAGGTTCAATATAGGAACTAAAACAAGGATCTGATTGTTGAAAACAATAATAATAATAATAATAATAATAATATTAATAACAATAATTATGATAATAATTATTATAAATAGTTGTATTATAATAATAATAATTAATTTGATTAATTATTTTATTATTATATCATCAGAATTATTTAAAATAGTTAAATAATCACATCCTTGCTTTAGTAATAATAATAATTCATATTATTTACTCTTTATTATTATTATTGTTATCATCATCATCAAAAAATTTCGGATCAATATTTGTTTTAGTAATAATAATAATAATTATTATAATTATTATTTATTTTAAATTAATATTATTATATAATCATCATCATCATCATCAAAATTATTTAAAAATCGTTTCAGCAATCATATCCTTGTTTTAGTAATATTTATTTTTAATTTATTTATTTTTAATCATTCCTAATTATTCTTTATTTTTTTTATTATTATTATTATTATTATTGTTATTATTTTTATTATATCATCAAAATTATTTAAATATAGTTTTGGCACTCACATCCTTGTTTTAGAAATAATAATAATTATAGTAATATAAAAAAATCAAATTAATTAATTATAATTAACAATATAATTAGTAATTAAATAAATAATACTAAGCTTTACAATATTCAGTACATAATCTATTGGCAATTAATTTATTTTTCATTATTCATAATAATAATAATAATAGTTATGATTATGATCCATAATAATAATAATAATTAATAATAATATAATAATAATAATAATTATTATTATTATTATTATTATTATTATTATTATTATATCACCAAAATTATTAAAAAAATAATCGGCACTCACATCCTTCTTTTAGTAATAATAATAATAGTCAAGTCAAGTCACCTTTATTTATATAACGCTTTTTACCATACAGATTGTTTTAAAGCAGCTTTACAGTGATAACAGGAAAATAATACAACAAAGTTTTTTTTGGCTGTACAGCAGCTCTAGAAGAAAACAGTGTCCAGTTTAAGTAAATTCAGTGTTAATTCATTTTGATTGTAAAAATCATTAGTTATTAATTTAGTTCATTTATCGATACAGCAGCTCTGTGCAGTCAAGCACAGTTCAGTTCTCATACAATGGTGTCAATACAGGCAGATCAGTAATATTGTTGAATATTAAGTGTCCCCAACTAAGCAAGTCAGAGGCGACAGTGGCAAGAAACCCAAACTCCATCAGATGACAGAATGGAGAAAAAACCTTGGGAGAAACCAGGCTCAGTCAGGAGGCCAGTTCTCCTCTGGCCAACGAACGAACACGTTGTGATTATGATTCAGGCAGCATTACAGGTCAGAAGTCAGATTGGGGTCGGAACATTCAGAATATTTAATCCAGTTCCATCTGGTTGAAGATCAGAGTCATCATGTCGGTATGGAGACGGGTTTGTTAAGGATCTGTGCCACTGGCTTTCGTGTCGATGAGGCCTTCACAGGGAATAGTCTATTTCACACAATCTCTGCTGACACTTCAGGGCTGCGTGTTGATTGTGTCTAGGCACAGGTCCACCATCTGATCTGGATACGGCCTGAATTCGGCTGACTACGGTAACCTCAGGATAAACAGAGAGACTAATATTAGCGTAGATGCCATTCTTCTTATGATGTAACCAGTACATCGGGTGTTATAGGAAGTGTTCCCGGTTCCGGCTGACCTAATTTATGCAGCTTAACAATCATTTAAATGATTTGAATTATAGAAATTGATAATGTGCTCTGTGTATGCCAGGTTAAAGAGATATGTTTTTAGTCTAGATTTAAACTAACAGAGTGTGTATGCTTCAATACCAGAGTTCCAGAGTTTAGGTGCTAATAGGAAAAGGATCGACCGCCTGCAGTTGATTTTGTGATTTCTAGAGATTTCTTGTTGATTACCGGAGTTTGTTTATTAAGCGTGCAGGGCAACCACCAAGTAGAGCATTACAATAATCTAGCCTTGAGGTCATGAACGCATTAACTAACTTTTCCGCATTGTCATTGAGAGCATATGTCGTAATTTAGATATATTTTTAAGATGGAAGAATGCGTTTTACAGATGCTAGAAATGTGGCTTTCAAATGAGAGATTGGTATCAAAGAGCACACCCAGGTTCCTAACTGACAACAAAAACTTGACAGAGCAGCCATCAAGTGTTAGACAGTATTCTAGGTTACTACGTGCGGAGGTTTTTTTTTATATCAGCTATGCATTCCGTTAATTTTGTGAATTTGTAAGTTTCGTTGGCCGTGAAGAAATATAGACTTGGTTATCAGCGTAACAGTGAAAACTAACACATTATAAATAGAATTATTATAATTATTATTATATATATGTTTTTTCCACAGAATAAAGTCATTTTCATGGTGTTTTATGCCAGTTTTATGGCTCAATAACCATCCCCATTTACATTCATTGTGTGGAAAAGAGCAGCCAGGACTTTCTACAAAACATCTCTCTGTTCATATTTTGGATGAACTGTTCCTTTAAGAAGTACATATGAACTGTAAGTGGCTTTCTGCTAAATCATATCAAGCAAGTACAGTAAATGTGAATGTAAGTGTCTGTGACGATTACAGCCTTATCTGGCTCTCTGGATCGTCGCCCAGATCGCTGCCGGGCAAGCATCCAACTACTTACCATTTTATCCAATAAATAACGTCTAACGATTAAACCTTCTTGAAACGTCACTGTTGCTGTTTGTCGCTAGCTTTATCGTTTGCGCTTGGATGGCAGATATAGTGTTGCAGTCCAAAAAAATGCAAGGTTTGTTTTATAAATAGGTAGAGTCGAGCGGACTGTCTGAATTCAATAGGTTAAGGTGTTGGAGTGCTGCCCGTGATGACCTGTTCCAGCCCTTTCTTTCTCTTTCTGTTAGGACACAAACCCATGCACATGCCAACCGATGCCAAACGTTACCTAAACGCTTACACAACTTCCTGCTGGAGAAAGTAGTTGTGAAGGGGGCCTGTGACTGCGAAAGGTCTATTCTAAGAATTACTCTTCAGCTTGTTATGATAAGTGAGTCCTCTTTATATACAGTAATAATAAAAATCATTTTTGAAAATCTTTTCAAATGCCTTTTATGCATAGATTTTATTGCTTTACCCATGTCCAAATAAATAAAACTTTTCTTAGAAAACTTTTTAAAAAATCCATCATAAAAATATGAATTATTATATTTTAAAAACTATGGTAAACTGAAGTAAAAAAAATAAATAGAAAACACTGAAATCAAGTAAAATGAAAACTGAAAATATAAAAAAAATAAGCTTATTAAAAATAATAATAAATACTTTAATAGTATATAATAATACAAAAAATTACTGCTTTAAAACTAAAAAAGGTGACAATTAAAAAAACATTTATTTTGTGCACCATTTCCCCCCCCAAATACTAGTGTACTTGTTCACCAAGGACACAACCAAGACAAGCAAGACAAAGGAGTCTGTTATTTTAATAATAATAAAAAAGTTTAAAATGTCATTTCCACCACAGAATGAATGGTGATTTAAGATGTGGTGGAAATTACATTTATTATTATTATGACACTGAAATGCATGACATTCTTCTGTGCTGCATTTTGGACATTGTTAGTAGGATGAGTGAAAGCATGAAAGAAGGAAGAAGTGAAAGAGTGAGAGAACACAAAGCTTCAGATATGGCAGATTTGATCTGTCACGTCTCCAACAGAACGGATTTGAACCCTGTGTCCTTTAGGTCAGTGTCGGTACCATCTGGCAGTCTTCACATTCACACTTCACAGATTCACATCTATCTATCTATCTATCTATCTATCTATCTATCTATCTATCTATCTATCTATCTATCTATCTATCTATCTATCTATCTATCTATCTATCTATCTATCTATCTATCTATCTATCTATCTATCTGTCTGTCTGTCTGTCTGTCTGTCTGTCTGTCTGTCTGTCTGTCTGTCTGTCTGTCTGTCTGTCTATCGATAGTCTTGTCTCTGTCGATTGTCTGTCTGTCGACTGTCTGTCTGTCTGTCTGTTGATAGTCTGTCGATTGTCTATATGTCTGTCTGTCTGTCTGTCGATAGTCTGTCTGTCTGTCTGTCTGTCTGTCGATAGTCTGTCTGTTGATAGTCTGTCTGTATGTCTATCGACTGTCTGTCGATTGTCTGTCTGTTGATAGTCTGTCGATTGTCTATATGTCTGTCTGTCGATTGTCTGTCTGTCTGTCTGTCTGTCTGTCTGTTGATAGTCTGTCGATTGTCTATATGTCTGTCTGTCAATTGTCTGTCTGTCTGTCTGTCGATAGTCTGTCTGTCTGTCTGTCTGTCTGTCGATAGTCTGTCTGTTGATAGTCTGTCTGTATGTCTATCGACTGTCTGTCGATTGTCTGTCTGTTGATAGTCTGTCGATTGTCTATATGTCTGTCTGTCGATTGTCTGTCTGTCTGTCTGTCTGTCTGTCGATTGTCTATCTGTCTGTCTGTCGATAGTCTGTCTGTCGATAGTCTGTCTGTATGTCTGTCGACTGTCTGTCTGTCTGTCTGTTGATAGTCTGTCGATTGTCTATATGTCTGTCTGTCGATAGTCTGTCTCTCTGTCGATAGTCTGTCTGTCTGTTGATAGTCTGTCTGTATGTCTGTCGACTGTCTGTCTGTCTTTCTGTTGATAGTCTGTCGATTGTCTATATGTCTGTCTGTCGATAGTCTGTCTGTCTGTCAATAGTCTGTCTGTATGTCTGTCGGCTGTCTGTCTGTCTGTCTGTTGATAGTCTGTCGATTGTCTGTCTGTCTGTCAATAGTCTGTCTGTCTGTCTGTTGATTGTCTGTCTGTTGATAGTCTGTCGATTGTCTGTCTGTCTGTCGATTGTCTGTCTGTCTGTCTGTCTGTCGATAGTCTGTCTGTATGTCAATAGTCTGTCTGTCTGTCTGTCTGTCTGTCTCTCGATTTTCTGTCTGTCTGTCTGTCTGTCTGTCTGTCTCTCAATTTTCTGTCGTCTGTCTGTCGATAGTTTGTCTGTCTGTCGATAGTCTGTCTGTCTGTCTGTCGATTGTCTGTCTGTCTGTCTATCTATCTGTCTGTCGATTGTCTGTCTGTCTGTCGATTGTCTGTCTGTCTGTCTGTCTATCTATCTGTCTGTCTGTCGATAGTCTGTCTGTCTGTTTGTCGATTGTCTGTCGATAGTCTCTCTGTCTGTCTGTCTATCTATTTGTCTGTCTGTCGATAGTCTGTCTGTCTGTCGATTGTCTGTCTGTCTGTCTGTCTATGTATCTGTCTGTCTGTCGATAGTCTGTCTGTCTGTTTGTCGATTGTCTGTCGATAGTCTTTCTGTCTGTCTGTCGAAAGTTAGTCTGTCTGTCTGTCAATAGTCTGTCTGTCAATAGTCTGTCTGTCTGTCTGTTGAGAATTAGTCTGTCTGTCTGTCTGTCAATAGTCTGTCTGTCTGTCAACAGCTGTGGTTTAAATATCCTCCACCAAACCACTGATACCTTACCAAACCTGCCATTATTTGGCTCATGCTTGCGCCATCTGTTCATACTATCCCTGCCATGATGGATAACACCCAAAACCCAATAAAGATGAAGTCCCTGTAAGCTCTATGGTCACAGCACGTGGCAAACTTGTAGACAAAGGGATAACCTTAGAAGATGTCACATCTAGTCAAACACTTAACAAGAGATCTTTCCTTGTAGCATCACGGTAGATTGCGCAATTAACCATGTACAATGATATCATTGCAACCCTCTTCAGATTGAAATCCCATTGCACACAATAGCAGCAATGGAGCACAAGTTACAACTCATCAGCGGATCAGACCGCAAATTACAGGACTCAATCTACGCTGGAATTTGGATGTGTCTGCATCCAGACGGAACCTACAGATGGTCAATAAAGGAGTATCACTGGTTTCTCGACAAGCTTCCTCAGAAGAATTAACAAATAGGATTAGTGGGCAAGAAAAATCTTCCAAAGAGCCATCTGCTAAGCCGCATGGGGAGACGTCAGCTCAAAGCTACGTGATCGCATCCCTCTGAGAGAAGGAAAGGATGTACTGACAATGCAGACTAATTAATTCAACTCTATGTAGAAGTTTTTGGGGCTGTAAGGAGGGATGCCCAAATTACAGCTGTTCGTAAACTAAAAATTGACAACTTTTTCTCTAAAGTGTGCTGGAATAAGGAATCATTATGCCTGATCTACCTTTTAAATGCATTTGGTGGGCTCTGGTGGTACTATTGTTGTTGACCGGACACTGTTCCATTGATGCAGGTATGTATCTCCTCTACATATGGATCTTGAGGAGCTTTGTTTTGTGCAATCTTGTGACCATGTACTCTTCGTTCCTTATCAGGTGCTGGAACTCATGAGGATTATTTATCAAATGGATATACAACTTTTTTGGATGCCAATGACATTTTGAATCGCTCAATGGTGGCAGGTAAAGGTATAACATTGAGTTACGTGTCTGGTGAGGGGAAAACAGCTCTCTCCAGACGGAAAAGAGACCTTCTGTTCCCCAATGGAGTTAAACTTTGCTCACATGAGACAGTGCAACAGGCAGTACAGAATCATTTCAACTACTTTCACCTGCGAGGTAAGATCCAGAGATTTCAGTTTACTGGGATAGTGGCCAAGAATGGTAATTGTAAAGGTACAGAAGACTTCTATAGTGTGAATCGGTGCTCTTTGAGATCACTATGCGAGAAAAATGAGCTCATACGGCTCTACTTTTCATCAATAATAATAAACTAAGCCAACCTGACCAATTTCATTAACGTCCAAGTAACCGCATATTTGAACCACGGTTTCGAAACGACAGAAACACACGCTCTCTTTGTCTCCGCCTTACATCTAATCGTGCACAAATATTCAGACGCACTCAACACACTTTTCCACATCATGCTCTTTCTAAAGATCACATATTAGCATGTGAAGTTAGACGAAATCAAAGTATTAAACCCTACTGGAGACCACCGCTGAGAATAATGACTCTCGCTGTTTGCATTAATAGGACCCAGATGACCCTAGTAAATCTAATTACGACAACTCGAGAAACAAGTGTTGCCATTTTACATAAAGGTTATTCCTGCAGTGTGTCAATGGAAATAAAGGAGTTTTTACATGTACAGTGGGGACCAAAAGTCTGAGACGACTTGTGAATGTCTATTTTGCATTTTTATAATTTAATACATTTTTTTTATTACAAATGATATAATCACCATAACAATTTGAGTGAATCACTGATTAAAAAAAAAAAAAAAACATGGTCCCAATTTATATTAGGTGGCCTTAACTACTATGTACTTACATAAAAAATAAGTACAATGTACATATTGTATTGCAAAACACTTTTGCTGATATTGAGGTGGGATACAGGTACAGTTAGGGACAGGTGTGGTGGTATGGGTAAGTTTAAGGGTAGGGTTAGGTGTAAGGGAAGTGTCAACAGTGTAATTATAAATGTAATTACAGAAATTAATTACAGATGTAATTACATGCAGGTATTTTTTTTAAATGTAAGTACAATGTAAAGACATGTATGTACAAAATAAGTACACTGTATCAAATGATTCATTTAAATGTTAGTACATAGTAGTTAAGGCCACCTAATATAAAGTGGGTCCAAAAACATTAATTTTAAATCATATTATGTTGTGTCTCCACTGTATATGCTAAATGAATTATCATATCATAAATATATTGTGCTTAATACTGTATATAGCGTGGACGTTTTTTGAGCTACTTTTATGATACTTTTTGAAACGTTTTATGGAAATCTAAAGTCCTAGACATTCAGTTCAATATTTTCTTCAGAGTTCCATGGAAAAATAGAAGTCATATGGGTTTTAAACAACATGATGTTGAGTAAATAATGACATAAGTTTTTATTTTGGGGTGAACTTTCCATTTAAAGCTGATAAAGAAGGTGTGGCTGCCAGCAGGGGGCTGGCAAAGTATCTGAGGTGTCTGTCTAGCACTGTTAAAGTCAAAATGTGTCGTTCCAGTAGGAAAGGCCAGAATTCCCCATTTCTCCCTCTCCTGAAGTCCCCATTGCTACTGAATCACTGTAGACAGTGATCAGATCCTTCGCTCTGCCAGGAAAACTGCTGACCTCTGCCCTCCTACGCACTTGAGTTCTGGTAGTCGTCATACGTTGCCGGTATGGCGGGCAGATGTAGGTGGAACATTTCGACTGGAGCCGCAAAATGTCTAGCAAGGGTTAACATCCCCCATCTGCGCATTTAATTTTCCACTTGCTTGGGTACATTGAGAAAGTATGCGGCACATACCGAAATAGTAATTTTGGTTCACAAACTGAGAAATAAAAGAAACTAAGTTTGTCTGGAACAATTGACGTGTGTGGATAAGGATAAGAGATGTTTCCATTATGTTAGTTATTGCTTTTTCTTTATTTAATTTAGAAATAAAGAAATGATTCTGTTATTTCTGTATTTCTGACTTCTAAATGAAAGGGGTATCCATTATAAGTGATGTCAATTTCCACTACAGCAGAGTTCATAGCTGGTGTTTTGGCAGATTATTTCTTCTCCACTGTTTATAGTTCCTCTTTCCAAAATCTAGTGAGCTGCCTTACTGTCTGCTGTCTACACTGGCAGCAACTGAAATTGAACCTCATAAGTGAGTGTTCTGGAGTGCACTATATAGATAGCAAATCTACAAAGTGCATTGTTTGAATAGAAAAGTGCTCTGGAGATTCAATTTGTGACTGATTCCAGTTTTAGGTTAGCTTGTTGCTAAAGCTAATGCGGCGATGCACTAATAAACAGAAATGGACTGTTTTATACACTATTTTATTGATGCTTTGTCAAAATATATTGTAAAAATATTCAGAAAGAGTCAAAATAGGTACTTTATCCTCAATGTTTTGGCTGTTTTTGTATGTACCCTTTACCCCTGCATTTAAGTGTGAGTATTTGTGTTTGCATTGTATGGGTTTGCATGCTTATGGGTTTGTGTATGTTTGCATTTTCTTCTGTACCTTTAGTGTGCCAGGAAACAGTTTGGGAGGCTTTCAAAATCTTCTGGGATCGCTTACCCGAGAAAGAGGAGTACCAGACCTGGATGAGGAAATGTCAAAATAGTAGTGTTAGCGTGTTTGACATCGGCCAGAGCTTTAGCCAGTCAGCTGAGCACCTTGCTCTGATTTCAAGTGTAAGTATCATTGTCAATGTAATGATACCGGACAAATAATGATCAAATCAACACTTTTAACTCATCAGTTAAAAGATACTGAAACTAAAAAAAAGAAGCAAACTGACTTTTATGGTATTTTGCAGAGGGTAGGAGTGGCTTCAATGACATCAACAAGGTGAGAACTGCTTATAAACATTTACCATCTTGGTACATGAATAGAATAATATAATACTTTTAATTTCAAACTTTGCACTGTTGAATTTCATCACACACAAATTGACGCCAAACTTTGTCAACACAGCACATTTGTCTTATCTCCATATTTACCATAATTGTGTGCTAATATAGACAAAAAACAAGAACCCACATCATATACCACTGTTTGTAAAGTAACAGTGTAATCACACAATTCTTATATTTGTCTTATGATAGTGCACCCACCAGCCCATGGCAGCCTGAATGCAGGTAGGACTCCCAGGCTACTAATGCGGGCATAAAACAACATAGTGTTAAATACACTAGTACGGTCCTGCAGCCTAAATATAAATGAATCTGCAAATGCCCAGTGTGGAGCTCAGATTGTAACATATGTAACCTAATCCTAAAACTACAAACCCGATTCCAAAAAAGTTGGGACACTGTACAAATTGTAAATAAAAAAGGAATGCAATAATTTACAAATCTCATAAACTTATATTTTATTCACAATAGAATATAGATAACGTATCAAATGTTGAAAGTGAGACATTTTGAAATGTCATGCCAAATATTGGCTCATTTTGGATTTCATGAGAGCTACACATTCCAAAAAAGTTGGGACAGGTAGCAATAAGAGGCCGGAAAAGTTAAATGTACATATAAGGAACAGCTGGAGGACTAATTTGCAACTTATTAGGTCAATTGGCAACATGATTGGGTATAAAAAGAGCCTCTCAGAGTGGCAGTGTCTCTCAGAAGTCAAGATGGGCAGAGGATCACCAATTCCCCCAATGCTGCGGCGAAAAATAGTGGAGCAATATCAGAAAGGAGTTTCTCAGAGAAAAATTGCAAAGAGTTTGAAGTTATCATCATCTACAGTGCATAATATCATCCAAAGATTCAGAGACTCTGGAACAATCTCTGTGCGTAAGGGTCAAGGCCGGAAAACCATACTGGATGCCCGTGATCTTCGGGCCCTTAGACAGCACTGCATCACATACAGGAATGCTACTGGAATGGAAATCACAACATGGGCTCAGGAATACTTCCAGAAAACATTGTCGGTGAACACAATCCACCGTGCCATTCGCCATTGCCGGCTAAAACTCTATAGGTCAAAAAAGAAGCCATATCTAAACATGATCCAGAAGCGCAGGCGTTTTCTCTGGGCCAAGGCTCATTTAAAATGGACTGTGGCAAAGTGGAAAACTGTTCTGTGGTCAGACGAATCAAAATTTGAAGTTCTTTTTGGAAAACTGGGACGCCATGTCATCCGGACTAAAGAGGACAAGGACAACCCAAGTTGTTATTAGCGCTCAGTTCAGAAGCCTGCATCTCTGATGGTATTGGGTTGCATGAGTGCGTGTGGCATGGGCAGCTTACACATCTGGAAAGGCACCATCAATGCTGAAAGGTATATCCAAGTTCTAGAACAACATATGCTCCCATCCAGACGTCGTCTCTTTCAGGGAAGAACTTGCATTTTCCAACATGACAATGCCAGACCACATACTGCATCAATTACAACATCATGGCTGCGTAGAAGAAGGATCCGGGTACTGAAATGGCCAGCCTGCAGTCCAGATCTTTCACCCATAGAAAACATTTGGCGCATCATAAAGAGGAAGATGCGACAAAGAAGACCTAAGACAGTTGAGCAACTAGAAGCCTGTATTAGACAAGAATGGGACAAAATTTCCTATTTCTAAACTTGAGCAACTTGTCTCCTCAGTCCCCAGACGTTTGCAGACTGTTATAAAAAGAAGAGGGGATGCCACACAGTGGTAAACATGGCCTTGTCCCAACTTTTTTGAGATGTGTTGATGCCATGAAATTTAAAATCAACTTATTTTTCCCTTAAAATGATACATTTTCACAGTTTAAACATTTTATATGTCATCTATGTTGTATTCTGAATAAAATATTGAAATTCGAAACTTCCACATCATTGCATTCTGTTTTTATTCACAATTTGTACAGTGTCCCAACTTTTTTGGAATCGGGTTTGTAATTGAATGATCCGAAACACCAATTCTTTAGCTAGGTAGCTAAGGCAGCTAATTCCGAGCACACACTGGTGCTTTGCAGACAAAACCACCCATTAATAGTTAAAGTTGGATACAGACCCCTGGTTTCAGACTGCAAAAATTTAAATCATACTGTGCCTTTAGTTCCTGCTAAAGCTAGTTCACTTTCTGCTAGCTTTAGAGACATAGCACTCCTTATGGTTCAGTTCATTTTCTGAAGAGGAAAACTAAACTCATTTGCCAATAAGAAGTTTAGATTTTGTAGTTTTGGGGTATGTTACTGACCTTTTAAAAGCATTGTATAATTATCTTCTCTTTCACAGACATCAGACAACAACTACTGCGCCAACACAAGCAAATGTGGCCACAACCAAACAAGGTCAGTCTAGTTTACAACATTGTTTGAAACAATATACGTCTTAAACAATGGATCTGTGTTAACATTCCCTGTGTTTATAAATACTTCAAAATAAGTAGCTAAAGTCCCTTTTCTATTCACTGATTTTGCAGTCTGTTGATTTAAGTTATGCCCTGATTCATCTGCATTTTTAATGTCCACATGAGACCCTGCAGTCATATCAACAGAGTCCTAGTGTTCTCTGGTTTAGGATATACACTTCTCTCAGAATAGACATTAATCCTTTTTAGGTACTCAGTGGCTTGTAGTGAAGTAGAGGTGTCAGGATCCTCAGATAAAGTTCTGGTATTTAGTCTAGTATAACTAATTATTTGTGCATGGGCTTAGCCTTAAGAATAAGGTACATGGAGTTTGGCCCTGCTATCCTAAAGATAATTAACAGCATGCAATTAATGGATGCAATTTACAAAATGAAAACCTATATGATCTATATTTACTCTGTCACTTCCTCCTTCTCTTTCTTTCTCTTTCCTCACCCAGTCAGTTTTCTGATTCCTGAAGCAGTAACAGATTCACAGGATGTCACACCACAGACCATTGCAGACAGAATGTTATTCACCACCAGAGCTGCAGAGCTTCAAATGACGCTTGGCATCATCCCAGAGCCTGATCTTATCACAGCCTTTGAGGACTCACCAAGGATAAGCACTAGTTCACCTATAGAACTTACAAGTGAGGCCACTGTGAAACCTGTTTCAGAAACTGAACTGGAAGTCAAACTGGATGCTACCGAGGGTCCTGTCAAAACATTAGATGTTACCATTCAACATGAAGAGGTGGATGTTGTCTCTGAGTCTAAATTATTGACCACTGATAGAACTCCAGAGGAGTCTACTTCAAGAAAATATGATTACAGGATTCCCACAACCTTTGAGGATTCACTAGGAATAAGCACTACTATTCCAACAGTAGTCACCAGTGATTTTACTGAAGAGCTTTATTCAGAAAAAGAGTTGGGACACGATGCTACCGATAGTCCATTTGTTTCCATTCGACATGAAAAGGTTGACATAGTCTCAGAGTCTAAATTATTGATCACTAATAGAACTCCAGAGGAGGCTACTTCAAGAAAGTTTGATTATAAGATTCCCATAACTTTTGAGGACTCGTTAGGAATAAGCACTACTATTCCTACACTAGTCACCTACACAAGTGGCTCTACTGAAGTGCTTAATTTAGAAACAGAGTTAGGACAGGATGCTACCAATGGTCCGGTTAAGACAGCAGGTGTAACCATTCAACATGAAGTTGATGTTGTATCAGAGTCTACATTATTGACCACTGATAGAACTCCAGAAGATTCTACTTCAAAAAAATATGAGAATGATATTCCCACAAACTTTGAGGATTCACCAGGGTTCAGCACTAATACTCCTACAATCATCACCAGTGAATTCCCTGAAGAGCTTCATTCAGAATCCGAACCGGAGGTGAAACTGGATGCTACTCATGGTCCAGTTAAGACAGCAATTGTTACCATTCAACATGAAGAGGTGGATGATGTCTCGGAATCTACATTGATGACCACTGATATAACTCCAGAAGATTCTACTTCTGGAAAATATGAGTATGTTATCCCCACATCGTTTGAGGACACACTGAGGACAAGCACTAGTTCACCTACTGAACTCACAACTGAGACCACTGTGAAACAGGATGTTACCAATGGTCTAGCAGGTGTTACCATTCCACATGAAGACGTGGACGTTGTCTCAGAGTCTACATTATTGACCACTGATAGAACTCCAGAAGATTCTCCTTCAAAAAAATATGAGAATGATATTCCCACAAACTTTGAGGATTCACCAGGGATAATCACTAATACTCCTACAATAATCACCAGTGAATTCACCAAAGAGCGTCAATCAGAATCCGAACTGGAAGTGGGACTGGATGCTACTCATGGTCCAGTTAAGACAGCAGTTGTTACCATTCAACATGAAGAGGTGGATGTTGTCTCGGAGTCTACATTATTGACCACTGCTAGAACTCTAGAAGATTCCACTTCAAAAAAATATGAGAATGATATTCCCACAAACTTTGAGGATTCACCAGGGATAAGCACTAATACTCCTACAATAATCACCAGTGAATTCACTGAAGATCCTCATTCAGAATCCAAACCAGAGGTGGGACTGGATGCTACTCATGATCAGACAACAGTCATTGCCATTCAACATGAAGATGTGGACGTTGTCTCAGAGTCTACATTGATGACCACTGATAGAAATCCTGAAGATTCTACTTCAGGAAAATATGATTATGATGTTCCCACAACTTTTGAGGACTCACTAGGTATAACTACCAATACTCCTATAGGAGTCACCAGTGAATCTACTGAAGAGCTTATTTCAGTAACTAAACTGGACATTGGGCAGGGTGCTACTGAAGATCCTGTTAAAACAGTAGATGGTACAATTCAATATGTAGAAGTTGATGTTGTGTCAGAAACTCCGGGAGGTTTCACCACTGCAAAGTATGAGACAGATCTCCCTACAACCCTTGAGGACTCACCAGGAATAAGTACTAATACTCCTTCAATAGTCACTAGAGAATACATTGAACATTTTATTTCAGAAACTGAACTTGAGGTTGGACGAGGTGTTACTGAAAGTCCTGGTAAATCAGCACTTGTTACCATTCAGCATGTAGATGTTGATGTTATCTCAGAAGCTACAATGATGTCCACTGATAGACCTCCGGTAAGTTCTCCTACTGAAATATCCCCTGTTCAGAATGTCTTACCAGAGGAACCAAAGCAGACAACTCCTACAGAACTGCTAGAGGTTCCCCCCACAGAAGGGTTGCCAAAATCTGTGACACATGTTGTCAAAATCACATATGTGACCAATTTGCCAGAAATGCTGTCACCCACTGCACCTGCATATACACCAACTGAGGTTGCTAGAAATTTTACTGGGGAAGGCCTACTTGAGGAAACTTCTGTTGTATCAACAGTGGAAGACACTGCATTTGTAACATTACTTGACAAAGATGAGGAAGAGACACCCTACACTAAAGAGGGCAAACCCACACCAGAGATGACAACAGTTAAAGAACGACCAGATACTGAGACAGAGAGTACTCATGAAGTGTCGAAGGAAACGCATGAGCCTACAGCGGTCACAGAGGATAATTTAGGTGAGGAAGAGGACATTATAACTGAGACCCCAGAAGTTACGGAGGTGACAGCTGGAGAGATACCCAAAGTGACCGAGGAAACTACAGAAGCTTCCGATGTGTTTACTGAGAGAGATACACTTGTGGATGAGGACACAACTGCCATTACGAAATCTGGCGAGATGATGACAGAGGCAACAGAAGTTTCTGAGGTTGAATTTGAAGACATTGGCACAGAGAAAGTAACAGTTCTTGAAAACTCACTTGAAGATGAGGGAGGAAAAAGTGATGCTACTGCTGAATTAGGGGATGTAACTGAAGCTGCCATCTTTGAGGAATCATCTGAGGAAAGTACTGAAAGGTTTTCGGTTAAAGAGAAGTTCACAGAAACTTCTACTAAGTTCACAAGTGTGGCCACAACTGGAATCACACCTGAGGCTACGCTTGACAACTCTTTTGACATTGTTACCCCGGAAAATGACATTGTAGCATTTGTAACCGAAGGCATGGAATATAAGCTAGAAGAAACATCTAAAAAGGGTGAAGGTGGTGGGGAAACACTTTTTGAAGGCACAATGCCAGACCTTACTGTTACTGAGTTGGAAAAAGATATACTGACAACTGCCATAAATGAGGACATACAAGTTACAGATCCATCAAGAATTCTAGAGGACACACAAAAAGTTGTGGTGGAAACCATACATGAAGTCACAGAAGATGTACATGAGACCAGAGAAGACTCCTCACCTGAGACACCTGAAGTCGCAACAGAGACACCGAAGGTCCTTACAGAAGCTGATGCCATAACAGAGACAACTTATGTCATATTTAAAGCACCTGAAGTTATACTGAAGACAAGTGAAGCCATGCCAGAGACGCCTGAAGTCACATCTCGGACACCTTTGTCGACATCTGAACTTTCAGAGGTGCCTGAGAAAGTACCTGAAACACCTGGCGTACATGTTGTCCAACTGAAACCTGCAGAGGACGACATCCCAACTCCTCTCTCAAAAGTGGAGGATATCACGGTTGTACTGAATGACTTGACAACTACTATTCAAAAGACTTTCTCCACCACATTACAAATCTTGCCACAGGACATTTCCAATGATGTTTTAGATGAAAACAACATGGTGAGCACATTCAGTTTATAATTATAACAATTATTTATCTTAAGACTTTTTATATAACTTGTTTAACTAATTGTGAGTTCCTCTTAAACTTTTCTTAATTATATATATAGATTGGAAATGAAATTGATGACATGTTGGTCCGACCCATACGTCCTTTTGGAGACCATATTGTGGAGCTGAGTATCAAGCTAAGAGGTGAAAGCTATGATGATGCTCTGAGAGATCCATCTAGTTACTACTATCAACATCTATCGGAGCTGTTCATTGATAAGGTGAGTTGTATCTATAGTGTGACAAGTGACAACAGTATGTCAGGAATGAAGCATTTAAATTATTAAAGTCTATAATCTCATGCCAATGAGGGTACATATATACAGTATTGTATGTTTATAGCTTATCCTTTCTTTTGTTGAAGATTGAAGAGGTTTTTGAAAGGCTCCCAGGTTTCAAGAAAATATTTGTCCTTGAATTCAGGTATGTTTTTTAATAGTAATTTACAGTGGGGAGAACAAGTATTTGATACACTGCCGATTTTGCAGGTTTGCCCACTTACAAAGCATGTAGAAGTCTGTAATTTTTCATAGGTAATCATAGGTACTCTTCAACTGTGAGTGACAGAATCTAAAACAAAAATCAAGAAAATCACATTGTATGATTTTTAAGTAATTAATTTGCATTTTATTGCATGACATAAGTATTTGATACATCAGAAAAGCAGAACTTAATATTTGGTACAGAAACCTTTGTTTGCAATTACAGAGATCATACGTTTCCTGTAGTTCTTGACCAGGTTTGCACACACTGGAGCAGGGATTTTGGCCCACTCCTCCATACAGACCTTCTCCAGATCCTTCAGGTTTCGGGGCTGTCGCTGGGCAATACGGACTTTCAGCTCCCTCCAAAGATTTTCTATTGGGTTCAGGCCTGGAGACTGGCTAGGCCACTCCAGGACCTTGAGATGCTTCTTACGGAGCCACTCCTTAGTTGCCCTGGCTGTGTGTTTTGGGGACGTTGTCATGCTGGAAGACCCAGCCATCTTCAATGCTCTTAGTGAGGGAAGGAGGTTGTTGGCCAAGATCTCGCGATACATGGCCCCATCTATCCTCCCCTCAATACGGTGCAGTCGTCCTGTCCCCATTGCAGAAAAGCATCCCCAAATAATGATGTTTCCACCTCCATGCTTCACAGTTGGGATAGTGTTCTTGGGGTTGTACTCATCCTTCTTCTTCCTCCAAACACGGCGAGTGGAGTTTAGACCAAAAAGCTCTATTTTTGTCTCATTAGACCACATGACCTTCTCCCATTCCTCCTCTGGATCATCCAGATGGTCATTGGAAAACTTCAGACGGGCCTGGACATGCGCTGGCTTGAGCAGGGGGACCTTGTGTGCGCTGCAGGATTTTAATCCATGATGGTGTAGTGTGTTACTAATGGTTTTCTTTGAGACTGTGGTCCCAGCTCTCTTCAGGTCATTGACCAGGTCCTGCCGTGTAGTTCTGGGCTGATCCCTCACCTTCCTCATGATCATTGATGCCCCACGAGGTGAGATCTTACATGGTGCCCCAGACTGAGGGAGATTGACCGTCATCTTTAACTTCTTCCATTTTCTAATAATTGCGCCAGCAGTTGTTGCCTTCTCACCAAGCTGCTTGCCTATTGTCCTGTAGCCCATCCCAGCCTTGTGCAGGTCTACAATTTTATCCCTGATGTCCTTACACAGCTCTCTGGTCTTGGCCATTGTGGAGAGGTTGGAGTCTGTTTGATTGAGTGTGTGGACAGGTGTCTTTTATACAGGTAACGAGTTCAAACAGGTGCAGTTAATACAGGTAATGAGTGGAGAACAGGAGGGCTTCTTAAAGAAAAACTAACAGGTCTGTGAGAGCCGGAATTCTTATTGGTTGGTAGGTGATCAAATACTTATGTCATGCAATAAAATGCAAATTAATTATTTAAAAATCATACAATGTGATTTTCTGGATTTTTGTTTTAGATTCCGTCTCTCACAGTTGAAGTGTACCTATGATAAAAATTACATGACTACATGAATTACATGACTTCTACATGCTTTGTAAGTGGGCAAACCTGCAAAATCGGCAGTGTATCAAATACTTGTTCTCCCCACTGTACATGATTAAATTGTGCATACAGATAAAAAATAGAAAAATAATATATGTTGATTTCTTTATATTATTCTTTTTTTTTCTTAATAAAATATCCCAGGCCACAGAAGGACATTGAAGGGTACGTATCCCAACTTTTATTTGGCTCTGGATCGATATGCATTGAGTTTACAAGTCACAGTTAATCACATATGAAGAAAACAGATATTAATATTATTTGGGCTATCATTACTCCGTGCAATGTTTCACCCGGACCTGATAAATCCATCTCTCCACCCTGCCATATCACACAGCTGTGTGACCCATATCTCCTCCAAAACATCTAATGAGAAATTCATGTGCCTGAATTTTCCACCCACCATATGTAGTGTTTTATAAAGCATTGCTCTGAAATCACTTTCACACTGTTTTCTTTGTAAGGTCATGTGCTTGCAGCTTCATTAGCCTTGCAAAACCAATCGATTGAAAGGATAGTCATACTCATATATGTGTGATATATCTTATGTGTGTGTGTCAGTGGGGTATTTTGTCTGGCCAATCGCCACCTTAAGTGGGATAAGTCACTGTGCTAAATGCATGCCCAGCTGCCAAGCATGATGGGATTAAATGCTAAATGTTCTCTGCTCTCAAGTGTCATCATGGCAAGATTTCCCTGTGGTTTATCAGTGAGGCCTCGGTTAAACCACACAATGGATAATTGCATATTGTGAGCTCCATGAGGCCCCTTAAACCACCTGAGAACAGAGATGTTCTCACTTAAAGCCACATAAAACTAATTAGCATTTAGCCAGGGAATTGAATCCTGATGGAGATTTTGTCTGTCATGGGAGAGAAAAGTAATCTGGTCATAAACTCATCAGGTAGAAAAATATGCAGCAAAAAAAATATCTCGGTCAGCTGTCCTCACTACTAATTCTTTTTTTTATTTCCCCTAGTAACCAACAGCTGGCTGCTGAATAGTCTGTGGCATATTTGGTTGCAAGCTTGATAATAGACTGGAATTTTTTTCCTGCTACAAAACTTTTAGCCTGTCTCTTAGCCTGTCCATGATGGTTACGCTGGTCTGTTTTGGTGGTTTTAAAGAAATTTTGGGCACTTTTCAGACAGAAAGACCAACAGACTGATGAGCTAAACCAACTAAACCAGGCTGGGAGACTAGTTAGATTGGCTTAACACCAGCTTGGTAGTGCTGGAAGAACAACTAGCTAAAACCACCAAACCATTTTAGGCTGTTTACTGTAAGCTATTATTTTCTTATTTTATTTTTATTTTACTTCAATATTTACTACTAGGCATAGAGATGTGTTAACAAAGTTGTACAACCAATGTACAACCAAGGATATAACAATTAAATGTGACAAACTGACAAAACATCATTGAACAGATAGCAAGCTCCACCATGACAAACTCCAACTTGCTCTACTGTAGATTAAGCTGTTTGTTTATTTCTAAATGTTGCTGTCATTTCATGCATAACAGCTCCAGTCTTGAGGCCAGTTTACAGCCAGTAAAGCCTTTGACGAAGCATATTATGTTGTTTTTTGACCGCAAGAGTCACTCTTTTCTTTTCATTCCTCAGAGGCCTGGCAGTGGTGGTGCACTACGCTGTGGTTCTCGAGGGAGATGGTGCGGGAATAAGTAATGAGACCATGGATTACATAAACTTGCATTCCAACATGGTTGAGAACTCCTTCACAGATCCCGATGAGCTTCCCACTGTGGTCTACACAATCACAGACTTCCGAAACTACATCACTGAAGCCCTCCACAAGGAGAATTTCATCAGAAACACCACTCTGGATGTGGACCCTGATTCTTTGCAAGGTAAGACGTTCTCTAAGAAATAGAGGCACATTGTGGATCCATTATAGGGAACCCAAGACATCAGGGTGTTGAGTTGAACGCTTCTTACTGATGTTTCTTATAAACATTCAGGTTCAAGTTTGTGTTCTGTCACAGTGGTAAATTGCAAACTGTAGCTGAATGAACCCGAAATGCAGTATGTTGACAATGGTTGGATATCTACTTACACTGCTTGGCTGTATGCGGTTTTAACAGAAGCAAGGAGCCTTCATGGTTCTTATCTCTGGTTTTGGCAGACTAATCTTGCAGCTCTCAGAGCCAATCTCTCTTGAGGAGACGCCAGTATGGGTATGAACTGTGCTTGAGCAGTTTTAAGTATAATTTGATATGATTTGTCTCTGTTTTGGCTTCACAGTGGAGACATTGCTGCCTTCCAAACCAACCAGCAGACCGCTTGACTCCAATGACATGATGGTGAGTCAATGGTCATTGGCAGGACCACCCAGTAAACTGGTAACCATGACTGTCCAGTCCAGAATCCCTATTCAGAGCAGCAGTTTAGGATTCTTTTTTTTTTTTCACCTCATTGCAATGCAATCACTTTCAAGTGTGAATGTGAATCCTTCCAAAGCTGTTAAATGAAAAATGAGTCACACTAATGGCAATCACATGTAGGTTTTTGTTGTTACATGATAAGAACGATTACCTTGCACATAAATTCGGTTTTCATAGCATGTCATTAAAACAGATTATAGCACAGCTATGGGATAATACGGCAGGTCTGTAAAACTATTCAAGTCAATTTTCCAGCTCAAGTATTCTCTAGACACAAGTAAGCATGCTATTTTATGAAAATTGTTTAGCTCAGGCACTATGAAATATTGAAAAGAATCTGTTTTTAATCTCAGTGTGACATATATTTATTGCAGAGGCCGAGCAGTCTGTAGTCTAATTAGAAAGACACATTGGATACCAAACATGGCAATAATCTTAGAATTTACTCTTGGTTTTTCCTCTTACATTTGACAAAACTGGCACTTTTTTCAATACCCTTATTAAGTAGATTTACTGTCTTGTTTTGGCTGGTGCGCTATGTTCATGTCTGGATCTGGGAACATGTGTTCTCTCTCTCAGGTAATAGTATGCTTGCCTCCAAAGACGCATGTTAGTTACTAAACGCCAATGCAAGTTGATGCCTTATCTGATCTGTCTTGTTCAAGATGGATATTAGTTTGTGTGGTCAGCTGTAAAGGCAAATTAGAAACCTAAGTGGTAGGGTGCTCAAAACTAGTTCTAATGGATATTTTGTAGATAGTCAAGCCATTTGTTCTGTATTAAATGATCAATGGACCTAATTCAAGAAATATGAGTAGAACTAATTTCTGCGTAAATTGGTCATGAAACCATTCTTATGTAAATTGTCGCACTGAATTGAATGTGACAGTTTACGTAAGAATGGTTTTACGAATGATTTACACAGAAATTCGTTCTGCTCGTGTTTCATGAATGAGGCCAATGTGTGCAACTGACGGTGATCTAGTTCCAGTAGCACCTCACTCATTACTTGCATGAAAATAAAATGGTGTGAATAACTCATGAATGTATATACAACCAGTCATTATATATACAACATGACATAATGCAAATCTGCATGAATGTTAATGTTTGGTGTATGGAACAGCTAAACCTGTTTTCTGGTCAAATATGCATCATCCAATGACCCATCTAGGAACAGATCCTCTGGATGGTGTGAATATCATGTGCATGTGTGCTTTTTTTTTTTTTTTTTACTATGTGTATTCAATTTTTCCACGGACATTTATCTGGAAAAAAGATGTTTTCTAGTGTAATTCAGTGAGAAGTTTAAGGAAAATTTGTTCCACTTAGACCATAAGTGTACTCTTTTCTCTCTGCCCACTCTTTTGATGGTCAAATGGTGAGACATAATTTTAATAACGGACACATAAGGACATTCAGTGGATGTAGGCCTCAGTAAGGAAAGTTAAAAGGGCTTTTGGCTTATCTTTTTGGCTTATCTCTAATTCACTAGTCAATAGTAACTAACTAACTAATCATTAAATCCTAGGATAATGTTCTTGCCTCTGAGAAACCACCAGATGTTCCTGGGCAGGAATTATCCAACAATGACATCTTCATTACAAACGATGACTTCTTTGACCCTGTTGACACTTTTGATCCCTGGATGGATGGACAAAATCAAGACACAAATCCAAATGATGTAATCATCTTTGAGGAAAGTACCACTCTGTCTCCAGCAGAAGTGTCTTTGAAGGATTTGGACATTGAGCTTACCTCTAAATCTGAGACCTCAAGCAGTGCACCTACTCCTGGTGCAGAAAGTAAGTCTTATCTCTTGTGAATTATTTCCCCATTAAAGGCAGTAACTTGGTTCTAAAATGTTGTGTTCTAGTTTCAGACGATGGTATTCTTGAAGAAGAGGGATTCTTACAAACTGCAACTACAGTCAGTCCTATCATAGGCACGATAACTGGAGTTGCCTTACCTACAGAAACACCTCACAAGATAGAAGAAACACCAGTTTCTCCTGTAGAACCTCCTGATCTTGAGGTGACTACTCAGAGTGATTTTTTAGACCTGGGCTCAGGCTCAGGTTTCTCTGGGGATCACCTAGGCCCTGACATCTGGCCTTGGGTGTCAGGAACACCACAAGAAGTCTTGACGGACAATGAGGATGAGATACACCAACCTCAGGAAGATCAGGAATCTATAGAGGAACAGCTTGAACGTCCTCACCAAGATCTCCCACCTGAAGATCCATTCTTGGACAGGGTTCTTGTGACACAAGACATTCGTACCCATCCTCACTACACAACAACTGACCAAGCCCCAGTTTTTTTGACTATGGAGACTTTGACTGTCGAGCTTTCTATGCAGACCCAAGTAGCCCCTGAACAATATGATGACTATTTTCCAGATGAATCTACCACTATGGGCACACATGTGACCAATCGACCCTTGCTACATGTCTACACTTCAGCAGAAGCTCAAGATGTGGATGCATCACAAAGTCCTGATACCGTCAGTTCACCTACTGATAAAGACTATACAGAACGACTTGTTACACCCACTGTGATCCCACCAAGCACAGCAGTAACTACAAATAAGTATACTACTTCAACAGACAACAAACAGAGCCAGGAAACTGTGGGTGCATCAGTTGTAACGCTGGCCTCCACAACAAAGCCAAATGAAATCTCTTTAACCACGCAGTTACCTGTAATCCTAGACATTGAAACAGTTTCTGAGGAAGGTTCTACCACTTATTCAGAAGCTGTTGATCATCTTGTAACCAAAGGTATCACAGAGTTACCTGCAGTCCTATGGACAGAGGTGGAAGGATCAGATGAAAAAGGCAAGATTCTAGATGAGGAGATTGAAAGCATCAAGCTTGTGCCTACGGAAAGCCCAGTGACTGAACTCTCGGAAGAGGATATAGTTGGGGATGAGATCTTGGTCGCAACAACAGTCCCAACAACAATAGCCACTGATGGACCAAGTTTAGATCATTCAGCTTCCCTGTCTCCTGAAAAGGACTCTCCGTTCACTCGGATATCACATTCATCAATAGATGAGGATGAACCTGTACCAGAATCAACCACAGAACCTCTACCTACCCAATCACCCATTCATTCGGTTCTTCAGGAGATGACTCCAACTGATGCGGTGCACACTTATGTTGCAACTGTTGCAGAGGAGCCTGTTTTATCAGAGAATGTTGATGATGGGGATTCAACTACAATATTTCATTCATCCACAATGTCTGTCATTCAAGATGTTTCAGAACATTTGGAGACGGTTAGTTCCACCACTGTACCATCATTTTATAAATCAACGTTCAGACCTACTGACAAGATAGTTAATCCTGGAGAAACTTCAGACAACTCAGTACAAGAACACACAGTAGGATCAAGATCTGACATCACAGACCTCATCCTACCTACCGAACTAGTGAACTCTGATAGTACTACAATGAAAGTTCCTCCTCCAGTTAACCCCAATATAACAGAATTTGAAGTTTCATTTGACATCTTCCCATTTGATGGACCAAGCCATGATGAAGATAGTGGTAGTGGGTTCGCTCGTGGAACTGACTTGGCAAGTATTGCCTTGCCAGCCAGTCCTGGAAGGGCATTAATAGTGTTTTTCAGCCTCAGGGTCACCAACATGATGTTTTCAGAAGATCTGTTCAACAAGAGCTCTACTGAATACAAGGCTCTTGAGCAGCGATTTCAGGAGCTGGTAAGATATATTTATCACATTCATTCTGTGATCCTATATTTGGTATTTAGACGTAGCCAATTAGCTAGGAATTAAAAGTTATTAGGTAATCACCTTGCTCTACTTTATGGAAAGCAAAGCGTCAGAAAGAAGGCCTTGAGTCATTAATGACAGCTGTCTTTAAACATGTTACTAGGCTGTAGCGACCTTAAGGAACCCAAATGGATGATAGACAGAATGTTTGGGACTGATGTAACCATTCACTTTCATTGCACTTGTCATACAATGGAAGTGAATGTTGGAAAATCTTTTGTGTTTCATGAAAGTCATCAATGGTAAACTATTCCGTAAAGCACATTCTAAACTTACACACAGGACAATGCCAGTTGTAGAATATTAGGAGAGTTTGTTAGGGGCTTTGCATACTATCCGTTAACTCCATTAACATAGTTGTCTTTATGAACACTGACTAATGAGATAATTGATGGAATTAGAACCTTTAGTCACCTTCTTGACTTCCATTAACGTAACTAGGTACAGTATGTGTGACTCTGCCTTGTACTGCTGCTCTCTGGAACACACTTTTAATTCTTCTTTTCAATGTATGCCTTTTCTAGCTTGTGCCATATCTACAATCCAACCTCAGCAATTTCCAGAATTTAGAGATCTTGAACTTCAGGAATGGCAGCATTGTGGTAAACAGCAGGATGAAGTTTGGGAAGCCAGTTCCCCATGGCGTGACAACAGTAGTGTACCTGATCTTAGAGGACTTCTGTAATACAGCGTACCAAACCATGAATCTTGCAATAGACAAGTATTCATTGGATGTTGAATCAGGTACTTCAAAAAACATACATATATACGGTAACACATATTTTTTACACATACTTTACAATAAGGTTTTATTAGTTAACATTAGTTAATGTATTAACTAACATGAACTAACCATGAGCAGTACATTTGTTACTGTATTTGTTAATCTTTGTTAATGTTAGTTAATAAAAATACAGCTGTTCATGGCTTGTTCATGTTAGTTCACTGTGCATTAACTAATGTTAACAAGATTTTAATAATGTATTAGTAAATGTTGAAATTAACATTAACAAAGATAAATAAATGCTTTATAAGTGCAGTTCATTATTAGTTCATGTTAACTAATGTAGTTAACTAATGTTAACTAATGAACCTTATTGTAAAGTGTTACCATATATACAAACAAAACACAGAAAACAAACAAATATGAGTTAGCTAATGACATCAGCGCATTTTTTGGCATTGCCTGTGGCCAACAATATTCACTAAACATTATTTGATTCTTTAAAGGATAGATTCCCTGCCATATTAAGCGTTTTCTGCCAATTTGAAGTCATTTTTAAAACTTAAAATTACTAGCACCAATCATGACTGGAACTATTAGACATGGATCACAGTTTGTGCACCACTTATGTTTAATTTGTCTGAGCCTAAGACTATGAGTAACAATAATTTTGTTTTGTTATTTAGTATAACTGTTTTAGTGTGAGGAGACTTCGTGACTTACATATGTTACAGGAGCCAACATTTCTTCAATTGATACCAGTACTAAAAGGCTACTGAATAATTCTTAATGAACAGGCTTTAAAATGGGTGAAAAATCTCATAGACTTGCCTAGGGACAAAATTATTGGGCAGATTTAGGGGTGGGCTCTTTTGCTTTTTTCAATATGCAACGACCCATAACAAGCTAGCAACCAAATATCAATCCTAGAAATTTGCCAGCAAGTTTTGATAACTGTGCATTTTACAGATACACCTTGATATTGAGCAGGTTTCTTCTGCAATAGAGGACACGGGGTTGGGGTTATTCCAGTTTGGCTTTGGAAAACATTAGGCCTTGCTAGGATGAGTGATAGATGGATTGATTCTATACTGCAGACAGATTAGAGGTGATTTGTTCTTGTTAGATGCGCAGCGCTTAACGCATTAGACAAGTGAGTCATATTTGTTTGTGTCCCTGTGTGTGGGCATGTAAATTCTGTCTGAGCTCCTTTGTCAACACACAGCATCTTTAAAGGCCAAATGCTGAAGCTTTCGAATCAGAAAATTAGCTTTGTTTTGACAACACATTTATAATTCATTGCAATACATTACAGTTGCTTATACAGGTCACATTTCCCAACTATCTATACTTCTAATGTCATTGTATCCCACATTGATTCTAGATCTGATAAATAGATGACTTAATGCTCATGTTTTTGCTAAAAATACATGAATCAATTCATACAAACAATGACTCGAACACACATTTTCTATGATGAGCATTTAAATTTCTGAATTGGCATAATCTTTTATTAAATTTTAACAAAATAACAGTAATATACGTTACTGCTTATTAATATCTGAAAAAGTTTCAAGGCCCAAAATGTCATGTGGTGCGACTCTCTGAAAACCTAATTATGTTATTTATAAATTAATAATTCATGATATTTGTAAAAAAAAAAAAAAAAAGTATTTTCTTGAAAAGTAATAATAAGATATGCATACACTCGCATGTATTCAAGTTTTAAGGACAATATTTTATTGCTTTTTACTTGGTTACGCCACATGACATTCAAAACCATTTGAAACCAACAGTACATTTCTAAGAACTGTTTAAAACTCCCTTTTTTAATACACATTTTTTTTTATTATTATACTTTAAATATTACTATTTAGGTTTAATTTATTTTTGATTTGTTCTTGTTAATTATTTTAGTGCTTCAACTTAAAAATATTCAAGTTTATATATATATTTTATTATATTTCAGCTTTATTATCAAATACTAAAAATGTTTTTAATAATTTTAGTTCAAGCTTTTGTTTTATTTAACACTGTCTGTGCTAATCCTACTTACATAATTTATAATTCATCACTATTATTGGTGTGAGTGTATATGTACAGTATGTACAATTTGTCTTTTTCTTTCCGATAGGTGATAAGGCTGATCCGTGTAAATTCCAAGCGTGTAATGAGTTCTCCCAGTGTTTAGTCAACCGCTGGTCAGGCGAGGCAGAGTGCGTTTGTAATGCTGGCTATTTTAGCGTGGACGGGCTGCCATGTCAGAGTATCTGTGACATACAGGAAGACTTCTGCCAGAATGATGGGAAATGTGACATCATACCTGGCAAGGGAGCCATCTGCAGGTGTGTGCTGTAAAAACAACTCTTAAAGGAACACTACAGCCAAACATGAAATTCACTAACCCTCATGTCACTTGTTTTAGGTGTCGAGTTGGTGAAAACTGGTGGTATCGAGGTGAACACTGTGAGGAGTATGTGTCAGAACCGCTTGTGGTTGGCATCGCCATCGCCTCGGTTGCAGGGTTCCTCCTCGTGGCGTCGGGCGTGATCTTTTTCCTCGCCAGGACTCTGCGAGACCAGTATGACACGGATGATTCAGAAGACCCTTTACGGTACAAACTGTTCTTACAGCATAACAAACACATTCCTAATGCTCCAAATAAATCATAAGATCATATTTTTGGATGAAATTAAGAGGCTTATGTTTTTCTATTAACTTCGGAACAAGCAGAACTCCTTAGTGGACTACAAATCTGCTAAGTGGATTATTAATAACAGTTTAATTAATTTGAATGACTTATATGGTGTTGTAATGCACATTTGAAGCATGAATTGCCAATCAGTCTGCCAGTGCTGTGAATGAATGCTGTAAATATAAGCACTCTGATATGTGAGTTTCTTTTGAGGCCCCAAAAGAAAAGAAAAAAGTGTGTTTCCCAACATGTTTAATAGCTTTATAAATATGACATTTGGTTACCTCACCTGGTTGAAAAGGAACCAAATAATCTGTGCTCTGGAATATGCATATGGAGGCCATGGAAATATTTTATGGCACAAACATGCATATTTTGTTTTTATGGCCTTGTTGTACAAATAGGCCGGAACACAAAATATGTTCTCTTTGGTTGTTACGAAAACAAATGCTCTTAGGCAAGTGCAGGTTGGATTAATTATCTTTTTTGAACAAGTTGTTCCTGTCATAAGCTTCGTCTTGAACATTTTATATCCAATACATCATTATGCTGATCTGGTGATATGCCAACTTTTTATATCCATTGGCTCTAGATAACATACAGTGTCCCCAAGAAGTATTTAGACACACTGTATTAGATAATTAGATATGAAACATATAAACCAAATATTGTGATGAACTAGACCTGGCTTAAAGCATGCACTAAAAACCAGTCGGGACCAGTCGGTTTAAAGTTGCAGAAATGATTCAGACAATTCAAGTTAGTTCTAATAGTTGAACATTTTAAAAGTTAATATGACATTCATATACTTTTAAGTGGGGGTGTCCAAATACTTTTTGGGGTCATTGTATACTGGCTTGTAGTAATGATAAGGCATATAGTGCATATTATTATTGTTGTTGTTTTTATTTATTTAATAATTCATTCATTATTGCAGCAACTGGAGAAAACAGATGCAAACAGAAAAAACATAAGCAAATTAAGAAATCATCTTCATCAGTTTGACAACACATGTGCTGCAAATACTCACAACGCAACCAAATACAGAAACACTGCAAATACTCACAACACAACCAAATACAGAAACACCCTGCAAATACTCACAACGCAACCAAATACAGAAACACTGCAAATACTCACAACACAACCAAATACAGAAACGTGCTGCAAATACTCACAACACAACCAAATACAGAAACACTGCAAATACTCACAACACAACCAAATACAGAAACGTGCTGCAAATACTCACAACACAACCAAATACAGAAACGCACTGCAAATACTCACAACACAACCAAATACAGAATCACTGCAAATACTCACAACGCAACCAAATACAGAAACGCACTGCAAATACTCACAACACAACCAAATACAGAATCACTGCAAATACTCACAACGCAACCAAATACAGAAACACACTGCAAATACTCACAACACAACCAAATACAGAAACACTGCAAATATTCAAAACACAACCAAATACAGAAACGCACTGCAAATACTCACAACACAACCAAATACAACGCACTGCAAATACTCACAACACAACCAATACAGAAACACTGCAAATACTCACAACACAACCAAATACAGAAACGTGCTGCAAATACTCACAACACAACCAAATACAGAAACGCACTGCAAATACTCACAACACAACCAAATACAGAAACGCACTGCAAATACTCACAACACAACCAAATACAGAATCACTGCAAATACTCACAACGCAACCAAATACAGAAACGCACTGCAAATACTCACAACAGAACCAAATACAGAAACGCACTGCAAATACTCACAACACAACCAATACAGAAACACTGCAAATACTCACAGCACAACCAATACAGAAACACTGCAAATACTCACAACACAACCAATACAGAAACACTGCAAATACTCACAACACAACCAAATACAGAATCACTGCAAATACTCACAACGCAACCAAATACAGAAACGCACTGCAAATACTCACAACACAACCAAATACAGAAACACTGCAAATATTCAAAACACAACCAAATACAGAAACGCACTGCAAATACTCACAACACAACCAAATACAGAAACACTGCAAATATTCAAAACACAACCAAATACAGAAACGCACTGCAAATACAACACAACCAAATACAGAAACTCGCTGCAAAATTGTAGCTAAATACTAATAATTGTGTTGTGAGTATTTGCAGTGTTTCTGTATTTGGTTGTGTTGTGAGTATTTGCAGTGTGTTTCTGTATTTGGTTGCGTTGTGAGTATTTGCAGTGCGTTTCTGTATTTGGTTGCGTTGTGAGTATTTGCAGCACGTGTTGTCAAACTGATAAAGATGTTTTCTTAATTTGCTGGTGTTTTTTCTGAATTTGCTGGTGTTTTCTTCAGTTTCAGCACGTTGAGCTCTCTCGGCCACCGTGCCAAATACTTTGTACGGTCTCAGTAGCACTTTATTTTACAGTCCTGTTGAGCATTAACATACTATGTACTTATTGTAGTAAGGACACTTACTGGGTAATAACTATGTACTAACCCTGAACCTACCCATACCTTAACTTAACCCATGTAGTTAACCTTACATTACTCAGTACTTTTGTGGGTAAGTACACTGTAAGTACATTGAAGGTGCACATACTGTAAATAAAGTGGAACCACTGACTCATAATAAATCAAAATGAGAGCCAAAACCACTAATAATAACAAGTATAATAATGTTATTATGACCATTATGATGATTATTAATATAAAATAGTATACATTTTTTTATTTATTAAAACAATTAATTTATCACTTTGTCTGTAAACATAAACACTGCAGATTTGCTTTACCAACACCAGGGTAAACAGGGAAATCTTGGCAGACATAAGATGACGTAACGTCTCTGCAGGGGATCTATCAGTGATCCTGATCAACAGGTTATAGAGGAATGAATGCCGGGACAGTATAACATTGAGCCGCTCTCACTCGGGCCGAGATAATCCACTCATTTTTTCCGTGGCTCCACTATCTGACCTTTGGGCAGATATAAATAGGTGGGACGATCACCTACTTTTACAAGCCCACAGCAAGGGCATCCTCGGCTCCAGATACAAACCGTTGGAGTTTTTGCACAATTTTGTAGAATAAAAATTCTTGCATATCCACAAAGTTTTTTTTATTTATTTATTTAATTATTAATTTATTTTATTGACATACATTATATTGCCAAAAGTATTGAGACACCCCTCCAAATCATTGAGTTCAGGTGTTCCAATCACTTCCATGGCCACAGGTGTATAAAATCAAGCACCTAGTCATGCAGACGCTTCTACAAACATTTGTGAAAGAATGGGTTGCTCTCAGGAGCTCAGTGAATTCAAATGTGGTACCGTGATAGGTTGCCACCTGTGCAATAAGTCCATTCATGAAATTTCCTCACTACTAAATATTCCACGGTCAACTGTTAGTGGTATTATAACAAAGTGGAAGCAACTGGGAACAACAGCAACTCAGCCATGAAGTAGTATGCCACGTAAAATCACAGAGCAGGGTCATCGCATTTTGAGGTGCACAGTGTGCAGAAGTCTCTAACTTTCTGCAGTCAATAGCTACAGACCTCCAAACTTTGTGTGGCCTTCAGATTAGCTCAAGAACAGTGTGTAGAGAGCTTCATGGAATGGGTTTCCATGGCCGAGCAGCTGCATCCAAACCTTACATCACCAAGTGCAATGCAAAGTGTCGGATGCAGTGGTGTGAAGCACGCCGCCACTGGACTCTAGAGCAGTGGAGACGTGTTCTCTGGAGTGACCAGTCACGCTTCTCTGTCTGGCAATCCGATGGACGAGTCTGGGTTTGGCGGCTGAGGAACTTGACTGGCCTGCACAGAGTCCTGACCTCAACCCGATAGAACACCTTTGGGATGAATTACAGCGGAGACTGCGAGCCAGGCCTTCTCGTCCAACATCAGTGCCTGACCTCACAAATGCGCTTCTAGAAGAATGGTCAAAAATTTCCATAAACACACTCCATAAACCTTGTGGAAAGCCTTCCCAGAAGAGTTGAAGTTGTTATAGCTGCAAAGGGTGGGCCAACTCCATATTAAACCCTACGGATTAAGAATGGGATGTCATTAAAGTTCATGTGCATGTAAAGGCAGGCGTCACAAAACTTTCGGCAATATAGTGTATGTAGTAGAGAGATGACATTATACAGGAAGAGAAACATGTTTTGAAACAGATTCAAACCAGTGTTTCCCAAATTCCCAAAGGTTTTTTTTTTTCTGATGCGTTGTTGTTGTTGTTTATAATCTGACTTTATTTCCTGACATTTCCACAGATATGCAGAGAATGTGCCATCTTTGGAAAGAGCTACTAAGTACAAACCCATGTTTGAAAGCGAAGCAACTGCGGGCTACAATCAGTACTACCGCCGTTACCCAGATACCGCTGGGCACAGCACCGGCAGCGCTGAGATCTCCACGGACTTCAGCAGCGCTGAAATACGACACATTTATGAGAACAGTGAACTTACGAAAGAGGTATTGTAATAATGCATTTGTGTGCAGGTTAATAGACCTAAGAAAATGCCATATTTCATTTGACAAGGTTTTGTGGGATGGATTTGACAGCTCACATGATCGTTCAGTTAACAAAACATTAAAAATACATCTTTACAACATAAAAGTCAACTTTCGAAAGTCATTTGCGTCACAGCAATGCTGCAAGAGTTTTGTCAAAACTAAGCTAATAAAGTGCAATTGAATTGATAATGAATTGAATTGAAATGAAATGAAAACAACTATTTTACAAGGAGGCGATTTCATACAAATTTGTACGGAATTTATACGAAATCGCCACCTTGTAAAAATGAAGAGATGGGATGGAAGTACAGCTCACATGATGTGTTATATTGTATCTGGTAGTTGATCGTTCAGTTGACGAATAATTAAAAATACATCTTTCCGACATAAAAAGTCAACAAAAAGTCATGCGAAACAGTATTGCAGCAAAAGTTTTGTAAAAACTAAGCTAATAAAATTACAATAAATTGAATTGATAAGAAATTTGAGGTGAAGAAAATGAGGTGACAATTCAACACTATCTCACGACCAATTCGTACGTATTTATACGAGGTGGCTAATTCGTACGACCTCACTCGTATGAATTTGTACGATTTGTCTAAACCGCAGTGACGGGTAGGTTTAGGGGCGGGGTTAGAGGTAATCATATGAATTGGGCAACTCGTCAAATACGTACGATTTAACAAAAATCGTACAAATTCGTAAGAGTGAGGTCGTACAAATTTGTACGAATTAGACACCTCATAAAATACATACGAGTTGCCGCGAGATCGGGGTTGGACAATTTCGTATGAATTCGTACAAATTACGAATTCATATAAAATTGGCATCTCGTAAAATAGTTACGTTTTTTTTTTTTAAATTACGATTTTTTTTAAAAAGTAAGCATGAAGGTCCACCCCTAAACCTAACCATCAAGAGTATCATACATGAGATTGTACAAATTAACATAAAAATTTTAAATAAAATAAAATTTTTAAGAATTGCCATAAGAGTCTGTTGATAAAATCAGGCGCGCATGGTACGCATTGTGTACACAGCTGTTCAGCTGTGTGTGTTTATGCAAGTGGTCTGCAGAATTACTTAAAGTTTTAATAGCGCTCACCATGCCACATGTTTGCATAGAATATTCCTCAAAAATATTCCTAAAAACACTCCATGTCCTTCAACTAAAGCACTGTTCCCTGTAGCAATGAAACTGTCATAGTTTGTGTGACTGATATATTCACATTGGAGAATATCCTGGCAACATTGAACAATGGAATGGACAAGCATGTCCTCTTTGGAAAACAATACTTGATGGGTAGATAAATCATATTTCTTATGTATCAGTCAGAACTGAAGGCACTAAACAGTTTTAGAGGAAGAATGTCTTTTATTCACTAACACCTGCAATTCAGTTTAACCATAAAACATTAAGTGGAGAGTTAATGGGTGCAGAACTACTACTTTTTTTTTTTTTTTTTTTTAATTATCATAGTTATTTAATTATATACAAAAATAGTGTAAAATATAACAATATTTTTATGATGGATATTTTAAGATTGAAAGTCTGGAACAAGGTTTTGTGGGATGGAAGTACAGCTTACATGATGTGTTATATTTAATCTGGTTGTTGATTGTTAAGTTGACGAATAATTAAAAATACATCTTTCCGACATAAAAAGTCAACAAAAAGTCGTGAAACACAGTAATGCTGCAAAAGTTCTGTCAAAACTAAGCTAATAATAGCGCAATAAATTGAATTGATTATGAATTTAATTGATAAGAAAACGTAACTATTTTGCGAGGTGGCAATTTCGTATGAATTCATAGAAAATATTTTGTAAAATGTAACTAGTTTCACATTTTAAGATTGAAAGTCTGGAACAAGGTTTTGTGGGATGGATGTACAGTTTACATGATGGGCTATATTGAATCTGGTTGATGATCATTAAGTTGACAGAGCTTACAGCTATGCTTTCCCGGGCCGCCGCGAGTGTCGGGCTCGAGTGGAACCCTCCACCGTGTCCCGAACCCTCGCGGCTGGACGATTGGTTTCTCGGGACAGCCCGTGCTGGTTCTCAGCGCCCCGCCCCAGTACTATTCTTTCCGGAAGTGCATCAGGAGCTCACAAAGCCGTGGACGGCGCCCTATAGCGCCAGAAACCGATCTAGTGACTCCTCCGTCCTCACTACCTTCGATGGTGGCAAAGGGGTACGTGGGGATTCCCCCAGTCGAGCGGTCCGTGGCGATGCAACTGTGTCCCAGGGCCGCTGCGGACTGGCGGGCTAACCCACGTCTCCCCTCCCGGGCGTGTAAGTTCTCGTCCAACCTAACGGGCAAGGCTTACACAGCCTGCGGGGAAGCCGCGTCATCTCTGCATGCCATGGCGCTCCTACAGGTCTACCAGGCCAAAGTGCTAAAGGATCTGCACGAGGGTAGTTCCGACCCAGGTGTTATGCAGGAACTGCGCACAGCGGCGGACCTTGCCCTCCGGGCGACGAAAGTCACTGCACACTCCCTGGGTCGAGCGATGTCCACTCTGGTGGTCCAGGAGCGCCACCTGTTGCTGAACCTGGCCGGCCTCTTCGGCGACGCCATCGAGAGCTTCGCCCAGCAGTTCTCGGTGGCCCAGAAGCAGACAGAGGCGATCAAAAATATCCTGCCCCGGCGACCAGCTGCTGCCTCCACCCCATCACCGGCTGCAGCGCCTCCGCCTGCTTGTCGCCGAGGGCGTCCCCCTGCGTCTGCCTCCGCCCCTGTCAAGCCCAAGCAGCAGCCTCCACCCGGGAAGCAGGGCGCCAGACACAAGGGTGCTCAATGCTCGTTATGAATTCAAAAATTGCGTTTTACGGCAGTGATATCAAACGCTCATTGGCTCTCGCCTGCTTCGTCACAGATTGCGACATGCCGTGTTTTAGTGTTTGAATGATAAATGTGCGACTTCAAATAGTGGAGTGAAGCTCAAATCAAATAACTTAAATTCTGCTCTGTACCTCATACAAAACTATATCGCCAGAGAGTACTGCGACTGCAACACACCGTCATTCGGACTACTATTGGTACCGCTTTTGACATTTTCACAATAAAGACATTATTGTGATTACACTTTTGTTAGTTATGTTTTTCTTTATAACCCTATATACTTTTAAGAAATGGTTATGTGTAGGTTTAGAGGTTTGAGTGAGATTGGCTCAAAATATCATTTTAATGCTGTATTGTTACTAAAATTTTAATTTTCCCAAACATTTCTGCCCATTAAGTTGTATTGTCATTTTTTATTCTCTGTAAAATGGTTATGTTTGGGTTTAGGGATATAACATGTATCTATAAAATGGTAAAAGGGAAATTGTACATCTTTTTTATGATATAAAATATATTTTATGTTTTTTTCTGTAAAAGCATAATACGTTTGTTTAAATGTTGCCAATACGTTCATGTACCTTTCACCATTTATCCAAACATACAAAAAAGTATGTTTTGTGTCTATAAAAGCTGCTTATTAACTTATATAACAAATAACTGCCATAATTGAGGATATAACTTTCACTTTAGAATAGGGGGTTAAATTGCCTTTATTAGTACTGTATTAATGGCAGTTTAGACTTAATTAGTGGCTTATTCTGGTCAATAAACTTAAATATCACTCAATAAGTGCCATAATTGAGGATAAAACTTTCACTTTAGAATAGGGGGTCAAATTGTCTTTATTACACTATTTTAGTAATTTATAATGGCAAAATCAGCAGTAATTAAACATAATTACTAGCTTATTGTTCAGTTAACTTAACAGAATGGCACATAAATATAATTACATCACAACACAAAAATAATATATGGCTTATTAAGTTGTAAATAATGGCTAATATGCCCTTACTATAATGTTAAGTTAATCATTAATTACTATTGTGTCCATACTTAACTAATGCATAATTGTGAACAAGCAAATCATTAATTACTAGTTTAACTAATGCATAATTCCAGACCCTTAAAATGTAAAGTTAATCATTAATTACTAGTGTGTTCGTGCTTAACTAATGCTTAATTGTGAACAAGTTAATCATTAATTAATGCTTAACTAATGCATTATTCTGGACCCTTAAAATAAAGTGTTACCATCTTTTTTGTTTGTGTGTATATACAGTATACACTCACCTAAAGGATTATTAGGAACACCATACTAATACTGTGTTTGACCCCCTTTCGCCTTCAGAACTGCCTTAATTCTACGTGGCATTGATTCAACAAGGTGCTGAAAGCATTCTTTAGAAATGTTGGCCCATATTAATAGGGTAGCATCTTGCAGTTGATGGAGATTTGTGGGATGCACATCCAGGGCACGAAGCTCCCGTTCCACCACATCCCAAAGATGCTCTATTGGGTTGAGATCTGGTGACTGTGGGGGCCATTTTAGTACAGTGAACTTATTGTCATGTTCAAGAAACCAATTTGAAATGATTCGAGCTTTGTGACATGGTGCATTATCCTGCTGGAAGTAGCCATCAGAGGATGGGTACATGGTGGTCATAAAGGGATGGACATGGTCAGAAACAATGCTCAGGTAGGCCGTGGCATTTAAACGATGCCCAATTGGCACTAAGGGGCCTAAAGTGTGCCAAGAAAACATCCCCCACACCATTACACCACCACCACCAGCCTGCACAGTGGTAACAAGGCATGATGGATCCATGTTCTCATTCTGTTTACGCCAAATTCTGACTCTACCATCTGAATGTCTCAACAGAAATCGAGACTCATCAGACCAGGCAACATTTTTCCAGTCTTCAACTGTCCAATTTTGGTGAGCTCGTGCAAATTGTAGCCTCTTTTTCCTATTTGTAGTGGAGATGAGTGGTACCCGGTGGGGTCTTCTGCTGTTGTAGCCCATCCGCCTCAAGGTTGTGCGTGTTGTGGCTTCACAAATGCTTTGCTGCATACCTCGGTTGTAACGAGTGGTTATTTCAGTCAAAGTTGCTCTTCTATCAGCTTGAATCAGTCGGCCCATTCTCCTCTGACCTCTAGCATCAACAAGGCATTTTCGCCCACAGGACTGCCGCATACTGGATGTTTTTCCCTTTTCACACCATTCTTTGTAAACTCTAGAAATGGTTGTGCGTGAAAATCCCAGTAACTGAGCAGATTGTGAAATACTCAGACCGGCCCGTCTGGCACCAACAACCATGCCACGCTCAAAATTGCTTAAATCACCTTTCTTTCCCATTCTGACATTCAGTTTGGAGTTCAGGAGATTGTCTTGACCAGGACCACACCCCTAAATGCATTGAAGCAACTGCCATGTGATTGGTTGATTAGATAATTGCATTAATGAGAAATTGAACAGGTGTTCCTAATAATCCTTTAGGTGAGTGTATATACACACACACACAGACATACTGTATATATAATATATAAATATATATACACACACATATATTATGTAAACAAAAAACATTTACGTTAGATGCGATTAATCACTAAGAATTTAAGCACTAGTTTAAACTTATTAGTTTGACTATAAATCAATTGCTGGGACGTAAAAGTGGCTGTAATTAAAGAAACCCTTCATGAGATTATGTGTCTCACCTTTGCTCTTGATTTAAAGTGGTCTAGACGTCTAGAAGTGAAAGGAGGACTGGGGCAGAGAGGTCAGCTCCTTTTGTTATATAACTGTCTATCTTCTTCTCCCTCTCTTTCACCTTCCCGCTCTCATGACAGGAAATCCAGGACCGTATTCGAATTATCGAGCTGTATGCCAAGGACCGCCAGTTTGCAGATTTTGTCCGACAGCACCAAGGGTAAGTGTTTGTACAAACACAAACCCGTGATAATAGACCCAATACACGTGCACCATCAGAATGTTCTGGTTTCCATATAACTTAAGCTCAACCGAAAGCATATGTGAAACATTGTTGATGACCACAGAAAATATTTTGGCTCGTCCTTCAGTCAAAAAATGCATTTACAGTCGCAGTGAAATCTATAGGGCAAGACGTTCACAGGGATAAACAATTTACATTTTTAATAACATATGTCCGTATGGAAGAATTCTGTTTTAACAACAATACGAGCTGCATGTTTCTTGCCCCATGGACTTCCATTGTAAGTACATTGCTATAAACACAATTTTTGTTTGTTTTAAAAACTGAGGAACAAGTCAGAATTGCTTTGCGTGGTAATCGACTGCAAATCACATATGCTGCCTTAACTTGTTTTGAACCCAGAACTTTTCTTTAACATGCACTGTGGCGACCAGTAAGAGGCCCGAGCCAAATATCAGACTGCAAAACCACTAAATGCATCACTTACTGGAAAGCGAACTTCCCTTGTCCTTCAGTAAAGCATGACCTCAGCAGCACATAAACGTAAATCAATAAATTCTATAGAACAGGGGTCGGCCACCTTAGGCACACATGCCAGTGCTGGAGGGGAACCACTGGCACACGAGCAAAAACAGCAAAAGAGATTAATATTATATATAGATATTAATTTTAATGCTGTTTATTTAAGGAATGGGTAAATTGCTTCTGCTTGCCAAACAGCCTCTTGCAGTAATACCTCAGCCTGTTTTGTTCAGTTATGAGCTCTATTGGAAGCCAAACACAAGTGTGATGAAATGAAAGCACTGCGCGCTTAGGCTGGAGGGTGCAGATTGATCTGCTGTTCTCGATGCACTCCATCTATCTATCTATCTATCTATCTATCTATCTATCTATCTATCTATCTATCTATCTATCTATCTATCTATCTATCTATCTATCTATCTATCTATCTATCTATGTCTGTCTAACCTTCTATCTATCTATCTATCTATCTATCTATCTATCTATCTATCTATCTATCTATCTATCTATCTGTCTATCTATCTATCTATCTGTCTATCTGTCTGTCCGTCCGTCCGTCCGTCCATCTATCTATCTATCTATCTATCTATCTATCTATCTATCTATCTATCTATCTATCTATCTATCTATCTATCTATCTATGTCTGTCTAACCTTCTATCTGTCTGTCTGTCCGTCTGTCTGTCTGTCTGTCTGTCTGTCTGTCTGTCTGTCTGTCTGTCTGTCTATCTATCTATCTATCTATCTATCTATCTATCTATCTATCTATCCATTTATCTCTCAGTCTATCCATCTATCTCTCAGTCTATCCATCTATCTATCTGTCTATCCGTCTATCTCTCAGTCTATCCATCTATCTCTCAGTCTATCCATCTATATATGTGTCTATCCATCTATCTCTCAGTCTATCCATCTGTCTATCCGTCTATATCTCAGTCTATCTCTCAGTCTATCCATCTATCCATCTGTCTGTCCATCTATCTCTCAGTCTATCCATCTATCTCTCAGTCTATCCATCTATATATCTGTCGGTAACACTTTACAATAAGGTTTTATTGGTTAACATTAGTTAATGTATTAACTAACATGAACTAACCATGAGCAGTACATTTGTTACTGTATTTGTTAATCTTTGTTAATGTTAGTTAATAAAATACAGCTGTTCATGGTTTGTTCATGTTAGTTCACAGTGCATTAACTAATGTTAACAAGATTTTAATAAAGTATTAGTAAATGTTGAAATTAACATTAACAAAGATAAATAAATGCTTTATAAGTGCAGTTCATTATTAGTTCATGTTAACTAATGTACCTTATTGTAAAGCGTTACCTATCTGTCTATCCATCTGTCTATCTGCCTATATCTCAGTCTATCCGTCTATCTCTCAGTCTACCCGTCTATCTCTCAGTCTATCCATCTATCTATCTGTCTATCCATCTATCTCTGTCTATCTATCCGTCTATCTCTCAGTCTATCTCTCAGTCTGTCCATCTGTCTATCTGTCTACCTGTCCTCCGTCTGTCTGTCTGTCCATCCAAACACACTTGAACCAGCCGATCAAGGACTTTAGGATTGTTTTTGAATGCGTTTTGGAACTAAGCTCTAAAACTGTAATTAAAAGAAAATATCAAAATGGCACATCATGTCAAAAAAATTGCCTGAAAAGAATTCTAAATTATTATAAATACAATTGTAACATATATGACACATAGTGCTGAAAAGTCATAACAGTGACCCAATCATATAATATTCAAATATATTAAGGGAGTTTTAAAGACTCAAAACTGATGCCCTTGCTCAGATCCAAAAGCAATATTTAATACTAAACTGAAAAATTATTTTCATGCCTTTGAAGAGCAGAGATTTGTTTCTTTTGTATCTTGAAGTATGTCTTTTTTCGAGACAGTCCATTTCTGGATATGAATTAAACTCTTTGTGCACTGGTAGTTAATACGTCTTCAAAAGAGCTCAATGTTCTGAGCTACAATGGCATGGCAAGACAAATCCAGACAGCAGGCCCATTCGTGGGTGTTCTACCTGTGCCAGGTGCCGTATAGAGTTCCAGACAGGTGGAGTGTACCAGACTGAAAAATGAACGCTGGGGTTAACTGTCATACCAGCTGCAAGCACAGTGCAAGCTCACTGTAGTTTGGAGCCAGGCCACACACACTCAGTCTATGTACCAAAACCTAGTAAGCTTCCTTCGTAGGAGGGAGGCATTTTAGGTCTTTGTAGACGAGTTTCCAACTAGGAGGCTATTCTAAAGGGTTGGCAACTTAAATTTGCTGCGTTCTTATTGCCAAAATTCTACCGCAGCAACAACCTCTGTAAAAAATAAAATAAAATTAAAAAAATATATATATATATCCAAGATGGCAATTAGTACTCCGTATTTGTGTGTGCTGTGTATTTCTAAGCTAGCGTCATGTTAACACTTGATTGTAAATCTTCTATGTGCTTCACTTGCGGAACTTTCAAAATTGGCCCCTAGAAGGTTCCATTTACTGGAACTGCCTATTTGGAACGGTTCCATTTATGTATGCTGTCTATTTAGGTAGTAAACAGCAAGGCAGCTTACTAGGTTTTGGAACAGTGTTTGATAAACTAACACATGGAAACACAAGTGTACACATGGCTGGACTTACCATTGGGCTTGACTGGCCCGCCCAGTAGGGGGCGTCCCTCCATTACCCGTTTACATTCGTTTGATTTGTTCAGTTATATGACAGTCAGAAATTATTTTCCACATTTCCACTGTCTGGCCAGTGCGAGCGAGGTTTATAAACAGGGCTAATAGCCTCAGACTGCAAGCTTCGAGGCCATAATCAAACGGCGTAAACTGATATTTATCATTATTTCACAATTTTTATAGACACATGCTGAATCGCAGATCTGCTCCACTGTGATCACATAACTACTTTATACAGCTTCATTAAGGCTTTTAGCCCAAAAGTGTGCATATTTAGAAAGATCTTGATAAATTATCATTATGTCCTTGTTTCTTTACAGAGAATGATAATTTCTATTAATTTTCCATTAAATCATTCTGAAAAGTGCTCTCTCCCTTCTCATTGCCATCATACTATATTGGCAGAAATGTCATCAAAATGAGTAAAAAAGTCCCTGTTTTTATATTTATAACATAAGCCTATGACATAAGAGTTATCACATAGGCAAGAGCTGTTTTTCCAAACATCTGCACGATCGCAAATGTGACATTGATTTTATACAACAGTTCAATAAACCACAAGTTTCTGAGTAACTTTCATAGATACATTCTCTTTTTGCTCTGTCAAAGAAAACAGAACACACTGCAGAACAACCGCTGCGCCTCAGAGCAACACAGTGTTTTGTTCCTCAAAAGAATCAGCGTATTTGAACGAATCAGACGAGTAATGATTCAATTACGCTACCCATTCATAAATACAGTCGTTTGTTTAGTTAAATGAATTAGCGTTTTTGAAGGAATCGGTTGAATGAAGGATTCAACTCCCTCATTAAGACTTGCCGCCACCTACTGGCGGTTTTAGTTTCATAGTTAAAAAGTACATTATTATTTCATTTATTTCAGTCATTTAATATTTCTACATTAAAATGTTACATTTAAAACATTAATCTCTTAACAAAATGTATGCAATTATAATTTGCTGTGTAAATCCATACATGTCATGTCTGAGACATTAAACATTATGTGTAAATCCAAAGATGGATTTTATTGATACAGACTTCATTTTATTGGTAATAATAGCCATACACAGTGTCATTGTTAGGGGCCAAGCACCGAAGGTGAAATTGTTGACGTTATTATTATTATTATTATTATTCTTCTTACGCTCTGGAAGTCTATGGCAAATTTGGTACACTCATAGAGGACAGTCTGAACTGTCACCAAAGCAAATTTGGAGTCACTAACTCAATCCCTCTAGCGCCACCAACTGTCCAAAGTTTCACTCACGTTTATGCTAATAACTTATTAACCGTAAGGGCTACATATATATTTTTTTCTTCTGATTCCGTGGCTCAAGACGATTCGATTGCACCCTATGACGTCATTTTCCGTCATGAAAATTTTTCCACCATTTTGAATTTTCCGAAAAACCTACTTTTTCTGACTCCTCCTAGGCCGTTGCTCCGATATTCACGAAAATTCAGACCATGCCAACAAAAAGTTATGGAATTCAAGTTGATTTGTCTAACCGTTCTCGAATAACGCACAATCAAATTTTACATAGCATTTGCGAAAATAAACGTAAGGCTGTATGTCTGCAATGTTTTATCATATTCAGACCAAACTTGGTATATGTCATCACAAGCATGACCTGAGGCTACACGTTCCTCCACTGGTCTGGAGATACAAAAAAATGTATATTTTTGCTTGCAACTTCTGAACGGTTTGCCCAAAAATCATAAAAGTGGTCTCGTTAGATTCGGGGCAGAATGCCGAAACTTATGTTATCCAATTTTCCCATATCGGCCACTTTGGGCGTCAGCCATTTTGCATTTTGTAGTAAAATGCTGTATTTTATGAACTTGAATTAGCGTATTGTTACGAAACTTGGTATGGGTCATCAATACGATGCCCTGAAGGAGCCTGAGAAGTTTCGAGTCAGCGCCACCTAGTGGTAAAATCAAATATTCACATGCTTATAACTTTGTATGTGGTTGACTTATTTTCTCCTTAGATTCCTGAATCCTTGCCGAGTCCACGATACCAAACATGCTAGGTTTCGCCTTATGGTTTGTTCAATGTTTTTATTTAGCGTTTAAACAACTTTGGCGAATATCTTCAAAACCGTTAGTCCGATCGAGATGAAACCATCGTAGGAAAATCGGAATCATAGCGGATTGACTAAATATCACTGGCCAAATGTCAAAATATTGATAGTAAGTGATAAAAAATGCAATCAAATTTGGGTGTGGGTCATTTTTTATATGCTCATAAATACAAATGTCTATAACACCTAAACTAAATGAGATATTTACACCAAATTTGACACACTTATGTATGGGGGCACTCTGAGGACACAAAAAAAGCGGTGGGACTGTGCCACTTGGTGGCGCTATAATTGAACAATATATGAAATTGGGTCTAACTACAGTACCGTTGGTCTGATTGACTTCAAAATTGACATGCAGTGTATTTGTCTCAGTTGCTGTCATAGTCTATTATGACATTGGTGTACCTTAAAAAACATGGCCGTCATTTTAAAAACAAAATGACAAAAAGATCCAAAGCTGTAACTGCAATGGTTTCGCATAGGCATATCTTTACGAAACTCTTCGGCATCATGCCCTGAAGGTACTCAAAAAGTTTCAGGGCACCGCTCTCTTGTGGTCAAAAATTGTAATGAAATTGTATTATAAGCAATCATATCTCATTACAACTCAATGTATTTATGGTTTTTCTACTTTTTTGCTTAAAATAGTCTCCAAATGTCTTTAGTTACTCATTTTTGCAGTTGGTCTGATGCTGCCAGCCATGTTGGCATGACTTATCGTGATGATTTTGATCTTCTCTCAACTGAGAGAGCACATCCTGTATTTTAATGTATTATAATGACTATTTAATATTACTGCTAAACTCTAACTAGGCTAGGCATATTAATTGTTCTAGGAACCTCAAATCATATTTAATTTTTTGTGTAGTTTATGCCCCATAATGATGTTGAGGTCATTTGTAGCGTAGGTAGTGCCCAAACATAAACTCAAGCCCTCAAGTCCTGCCCTGAGTATACGCATATATAAATGTAAAACAGATCACATAACACATGTCTGAAAGCAAACCATGAACATTCTTTGGTTCTTAGACTCAACCCTGGCAGAAAAGCTTCAGTTCTGAGTTCATTTTAAGCCGTCAGTCAAGACAATAATAGTTGACGTACTGATTGATTCAGTGTCACATTAAAACAGAGTGTTTTCCTCAGGCAGGAAAAACTGTCACTGTAATGAATAAGTTGAATTGCATGTTGTTAATTTGTGTACTTTTTATGTTGTATGTCTTCATTATAGGGCTCTTGATGCTAGACGAGAGAGCTCTTCTAATTAGAGTTGGAAACTGCTAAACCCAAGGTACTGTACTTGAAATCCTTCTTTTTTAAAGTTTTGACAGCCTTACACATTATAAAAACCTTTTTTTCCTTGACACAGCACCAATAGACATTGTATTTTCTCAGCAGACACTTGCCTTTTTTCTTGAATGCAAGAAGAGGTCTTCTTCTGCCATGGTGGACTTTGCAGGAAGATAGTTTGTGAAGAAAGTAAATGGACTAAAGATTAGATTTGATTCATTACGGAGAAGTGTGCAGCCGTCATAATGATGGATGGACAGATTGTGATCTAATGTAGAAAAGCAATGTATTTGTGATTATGTTTACTGTTTTTACCAATGGGCTGATTTATTACTGCAATGTCAAGGCCATATTTATGAACACGTTAGTGACGCATACAGTATCCGTGTCATGTGACCACACCAGATAACATACGTCCGGGCATAATGTCGGTTCCTCTCTTTTGTAATGGAAAGCCTGTATTTCTTTCTTATGGTTTTTCATTTGTCAGTGCCTTTACTTTGATTCTTACTCTTCGTTTTTATTTGTAATGTCAGACATAATTTCTTGTGTCTTGAAGCACGGACTGACTGAAGAGAGAACGTTTTGCAATAGCTATACTAATGAATACAAAAAAAGAGTAGTTCCATATTTATGTTTGCAACTTAAACATTTAACGTTTTTGGTCCTCGTGGCTAATTTTTTTGCGAAGACACAGCTTACCGACTAAGGATTTGCATTATACATAATTGATTTCAACTTTAGTAATGTGTTTTGTGTTTAGTGATTCTCCTGCAGTGGTTAATTTTTCTACTTTTGTAAAGCACTTGCCACACACACAAGTGTATTAAATGTATTTATTCTAAATGTTAACGTCCATTATCACAACAGATTGTTCTATATATGTATATTTTTTAATTTGAATGATTTCCACAATGATTTTCATGGTGGTCACAACACAAGTTCTATTTTTCGAATAAAGAATAGTGCACAATGATTTGATTTATCGTTTGATTTACAATTTAGATTTTTTTTCTTTTCAAATTAATAAACTGTAAACAATTTACTTTCTGTACGCATCAGAAATTACTTGTACTAGCAACATCAACTGTGTGCAAAATTACAGATTGGATTAGAGCTAATTTTAAGTTTTAATTGTCTTTCTTTAAGCAGTTTGTTTGTAGGCTTGTTTTTATTTTCTCTTTTAGATGCTTTGATTCTTTGTCAGATTCACCTCTACGTTATGTTCAGGTCTTTAAGGTAACATTTGCGTCTTTGGCAAGATGCCTACTTCTTGCTAGGTGTCTGCCAAAAGTTTACTCAATGAAAAGTTGCCTTAAATGCACTTGGAGTGGCTATTAACCAATTTGTCATTTAGCTGATACTTTTATCCAATGCAATAAGTACAAAGTCTTCTTTTGAAGCAGTCTTAACCTCAGGCGGCACAACCATGGACTGTCTGCAGGTTAGTAAATTGCATTTTTGAAAGATACTGTAGTAGTGGTTGACAAGTAGACTACAACCATTATGTGAAGACCCTAGGCACCAGCGTTTGAACTGTCAGCAGTGGTAATTCTTGGCCATAGTTTCCTGCCAAGTGGACAAGAATTTGCACCGTTTCTGCAAAACAACCTAAACTTGGGGTGCTTTGCACCAGGGCACAATGTCGATAGTACATAGATAACCTTTTGCAGGGTTTGAACCTATAATGTTCCCAGTTATTGTAAATCCAAAGTCTTCTTTTGAAGCAGTTTTAACCAACCATGGCTAGATATAATCCTTGGCTAGAGCTGATTCGATTGCACCCTATGCATTTTCAGTCATTAAAATTTTCCCGCCATTTTGAATTTTCTGAAAAACCTACTTTTTCGAATTCCTCCTAGACAATTTATCCAATTTTCATGAAAGTCGATTCAGATCATCTTCAGACCATGCTGGCAAAAAGTTATCAAAAGCTTTTTGATAAACCCAACCGTTCTCGAATAACGTACGAACAAATTCGACAAAGAGCACACCAATTGGACACGATGCTATATCTCCGCAACGTTTTAGCGTATTTAGACCAAACTTGGTACATGTCATCACAAGCATGACTTGAGGCTACATGCAGCGTTTCAGCACAGTGCCACCTACTGGTCCGGAGATATGAAAAATGGCTATTTTTGCTTATAACTTCTGAACGGTTTGCCCAAAAGTAAAAAAAAAATAAAAATAAAAATTAGAATAAAATTGGTCTCGTTAGATTTGGTACTACATACCAAGTCGAATGATAACCAATTTTCCCATATCGTCCATTTTGGACGTCTGCCATTTTGAATTTTGTCGTAAAATGCTTTATTTTATGAACGCATTAACGTATTGTTATGAAACTTGGTATGGGTAATCGGCGCCATGCCCTCAAGGAGCCTGAGAAGTATTGGGTCAGTTTAACCTAGTGGTTAAAAAATATTATCATAAATATAACTTTGGATGTGGTTGACTTATTTTCACAGCAGTCATCTCATCTCGTTGGATTCCTGAATCCTTGCCAAGTCCAATTTCTTTGAAAACCTACTTTTTCTAACTTCTTCTAGACCGTTGGTCTGAATTTCACCAAAATTGGCCCAGATCATCTTCAGACCATGCCAGCAAAAAGATATCAAAAGCTTTTCAATAGACCAAGCTGTTCTCGAATAACACATCAATGAAAGCATGATAACCAATCTGATTCTGAGGCTGTAAGTCTGCAATACTTTGGCATATTGCCACCAAACTTTGTATGTGTCATTGTCACCTCACACTGAACACACTATAATAATTTGATAACAGCGCCACCAGTTGGTCAAAATGGATAGGCAAGTTCATCATTTTACAAGTGATTGTATTTGTGATATTTCTGCCATTTCGACAAAAATAATCTAAAAATGTCTTTAATTACTCATTGTTGCAGTTTTTCTGAAGCTCACAGCCATGCTTGCATGTCTCATTGGTCATTTTGTCCTTGGCCTCGATAATTGCTGCTTGCAGCTATATTTCTTCATTGTTTCTGCAAAACAACCTAAACTTGGAGTGCTTTGCACCAGGGCACAATGTTGATAGTTCATGGATAACCCTTTGCAGAGTTTGAACCTATAATGTTCCCAGATATTGTAGTATAGCCTAATCAGCTTTTGTCTTAAGCAGGGGTGTCAAACCATGCTCCTGGAGGGCCACCGTTCTACAGAGTGTAGTTACAGCTCCAAAACACCATACTAAGGGTGCAACTGTTCTCTGCAAAAAATCGGACTGTACCGTTCTACACACACATTTCGGCATACACTTGCACCATGGTTCATCTTAAATCTGACAAAACATCTATAATATAATTTGTTGAAAATAACAACGTGTAAAACAGACAGACAGAGTTCAGCTAATGTATGTTTCTGTTGATGGATACACATTCTGGCTACCCAAAACATTACAACAGCGATGATCAAAAAACCTAGACAGAACTTGCGCATTCTGTAAGAAAATTTGTGTGCGCACTCATCTGAAGCGCGCACATGGAAAGCCTGTACCATGTGCTCAGACAACACGCAAATATTGAGTTATTTCAAGTCTTATGCTTGAACGGACAAATTCACACAAAAATTTCAACATGCCCGTCTTGGTGAGTATCTTAGCAAACAGCAGGTTATGTCTTAAGTGAACGTAAACAGTCGAGAAAGACAACACGTGTATCAGTATCAGTATTTTGGATCTGTGCATTATGTCATAAAGTGACAGCAGCCTAATATTCCTGCTGTCTGTGTTTTTAATCAAACAACAAAAGACAAGGAAATCACTCACTGCTCTTGACTGAATAGCTTTTGAAACTTTAATAATGATTAATTTTTCATTTCTGATTCATTTTTCATTTTTGGTCAGTTTGACTGGAGCAACTTGTGGTTGGTGCACAATGGTGATGGAATCCCCCAAAAGAACACGGATTTCCCCTGTAAGGAAATCCGTGATTTCACAACCAACTAAATTTGGGCATTGTACGAAAACAAACGGTCACTTCCCTGTTTTGATGATGCATGCTAAACACAACCTGGTTCACAGTGCCATTTCACCAAGCCAAGGTTATGCAATAGTGGTTTGACCGTGACTGTGGAAAAGTAAAGCAATGTCAGAACTTCCCTTGGATACTCTAATTACTTCTGTTCCTGATCCTAAGATGGACTGGAAAGTCAAGGTCAAGGAGCGGACAAGGTTTCCTCAGATACCTTCTTTATCTTTATCTTCACCTTCTCTGTCCTTCTCTTCATCCCTCTCTATGCCAACTCTTTTCAAATGTTGTCCAGAAGACACTCAGAAAGTGGCATCAATAAAACATCTTGTGCCAGTACCGGGCGTATAAGGTAACTCTGCCATGGAACAAGTGACATAACCTTTGGATGTTCAATGCCTGTGATGTGTGTCTTTTTTAACTCAGCCCCTACAGATGGAGAAAAGGAGAAAGAGGGAATCTCCCACTTCTCGAGAGGAGAGCCACTGTTATGTGGAAATGGTGAGGCAGCTTCCTTGGGATATCTTATGAGCCAACTCTCTGTCCTCATCCTTCATGAAAACCTTAAGTAACTCAGCTGTTGCGTGATTCTGGAAAAATGGCAGGCTTTATGTTGCTGATCCGAGCCCTCACTCAGTACTGGCCTCGCCGGCAATTGCCTCCAGCGGATGAAATGCAAGAAATGTTGCCTGGACCTCCAAAACCACAACACGTTTACAGTTAGCCCCCATCCAAGAACCGACTCCCCCTGTGAAACCATTACAGCAGAGCCATGGAAACGCATGCACAACACAGGCCGGGAGTGGCTGAGAAGTGGCGGCGTTTCAAATCATGCACCTCTAAAAGTGGATAGTGACATCAAATCGGCGCGTGGGAAAGAGGAATATTCACCACAGCAACTGGACGGGTGAATCACTCATTTATGTAGCGTGAAAATGTCATGGGGTGTAAGGCGAAGCTGACTCATCACACCCTTAGCGCTAGGATTAGTAACCACATTCCCTCGGCTGTTTATTTGTAAAACTTGGAGATGTTTTGGCTTCTCATTTGTTGATTGATGTGTATTGTGCACATGTCTGAAACTTGACTTGCAAAAATTAAGGTCGTGAATGCTGAGTTTGCACAGCTGAGGATACAATGAAATCCTTGAAGGAAGACTTGCTTTTGGGGCCAGCAATCAAAACCTGGCTGCATATGTGATTGATCCGTAGTCACTTTGCACAAGTGTGGACAGATGTGTTTGCAGTGTGCATCCCATGCGTTGATTAACCCTGACAGACACGCTTCAGCATTCTTCATGTATGTGGAGATGGATGTGTGACGGATGGAGCTCGTGGAAGAGTCTCTGGAAAGTTTGGGAAAGCCTGTTCGGAATGGTGACAGCATGTGGTGCTGAAAGACGATTTTTAATGCACAGGTGGATGATGTATCTTTCTCACATCCTATCCATCCTGCTTTCTTCGTGCTCTGCTGAGACTGCAACCCAGCCGTTAAGTTGATTTAACCATCTCATAAGTGGAGCGGAGCTTTTCCCGCAACTATCTCAAATTTTTAAGAGGTGGATTTGTGCAAAAGTGTTTTAAGAAAAGTGTATAAAAGAAAATAAACCTGTGGGTGGAAAAAGCATTCAATATTTTCTTATCACTAGATCAAACTGTCCATGCATTGCATTATATTTTACTCATTACTAATATGTAAATTACTTTGTTTTCAATTTATTACATTGTAAATAAAATGACATGATCAATGAGTCATTACAACATGTTTTTACATAAACTCATCAAAATAAGTTAAGCCATTTTAAACTTATTTTAAGTTATATGAGATTCAGATCAACTCTTTAGGTTGAAATTACTTACACAGCAAGTTTTTTTAGTGTAATTGAAGCTGAAGTGAGTTTGCATCAGATTAATTTGTAATACACTGTAAACCCGAATAAATTGGCAAAACTTGAGGTGATCAGTTACATTGCAGATTTTTATTTTGTACTCATGCATTTTAATTACTCTAAACTTGAAATATTTGAGTAAGCTAATTAATACATTTAATTTAAAGTTATCATGTAATCTCAACTTAAATATTTTTAGTAGTGGAAACTTGGCTAGCTTTTACAAGCTAATTCAGTAAATGCTAACTTGCTAATTGGTAACAATGCTTTGATAGCATTAACATAGCATAACAATTGCTGAATGAGCATGGCAATATAGAACATTTAACATATATCTGTTCTCAAACTAAGCTCATGCTCCACACATAACAGAAACTCTTCTAAATTAGCACAGCAAAATATTAAACACTACTAAATCTCCCACTTAACATTAATCTTGCACAAAAAAAAAACAAAAAAACATTATAACACTTAATTTTAGCATTTACTGTCTCTTTCGAGTGTCATGGCAAAGCATGCTGGGAAATAGAAATCCCAGCCCAGTTTCAGATAAATTTAAATTAGTCTAAAAGAAACAAGTTCACAAAACTCAAAACAATGAAACAATTAAGATTACTTAAAATGTGTCAGTTTTGTGAACTCAAAAGAAAAGGAAAGTTCCAAATACTCATAAAAATTAATTTGATTTAACTAATTTGTTTAATTTAAGTTTACTCAAACCATGTAATTATTTTGAGCTTTAGGGTTCACAGTGTATGCATTAAACCATTCCTGCCACTGGGGGGCTCTGCATTTACACAGTTTAGTGTGTGAATGACGTTTATGGTACTTGCAGCCAAACTGGGTAATCAGTTGGGACTGCACTAATTTTCACAAGCTGGGCACACACACTTAAGTACAACAAAAGCACAGAAACCACATTTGCCCATTAGATGATGACTGGGTTCCTGATTGTTTGTTTATCTGTGTTAGAGCAGTTACTCAGAGACGGGTCTCCACTCGGCCTGTTTTAGGGAGCAGTCATTTCATGCAGGTGTTTTTATTGTATGGAAGCAATTAACTCCAAGTACAGTTGCTTAGTATTTGGCATGCAAGGAACAAAGAGGTATGCGGATGGATGGATGGATGGATGGATGGATGGATGGATGGATGAACAAAAATAGTGTAGCTTTTGCAATCAAACAGGCGCTGTCCTCTCCCCTGGGAAGTGTGGTTAATTTTAGTGATTTGGTTCGTTCTAATTGCAAAATGAAATGGTATCATCTGCAGTCTAAAAAAGAATGTGTTGGCTCAACAAAAAAACGTAACGCAACAGTTTGCATCAATTTTTTTGAGTTATGACAACTGAATTTACGTTCAACCAACAAGCTACATTGAGTTAGAGGAACTAATTTGGAGCATGAACACAATTTTGAAAAATTGTGAAAAAAAAGTTGATTACTCAAAAATTTAAGTCACTCCAACTACCAGAGTTATAGCCCTGGAACCAATTAATCTTATCTATTTCAGTTCAAATCAACAGCTATCATAGCACATGCTAACATAACTTATTTAACATGCATATTTAATGAACAAGTAAGATATTATTGTCACTAGCATTAGCGCAGTCGTTGCTTATAGAGTCAATGTAGTGCATCTACTATTCAGCACAATGGTAACCACAAAAACTTCAACATTACAGAAACTCTTTTAAATGTCAAACATTTCATTAAAAACTAACAGGTCTTTCCCTTCGCTAAAAACAAATAAATTAACACTTAATTTCAACATTTATTCTCCTTATCCAGTCCTATGCAAAGCATGCTGGGAACTAGAAATCCACTGCCTAATTTCCGAAGTTCAAGACAATTTCATTACGTTACTACAATCTAATTAAAAAAAAAAAAAAAAGCCAATTAACGCAGAAATTTGAGTTTAAATTACAGACTATATGTGACTCTGGACCACAAAACCAGTCATAAGTCACACGGGTATATTTGTGGCAATAGCCAACAATACATTGTATGGGTCAAAATTATCGATTTTTCTTTTATGCCAAAAATCATTAGGATATTAAGAAAAGATCATGTTCCATGAAGATATTTTGTAAATTTTCTGCCGTAAATATATCAAAAATGTATTATTAGTAGTAATGTGCGTTGCTAAGGACATTTGGACAACTTTAAAGGCGATTTTCTCAATATTTAGATTTTTTTGCACCCTCAGATTCCAGATTTTCAAATAGCTGTATCTCGGCCAAATATTGTAACTAACAAACCATACATCAATGGAAAGCTTATTTATTCAGATTTAGTTAAAAAAAACAAAATAGACCCTTATGACTGGTTTTGTGGTCCAGGTTCACATATTAAGTTGATGTAATGATCAACATTATTACGTCAACAGAGCTCTACAAAATATTGTTTGCAACTTAAAAGGTTTAATTAAAACAATAAATTAACTTGCAACCATGCATTTATTTAACTTGTGGTAACAGGTCCCCTGAATTACTTTTTAGAGTGGGGATCAGTTATGCAAAACTAATCTGGTCGGATTTCGGCTATCGGATATCGGATTGGATCATATCTTGAAAATGGGTTATTCAAAAGAATAAAAAGGGATTCTGAAATCAGATTAGATCACAAAATCCAATCTTGGTTTTGATGTGGATCAAATTATCGGTTTGTTTTGTTCAAAACTTTTTAGGATTGGGATACCTTTGAACCAAACAAAATCAGGATTATACTGATCCCAGCAGAAGAGTGGATTTCAGGAACAAAAATGTATTAAAACTTTAAAACTAGTCAAAAAATACAGCACTTGTATCATGTAATACACACACACACACACACACACACACACACATACTGTATATTTTATATTTTGCTCTTGATTAGTTATAAGTAGACATTAGGCTGCCTATTAAAGTACAGTAAAGTAAAAAAGAGATTTTGGTGTCATAAAATAATCCCCAAACAGCTGTAAATATCAAACAAAAATATTATATTTAATTTAAATTGTTTTTTATCACTGCTTGTAAACTAAATTTGCACAATCATAAGAGATGAACCATTTAAAAGTTCTTTGTGAGCGAACGCAAAGTTTCTCGGGTGCGAGAAACTTTTCTGAGAAAGCAAAATCCTTGAAATGTGTTTTTTTTTCCCTTTAGGGGCTCCGTAGAGCACTAGTAATCCAGATTTAGTAATCTGAAAAATAATGTATCTGGATCAGGGTGATCCAACCAAAAAATTTTGCTTTGAAAAACCGGCACAAAAGTAAAATGGATTACCTAATCCTGGATAGTAAAACACAGGATTTCCAAAATAAACTTTTTGGACAACTGGCCCCAGATATCTATACATTTATGAAGATATTGTCCACTTATATAGGCTAATTCCAATTTAGGCTACATCTATTATTATTATTATTATATTATAGCTTTAAAGGTTAGAAGATAGTTGGACGAAAGGACAGACAGACAGAAAATGACCATATGGAAGTCCATAGAGACGTCTAGCCAAAATGGGAAGAAAAAGAAAGAAACATGGAAACACATGAAAAAATGTACATATTTTCAGTGTGTGATATTAAGCAGAGTTACAGTGCCGGATCAGAGACTGATACACAGAGCCAGGCAGCAGCACGTGGCTGGACTATTTCTCTCGTTCCCCTCTCACGTGCCCGTGAAGAATCAATGCTACGAGCCAGTTTATTGGCCGAACGGATCCAGCGAGCAAATGACATGCAGACTTCCCTCCTCAGGCCTTGGACTGGCCTAAGTATTGTGTGTGCTAGATATAAAGCTCTTTGATTTGGGGAGGAACCGAATGTGTCTATGGCCATCATTCAGTGCTGACATGTTTGTGGTCTCATGCAAATATGTGTTTGTGCGCACGCTGCCAACACGAGTGCGCAATCGTCATGCACACGTAGGATTGTTTAACCTGCTGTTGACATGTTGCGCTTCATCTGTCAAGGAACCGTGGAGTGCTGTGAGTGAGCAAGTGTTGACGAACTATACAAAAACATCTTTCTGTCTCTCAATCCTGCTGAAAGATGCTGTTTTGACGCCAGTCACCTTCGCATCAGCCCCTGACCAACACCACATCACAATTAATTTACCAAGAAGCGAGCAAATGATGGAATACATTCGTCAACAAGGAAAAACTTACACAATCGCTGAGCCGAAAAAACACCCGGTGGGATTTCTTGTGTTACCGCCACACAATACAGTACCGGGGTGAGCAGAGAAGGGGTTTGCATGCATCGCTCAAAAAGAAGGATGTTTTGAAGACCCGTCGGGACGTTTCCTGTCAGTGTAGATTGTTCCAAAAGGCCTGCAGAACCTCCTCTGAGAAGTTTAAAAAACAACACATCAAGATCAAATGACTGTATAATTGTAACATTGTTGAATAAAGATAAGTGACAGAGATTTACCCGTTTTTTTATTGTCGGAAAATAGGTTTAGTCACAGTAGAATGTTGATATAAATACAGCAGAGCCCAGGCTAATGAGAAAATAATGTGTGCGCAGCTACAGTAAGCTAGAGCAGATCCTCCGAGAGGCCTTGGAGTCGTTTAACGGACAAATCGCATAAAGTCGCACCAGCGATCAGTCTGCGGTAACGGAGGAGGCTGGGATCCAAGCGGGAACTCTTTTTTTTTTCCACCCTGGTACTCATTAGATCCCAGAACGATTTGTGTCGAGACAGTTTGGAAAGAATCCAGCGTGATGGATGCACGCATGTTGATAAATGCAAATGTTCAACTGTTATACTAGCTGAAATAAAGCAGGTGGGTCGTTGACTTGACAATGTATTCTTTTATTCAAAATACATTAAAATGCGATCCATATACAGTATAACTTGAATACACCTTTTCTATGATAAGCTTTTTTTATTTAAATTATTAAAATTCATTTTTTTTTTGTCAGAAACATAAAAATGTAAGGCTGTGATACAACAAAAAAATTATGAAGAAAATGAAATCGAATAAAATAACTTTATCAAATAGTTTGGCATATATTTTATTATATTTCTTTAAAAATATATTTTAACACAACTGTGTTTTTAATATTTAAAAAACGATGGAACCAGCATGCAGAAAATAAAACAGGATGCGATATCACGATATTATAACCCTCATGACTGTGTATCAAGGTCAATATGTCTCTTAAATACATATCAGATAATTTGACAATTTTATGATGAGGCAAGGTTAGTTTAGGTTGTAAAATGTCATGTTGTGCAACTCCCCCAAAAACATAATGATAGACTCTTAGACGAAAAGGTTCTATATGTAAGGAATAATTGACGACGGGCTGTTGAATTATTAGAAAATAATGCACTCCCAAGGTAGTAATGCGTTAATGCGTCGGTAATCTGTTACACCTCGGGTGTACATGCATTATTTTCGAATAATTGTCAGGTTTCTGTCCTTAAAACGCTTTTGTGTGTAGGACTAATTTCTTATTTCTTACACATCTCATCGTAAGCCATCGTAAGCTAATTCCAAAATGTCATTTTTGAGCTAGTTACGGAGGCTTGAGACATTGATATGCAGACTAATGAGAGAGAGAGAGAGAGAGAGAGAGAGAGAGAGAGAGAGAGATTAAGCATGTGTGAATTTGGCCTGGGACACACTAGACGATTTTCAAATCTTGACCAATTTTAAAACTGTGGGAAACCACAGACATAAGGGCAGTTTCAACCGATTTTTAGCATTATAATCCTTTGAAGATTCGTCCGGACTGCGAGACCACACACCTGTCGATTGTAGTAACATTTCCACAGTGAGACGAGATCTCACGAAGACTCGCGAGATCAAACGTGACTTGAGAAGAAAACAAATGGAGGACGATTGACGTCGCCGGCTGGTTCTTCTGGCATGAGTTTTGTTAAACAAAAGAGAGAAAAAAGGAATATGGGTGATCGTCTTTCTCAATACTCCACTTTCGTGGCATGTTTGTTGCTGCCAAGTTTCAGCTATAGAAGCACGCAACATCCGGTTGGTGAAGCTTGCTCGCTCTCATTGGCTATCGTATCACGTCAGAGGCCGCCCGATCAAGAGTCGTAAATATTAAACATGTTTGATATTTACGTTTTGGGATTGCGTGGCCTCGAATCTGGAGCAGTAAAATAATCGTAATAATACCACACAATTGAGGATTTTTTAGACAAAAAGTCGTTTGCGGGATCGCTTGGGGGTGCAAATCGGGCTCAAAATCGGGCTTAAGTTTTTGTGGTAAGTTTAATTGCTTCAAGAACAGCGATGTTACTACCTCGAATTTTGAAATAAATGAAATATTTTTGCAAAGTGATATAGATGGAACTGTAATGCAGTCAAGACCTGCCTGGAACTACTTTAGCCGTGTGTTTCCTAAAAAAATATTAAACATTCATCAGCCAATCAGAATCAAGCATTCATCATCCCCGTAGCAGGCTGTAAAGAACCTTAAAGTGTTCCATCAGGCACTTCATATATAGAATATACAGTGGGGAGAACAAGTATTTGATACACTGCCGATTTTGCAGGTTTGCCCACTTACAAAGCATGTAGAGGTAGTAATTTTACTATGTAATTTTTATCATAGGTACTCTTCAACTGTGAGAGACGGAATCTAAAACAAAAATCCAGAAAATCACATTGTATGATTTTTAAGTAATTAATTTGCATTTTATTGCATGACATAAGTATTTGATACATCAGAAAAGCAGAACTTAATATTTGGTACAGAAACCTTTGTTTGCAATTACAGAGATCATACGTTTCCTGTAGTTCATGACCAGGTTTGCACACACTGCAGCAGGGATTTTGGCCCACTCCTCCATACAGACCTTCTCCAGATCCTTCAGGTTTCGGGGCTGTCGCTGGGCAATAAGGACTTTCAGCTCCCTCCAAAGATTTTCAATTGGGTTCAGGTCTGGAGACTGGCTAGGCCACTCCAGGACCTTGAGATGCTTCTTACGGAGCCACTCCTTAGTTGCCCTGGCTGTGTGTTTCGGGTCGTTGTCATGCTGGAAGACCCAGCCACGACCCATCTTCAATGCTCTTACTGAGGGAAGGAGGTTGTTGGCCAAGATCTCGCGATACATGGCTCCATCCATCCTCCCCTCAATACGATGCAGTCGTCCTGTCCCCTTTGCAGAAAAGCATCCCCAAAGAATGATGTTTCCACCTCCATGCTTCACGGTTGGGATGGTGTTCTTGGGGTTGTACTCATCCTTCTTCTTCCTCCAAACATGGCGAGTGGAGTTTAGACCAAAAAGCTCTATTTTTGTCTCATCAGACCACATGACCTTCTCCCATTCCTCCTCTGGATCATCCAGATGGTCACTGGCACACTTTAGACGGGCCTGGACATGCGCTGGCTTGAGCAGGGGGACCTTCCGTGCGCTGCAGGATTTTAATCCATGACGGCGTAGTGTGTTACTAATGGTTTTCTTTGAGACTGTGGTCCCAGCTCTCTTCAGGTCATTGACCAGGTTCTGCCGTGTAGTTCTGGGATGATCCCTCACCTTCCTCATGATCATTGATGCCCCACGAGGTGAGATCTTGCATGGTGCCCCAGACCGAGGGAGATTGACCGTCATCTTGAACTTCTTCCATTTTCTAATAATTGCGCCAACAGTTGTTGCCTTCTCACCAAGCTGCTTGCCTATTGTCCTGTAGCCCATCCCAGCCTTGTGCAGGTCTACAATTTTATCCCTGATGTCCTTACACAGCTCTCTGGTCTTGGCCATTATGGAGAGGTTGGAGTCTGTTTGATTGAGTGTGTGGACAGGTGTCTTTTATACAGGTAACGAGTTCAAACAGGTGCAGTTAATACAGGTAATGAGTGGAGAACAGGAGGGCTTCTTAAAGAAAAGCTAACAGGTCTGTGAGAGCCAGAATTCTTACTGGTTGGTAGGTGATCAAATACTTATGTCATGCAATAAAATGCAAATTAATTATTTAAAAATCATACAATGTGATTTTCTGGATTTTTGTTTTAGATTCCGTCTCTCACAGTTGAAGAGTACCTATGATAAAAATTACAGACCTCTACATGCTTTGTAAGTGGGAAAACCTGGAAAATTGGCAGTGTATCAAATACTTGTTCTCCCCACTGTACATTTAGGGGTTCCCATCATGGTATCATTTTGTGGATTTATTTTAAAATAATTTTAATTCATTTTTAATTTTAATTAAATTTTATAAATTAAACTTGTCAACATACTTTATCACTATAAAATAAATAAATAAATAACAGTTAAACATGAAAGTATTATGCAAACATTTAAGATATTTCTCATTTTAAACTTTTTTGGCAGAAAGGGTTCTTTAAAATTGAGTCAAGCACCCTTGAGTTCTATATAGAACCCTGTTGAACCCTTTTTTCTAAGAGTGTATGTAAATTATAATTCACAATATTTGTAAAAAAAAAAAAAAAAAAAAAAAAAAAAATTACTTGAAAAATTGCTATATTTTAAAACTTTTTGGCATCATTCATGTTTGTAGCCACATGCAGGATGAGTTACGAGTTTTAATAATTTTAATTCTTAGGGTCTCTTGTTCAAATCCCCAACCCTAAGTATGAGCAACAGCAAAAGAATAAATTTCTTGAAGTTATTAATAAAAACTATAAAGCATTACCAGTAATTGCTTTTCCAGATCTGGATGCTTTAAGAATCTAAATGCCATGATGTCCAACTTTGGAACGGCTGAAACCCATCGTCTCATTTAATTTGTCAGGTCTCTTTTCTTACTGTGAGAAATATTTTGCATTTAAGCATCTCCCTCAGAGGGACTGGAGCTGAGGTGTAAAGCTGCCAAATTCAGTAACATAATGATACTGCCGAATGGCTCCAATTGCAACCATAAGCTCGCAAGTGTGTAAGAGCTTTGCTTGGGAAAACACACACAATCACACACCTCTGGACTGAATCTGGTCATCACACTGCCAATGCAGGTGAATGTGTTTGAAACCGATTAAATGTGAAGTCTGGAATTTCCCTCCGTGGGGGCAGAGGGAAATTATGGGATGGGGAAGCCAGTAAGTGGATGGACCAAAACAACAAGAGAAACAGTAAGGGAAGGAGAGACTGATTCATTCAGTGGCTCTTAATTTGTGAAATCTCATTCACTTCCTCACATTTAAATGTCACGTTGATATTTTACTTGGTGTCTCTCATTGCACTGCGTTGTTTTTTTTCATGCATGAATGTTTCGCCAATCATTATTACATCTTTAGCGACCTGGATCTATATCTAACACGGATGGATCACTACCTGTCATCATAATATAAAACTCTCCTGATATTAGAGTAACAATTACAGAAGAATAAAATAAAGCATATTTTGTGACCTTTTGGAGCTCAGAAGGGTTCAGTTTGAGCAGATGTTTTATATCATCATCACTGTCCTCCCCAGAGCTCATTTCAGTACATTCAGCATCTGGTTCATATTCACCATCTCAAACATTTTCTCAAAACTATCATTTTCAACATCTTCAAAATCAATATTTTGATCGCTGACAGCTTCTTCACCAGATCCACCATTAAGTGACAGTGACGATAATATTTGATTGCGTTCAGCCATTAAATTGCTGAGCCATTTCAAGTTTTGCTGATGATTCTTCCTGTTCTTTTGTTTTCTGCCTGCGGTAACTATGAGTGAAACGTCACTTCATCATTGTGTATCAGACATTGCCACCTTGTGGAATAAAGGTGAACTGCACTTATTCAGTCATCAAAGATTCAATTATTGTGCGCAGAAAAAATGTAATTACACTGTTACACACCTCGGGTCGTTAGCGACCCTGTACAATTTTTACAAAAAAATAATGGGAAAACAGCCATTCTTTTATAATTTTATTATTTTTATCTTGTTTTATTGTTTTTAATGAATTGATTGAGGAATATTAAGAAGGTTGATGGCTAACTTTAAAAAATGAATGAGGAGGAGGGTAGTGAATGACGTTCCCGGGTCACTAAAGACCCGAGGTATGCGTTAATATAACATAATATATGATATTAATTAAGTCCATTAAAAAATAGGGTCCATATATATAAGGTACTGTGTTTTCCTTGTATTTTGAATTATGCATTGCATTATGTTGGGTTTTAGGGTTAAAGGAAATGTCTGTAAACCTTAGAAGATTAGCAGCACCTTTTCTGTTTTTATAAAAATATAATGATACAATATTAATATTTATTATAAAAGAATAATTGTATTTATTATTATCATTAAAATAAAAATATAAGGTTTTATTTTAAATATTCTATAATTATATTTTATATAATATCCAGGCCTATTTTTTGTTATTTTCACTTTTATTAGTTATGCAGTTTTTCAACACAAAGTATAGGCCTACAGGAAATAACGTAATTTAAGCCTTTAGTTTTTTTTTAATTATTCAACAAAACTCACTACTTAGCTAACATTTATGGCTTCTTTATGTCTTTCCCCGCTTATTCTTCAGTTGTGTTGTTTTAGTTTCGTGACAAAAGAAAAAAGAAAAGAAAAAAAGGAGACCATTGCACTGTTTTAAATGATTTTCAACAAAGCAGTGTGTCAAGACTCTTGGTGACATGCTAGACCTGCTACCCACTACAGAGAATGAACAGACAACACCAACAGCGACACAATTTCAACAAAAGGAAGCATAATAAATCATAGTCAGACCCGAGACGTGCGCTGAAGTGTCGCTTGTCTCACATTATTTTCCTAGCATGTCTTTCACGACAGGCGCTTTGATTCTAACCCTCTGCTGCTTTATGTGAGGTTTACCCCGCAGCATAACGTTATGCGTTTAGTGAGTCTCAGTTTCGCATTTCAGTCGTCAATGTCCCGGGCTCCACTGCCCTCCAGAACCACAAGTTCAAAGCACAACATCAGCCTGAGCTCGGCGATATCTCGATAAGAGGACAGCTAATAGAAACCACATTGAACCAGAGAGATTATATGGTATGGCGGCTCAAAGACCAGCTATGTTTGAGGCAGCTGGCAACGTCGCGTTTGTACTACGACCCTCTACCCAGATAAGGTAACAGAACAGCCTCTAAAACTGCCTCCCAGAGCAAATGTTTATTTCCATAGTGATTACATTTCCATACACAGATGGAAAGTTTGTTTCAACGTATTTAACTAACCCTCAGCTGGGTTGTATCAAATGTGTGAAAAAGCTGATCCCGTCAGTCAATACGAGAGCAGAGCAGCAATTTCGGCTTTCCAGCATGATTTCCTGATTGATTCTGGAAGGGAGTCGGATTAAATCTTTTTTTCTTTTGGTCTAAGTGGTGGACAGCATTTAATGTTCTATTGGTGCGGAAAAAGCCTGGATAATTTCACCAGGTCCTGACTTTTCTTTCTCTCAGACTTCCATGTTTGGCCATCCGCTCTAATCCGTTCATGTGAGGGCTTTCTATTCATGAGCAGTCAATATTAATGCTTAGAGTCATTCTAAACATTCAGAGGTGCTTTAACAACAGTATGACAGAGTTTAATGTACTGATGGTGGCTGCAAAGGCAAGAAAGCTGTTTGGAAAGTGCACTAAAACTTTTCTCCATTTCCAGTGATGTCAGTGCTAAGTTTGTACTGCGCTTTAAAGCTTGGGCTAAGTTTCAAGGTGAATACTAGGGATGGAAATCGAGAACAATTTTATTCAGAACTGATTTCATTTTTTTTTTTTTAAATACTGGAAATGAATAATGTTCGTGACGTTTGGTTCTGTTAATGGTTCTGCAGATGTGGATAAAACAGAAATAAAATAGGCCTTGTTTATATCTGGAATTAAGATGCGTTTTGGTTGATCAGATTACACAAGTAGACAATGGAGACACATTCCCGTTTAGACCTGGTGTATTATCCGTTTCTTTTGCCCACTTTCAACCAATTCTGTCCTGATTTCTTCGAGGGGAGAGTCTACGGGCGGGTAAATGTATGGGCTTTTTCAGATCTTTCGATCTATTGGACAAAATAAGCTCACACAATTTGCATAAGAACGCGAAAGGAGATGACGGGTAAACATACTGAGAGCATCAGCTTTCGTTTCTGCTCTGTTAGCCGCAAGACCACTCCAAACACTGAGTGTGTGTTAGAAATCAGGAATGGTGAGAGAACATCGTGCTTGGTATGTTTTTCATCTTCAAACCAAACTTGGGTCTTCAGCCGACAAAGTTTAAATCCCGTCTGGCTAGCGCGCTTCCCATAATGTTTACATGTTAGGTCAGTAGGAGGAGAGAAGGCGGTCTTTTGTGGCTGTTCAAACGCATTTGACACATTTTACACTATGAAAGCAATACGGTCTAATGCGTTTTTGACTACCTCTGGAAGTAGTCGAAAGTGGACAAGCTCAAAACGTTTTAGACTTTGTTTACATCTGTATTTAGCGTCGTCCACTTGTGATCCGCTCAACCAAAATACATCTTAATAACTGGTTTAAACAGGACCTTAGTCTCAGAACTAAAATATTCTTGACAGTATTTCTTGCACTGTTATCCAGTTGCCCAATTTATAGTACCACATGCAAAATAAATGACAATTTATTTGTACGCACTATACAGCAAAAACATACAACACAACCAGTCAACTCACAGTCAAAGAATCGTACATTTCTTTTTAATGAATCAGTCAAAAACACTCAAAAACTTTAATAAAGCTATCTATTTCAATTGGTCTAATGATTCACTGAATCGTTTGGAATGGTTCTTGACTCCGAGCAGCAAGACATTTGAGTCACATCAGATTCGAAATACAGTATATGTATGTTATGTTAATGTAAGGCTTAAATCAGTGTAAATACTGTGTGAAACGTTCCTTTGAGAGGAACTGAATATATTCAATTACTTTAAAATGCTATAGGTTAATGGGTTTCCAACAACATGAGTGAATATTTTATTTTTGGATGATGTTTTATCTTTAAAGAGTAAGATAATGCTTTTTTTTTTATTTTTTATAGTCCACTTTAGACATTCTACTAACTATAAGACCTTTGCAACTTTATGTCAACTACCAGTCATTAGAGTATTAGTAGACTGTTTGCTTAATATCTGCTAACACTTTATTTTGATGCTCCCCAACAAACATTCTACTGACTAGAAGTTTTACTTTGCAAGTAGCGGTACATGTCAACTTATTCTACTAACCCTAACCTAAAAGTCTACTAATACTCTGAGTTAGTTGAGATGTAGTTGCAAATTAATGACTATATTTGACATATAGTTAGCTGACTTTCAGAACATTCATATAAAAGCAAAAATATGTTATCAAGAACAGTATTTGTAGTATAAGGACCAATTATGAGGTGGAATGCTTTCTCTAAATCGTTTGGGAATTGGAATCATTAAGTAGAAATGTGGAGAATCGGAAGCAAATTAAAAAAAAAAAAAATCCCCATTTGGTACTCAAGCATTTTGCTTCCTTCATAAGTTATAATCAATTAGCAGAATGAATTATGGCCACTTTTATCATCAAAACCTCTCTAAAACTAGTTTGGATCGGTTTCGTTTTGTCTTTCCACTCCACCGGTTCTCTATTTGGCCTGTGACAGATTTTGGCTCTGCTTGGTCTCCATTGCAACATTCAAAACATCCTATTTTGATTTTTCCCTTTGAAGGATGCACATGGGCCACACCTAAATGAACTCTGCTTCCTGTGGAAAGAAGCACTTGAGAGGTCTCCACTTTTCCCCCTTCTCTCACACTCTCGTTTTCCTACACTTCATTGCTGAAGGATCCCACCTCTGTCCACGTGAGGAGACTGTTTATGAACTGTTGTGACAGCCACAACTTTCTTGAAGGACAGCATAGAACTGTCTATTGGAAAAGAAAATGTGAATGATGAGACCAAAGCAACAGGAAGAACAACACACTCGATCAAGTTTTGGACATCAAGGGCCTCTTGAATCCAACCGATGCTCCTTAGAGTTCAAATATTCCAAAAACTGTTTCCTTAAATGCACTGAACTGCTTTTTAATGGTTCATATTTAAAGAAAATTCCTTATGAGACTTTGATTACACTGACTGATGTGCACTATGAGTATCTGTGCAGATAACATTTCCACTGGACGGGTGCCTGTGGAAAAGACACAGCGTGGCAATGGGGGCCTGCAAAAGCAATGTTCGCTCTACATGCTGTGTGCGTTTGTTCTATGTTCCTTGGCTTCCAGTATCCCTGATTGGAGGGCAGCCGAAAGTCCAGCATCCGTCCAAACATTTTAAGAAGATCTAAAGCATGCCATCACGCTGGCAGCTTTATGAAAGCTATTTATCTGTATCTGCCGCATATGTACTAAGACATGCTGCCTTAAACGCCATAACTGAAATAACAGCTTCGTTCAGAGGAAATAGGATGACGATAATGTAAACGACAGCTGTTATGCAGACATATACTCAATGTTTTGTTAAATTATGTAATGTGTTGCCGTTATGAGGTCATGGTTTCAGCATTACATAAGATGACAGTATCAGGGGCAATGAGAAATAAGAGTCCACGATAAAAAAAAAAATGTAACAGAAGTTTGCCTTTAACGGAGTGCAAACTTTTCCTTGTTGGCAGAGGCTATTTACACTAACTCCGCCCACTGACGTCTGGTTGGGCCAGACAAAATAACGGAAGATGCTGGTCAACAGTAGCAATAGTGTAAGGCACGTGGCAGGAAATTTTGACACAAATCAACCCGAGTTCGATTCCGCCTTTTGCCAAACTCGCTCTGCTCCCTTTTCCCATCACATATCAAATCCGAAAGGCATTTATTTTCAATAAAAATGAAGAAAATATTCGAAAAGTGGAAATAACGTGTCTAATGTGTGTTTAATAATAAAGTGTTTATCGGTTAGGGGTCGGTGTAGGGAGAGCTTTATTGTCCCAATAAAGCGGCATCCATTTAATAATTTTAATATATATTTGATTTATACTCTGTTATTATTGCATACTGTTTAATGTACAACAACACTGAGGTGCAAATACTATCTGCCACTATTTATGAGTATAAATAGCATCTAACTACTATTTACACTTATTGCAAAGAAAATACTGCTATTTTTACATAGTGTAAATATAATCTATCGCTATTTTCACTGTGTAAATATAATCTATTGTTATTTGTACTTAGTTTAATTAGCGTCTGTTGCTAAGTTTGTTTGTTTATTAAATTTTTAACGCCATGTTAGCATTGAGGCTATTTACGTGGCAGCATCTGTTGCTAAGAAAATATGCTATTTTCACTTGGTGTAAATAGAATTTAGTTGATAGCCGCTGCCTATAATTAATGGCTCTAAAAATGTCATGTGGTGTAATCAAGTAAAGCGTAATCAAAAATTTTTCCTTACACATTCAATACATGTACACATCTTAATAATTTTCAAATCATTATTTTTTTTTTATTTTATACCTACTGTATTTATTTCATATGACATTTTACAAGCTGTCTTTTTTTCTGCATGTCGGTTGTACCACATGACTTTGATTTGGCAGACAAATATTTTTCAAATATGGCAAAGCAGTTTTGTTAAATTATTTATTATCGAACTACTTAATCTACCACTTAATAAGGTTATCTTTTCAATAATTTAATTGATTTAATGAGGCCCCCAAATGACATAACAATGAATTTTTATTCAAAAATTCATAAAAATTATACTAGTGGTGTATTCAAATCATTATATGTATGAATTGCATTTTAAATGTATTTTTGATTGATTCAGACTAAAAAATGAGCATCAACACATCAATATTATTTAACAACAATATTAATCAATTATTATTAATCAATAAAAGCATCAATTATGACCATCATTTTCCTCATGCAGCCTTTCTGGCGTATGAAACAAGAGGCTGTTATTCTATGAGGTGTGTTTAACAGTTGCTCTGGGAGAGCGGCATCTTATGTAATGTTAGATTATACCGAGACTCAATGTAAAACTCATGGTGGGGTAAGGAATGGGGCACTTTTCATCCAGCGATCAATGTTGTTCATTTCTGGTCCCTCTGTGGGGGATATTTGTGGCTTCCCAGCATGCTTTAGCTATGATCTCACTTCATACAATACGTTGCTGGGGTTTGATGCTCTGTTACATCTGACCAACCTAGTCCACATTTAGAGCCCAAATGCAAGATAATACTTCATACACATTTATCCAAGAGACAAAACACCATGGTAAGTCCAAAAAGAAACCCAAATATTGTGAGGAACTTAAATACATCATTGCGTAACGGCCTTTGATCCGCTGTGCATTGCTGTTGGGGCCTGGCCAGTCCGGGGCGGCCATAATGGGTCCTGCAGACTCCACTATAAACTGCAAGCCGGTGCGCGCCAAACTTCTGGAGCTCTAGCTGACCGTAAAACCCACCGAACTGGCAGCACATTGGCCTGTCAGAAAAGCATAAATGACGAGGAAAGAGAGAGGGAAATGATGGTACGGTAAAGATGTGAAAAGCAACAAAGAGTTTCAACTGATTTTTAACATATGACGCCAAACAAAATCAAACATGATTCAGGTCAAAGTCCACAGCCATACGTTTTCTCTCAAGACTGACGTATGTAGATCTCATTACTTCAGAAAGTATGGATGCCTGGTCTATTCTACCCGATACCCCCATAAATCAAGTGTGAACTCATCCCTGGAGAGGCGTTTCAACCTGGCACTGATCTGATAGCTTCTCTTAGACAAATCGTGACTTTATTCATCCAAAAAAGAACATTCTGTCATCATTCTGTCATCATGTCGTTCCAAACCTGTATGACTTTTTTCTTCTGGGGAGCACCCTCACTTTTTTCTTCTGGGGAGTGTATATATATATATATACACACCGATCAGGCATAACATTATGACCACTGACAGGTGAAGTGAATAACACTGATTATCTCTTCATCACGGCACCTGTTAGTGGGTGGGATATATTAGGCAGCAAGTGAACAGCAAGCCAAATTGTGATGGCTAGACGGCTAGGCTCAGAGCATCTCCAAAACTGCAGCTCTTGTGGGGTGTTCCCGGTCTGCAGTGGTCAGTATCTATCAAAAGTGGTCCAAGAAAGGAACAGTGGTGAACCGGCGACAGGGTCATGGGCGGCCAAGGCTTATTGATGCACGTGGGGAGTGAAGGCTGGCCCGTGTGGTCCGATCAAACAGACGAGCTACTGTAGCTCAAATTGCTCAAGAAGTTAATGCAGGTTCTGACAGAAAGGTGTCAGAATACACAGTGCATTGCAGTTTGTTGCGTATGGGGCTGCATAGCCGCAGACCAGTCAGGGTGCCCGAAAGCACAAACAGTGAACAGATCACAAGTTAATATTATAACTTTACATTTTAGACACATGTTGTCTGTTTTTGCTCCTTTAACGAATATACAGTAGTTCCAAACAAAGCCACATTATAACCGCTTTGCATCTTTGCAACATGTTTCATTCCTGAATGAATCTGCGTTTCTGAATGAATTAATTTGAATGAATGATTCAATGGACTCACTCATTAAGACGGTTACTTGCCACCACCTGGTGAATCTGTAAGGTAGGCACAAGAGTTTTTATTATTTATTTATTATTGCCACCACCTGGTGAATCTGTAAGGTAGGCACAAGAGTTTTTATTATTTATTTATTTATTTCCTGTCGGCGTGCAGGCTCGCTTATTGCATGCAAAAGTACCTCAATAGCCTTTTTTGAAATGGCGTGTTAAAAATATAAATTTGTATTAACTTAAGTTTTCTTGTTGCAAGTATCATACAGTAAGTTCTGTTAAAAATTTAATGGGCCTATATAGCTCCTGTATGCTCCATCTATTTAAGTGAGCATTCTCGGCGATTGTTTTTCTGCTTCATGGCGTTGAGGTGTTTTAAATATTATTTCTTTATATACCCCCCCCCCCAACTCCCCCTTCAGCACCACCACTACAAAACATCTTCCCGCGCCCCTCTTCTATCTGGAAAAACCTAACGCACTTAATTCAAAACAAACCTTTCTTTACATCCTGGCACCAGAAAGGAATCACACATCTTAGATACATTATGTACGATGGTAACATCATAACATTTACCAAGCTCCAAGAACAGTCTAAAATGTCTTAACCACAATCTCTAGAAACACCTTTTGTTTCATCAATTCCAGACATCAATGAATTTCAAAACATCACACCAAACTCATTACACTGACTTCAGGCTCATTGGAAAAACGTGCCTGTGGCGACATTCCTGCAAATAATTTTACGTTGCTTTTTGCACGTTTCACGGGTTACACTTACAAATAATCAGATAGAGTAAAAGAGTATGCGTATTTGGCGTGCTGTCCAGGGGAGGGCTCTGAGCTCGGAATGTGGCCTGAACCCAGAGTACTCCCCCGTATCCCTGGCTGGGATAGGAAATAGACAGGGTGGTGGAGGGATGCAGAAAAGACTGTTGAGGAACATAAGTGAGCCAGCTGTCTATATATAGGCCTCCAATCGTACTGATTGGGTAGATTTTTTGAACGTGCTCCTCCTAAACTTTGTTAATAAAACATCATTTCGCGTCACTTTCAAAGTGAAATGTCCAGTGAGTGGTGCTAAAAGCACGTTTGTGTCAGAAACAGATGAACGTGAATTGGGTAACATTTTATTACGTTGGTTGTTGTGTGTATCACAACGGTTTAGAAATATAATAACCAGTAAGTGGCGCTAAAAGGTTAAAGGGGTTAGTTCACCAAAAAATGAAAATTCCGGTAAATAATTCCTCGCCCTCATGTCGTTCCAAACCCTTAAGACCTTCGTTCATCTTCGGAACACAAATGAAGATATTTTTGATGAAATTCGAGAGCTCTCTGACCCCTCCATAGACAGCTATTTAATGAACACTTTCAAGGTCCAGAAAGGTAGTAAAGACATCGTTAAAATAGTCCATGTGACTCCAGTGGTTCGTGTCGAGAATACTTTTTGTGCGCAAAAAAACGACTTTATTCAAGAATTTCTTCACATCTGTGTCGGTCTCCTATGCTGTTGATGTAGTAAATACAGTGCAGCGCTTCCACGTTACGTCAGAGCTATGCCAGAATGCTGGCTTACCATTGGCCGATGCTGTTCATGTGAGGACCACGCATGCTTGTGATGCTGAAGCAGGAGCTGACCAACGTAAACTTCATAGGAGACTGACATAGACGTGAAGTCTTATTTTTGTTTGTTTTTTGTGCACAAAAAGTATTCTCGTGGCTTCATAACATTAAGGTTGAACCACTGGAGTCACATGGACTATTTTAACGATGTCTTTACTACCTTTCTGGACCTTGAAAGTGTTCATTAAATAGCTGTCTATGGAGGGGTCAGAGAGCTCTCGGATTTCATCAAAAATATCTTCATTTGTGTTCTGAAGATGAACGAAGGTCTTACGGGTTTGGAACGACATGAGGGCGAGGAATTATTTACCGGAATTTTCATTTTTGGGTGAACTAACCCTTTAAAGCTCTATCACGTTTGAAAATAACGTACCACCTACTTTAAACATAAACGTGAGATAAAAACACATTTTCTGAAGCAACATAACATTTTAACTCGCTTCTACAAGTCTTTACGCTCTTTATTGTGAATCGTGTTTCCTCGTACCCAAGCGCTTCAAATCATGCACTATGGTAAAAGTATTATGGGATCATAACATATTATTGTGCAAGAAACTGCATGAAAATAAGAATCTGCCCCTATAGTCGTAATTTGTGTGAACAGGAATTGCTACTATTGTTCATATCAGCTGGAAACTGCAGTGAATTGTATGTAAAGGAACGTTTTTCCAATGAGCCCATGTTGTCAACATAGTCTAGCTTTTGAGTATTTTTTTTTTTTTTTTTTGGCAAATGGCCATGCAGAAACTTCCTTTTTAACAAGTGCAATTAAAATTAACTGAATGCACCCATTAACCTAGACTTTCCAATGCTACATATGAGAGGAAATACAGTTTAAGAGAGCATGTTTAATTACTACCTCCGTTCTCTTGACTTTTAAGCGGATGTTTGATGTTTGTTACATCTGTGCATTGCTGCTTACAACTTCTTTTCTTGGCTTGGCAAGCTACAGTTCAAATGAGCTTCCTCAAAACTAATAGCTGTCCTTGATTAACTTTGATTGAGTAGCCTAACATGTACTCATCCTGAGAAACACAATTTTTCAAGCTAGTTTGACTATCTTTAGAAGGAAACCTGGCAATAACAATGAAAAACCTATTGCGCAGCTGCAGGGAAATCAAAATCTCATGAGCTGAGAAAACATCAGCTGTGTAAATACATACAAGACATCTCTGTGGAATGGAGGCATTACTGAAACTTGGCTCTAGAGGAAATGTTCTTCTTTTGGAGACCACCACCCCCGAATCAAGTTGTTTTCATTGGTGTTGGCAATTTATAACATTATGTTTTGTGGTTTCCCATATTGTTACATATGGTTGTATGGTTTTGTCAGATTACTTTGCAATACATGAACAGGCCTCTCTTAGAGGATACTACTGTCACTGAAATAATAATTTGGATATATACTGTAACATTACTTATGAGGCTCTTACATGTTAAGAAGAATGTTGAATAGTAAGAAATCTATTAGCTATTCTTCTCCGTATTTGAAGATATTCCTGGATTTAGAGGCTTTGTGCAACACATCCCATGGTGTCAACAAGCAGATGTCAGATATTACTTCACGTATCCTGTTGTTCTGTAGCAAAAGACATGCAGGTTTGATGACATGAGAGAAATATTCCTGTGGCTTTGTTAATAGCTTTTGTTACCAATCTCCCTGACATTTACAGAACAACATTCCCTTATTTCTCCTGGTGTGTTTCCAACTCTTTGACCTTTCTGCTTTCTCAAAAACACATTTTATAAATATCCAGTTGTAAATAAAGTTTGTTTATCTTGGTTTACCTGCAGTTAATGCATGTCAAAGTCTGCAAAGTCTTTCATTTCAGCCATGGTATTCTTGTCCAGTAAATACATCTAAGTCCAAATGTCTGGTACCTGTAAAGTGTGATAAGTCTTGTATTGATTGTTTTCCATTTGGCAGGTTTTACATCTGAGATCACCGTAAGCATATGGTCTCCAGACCTACTTCATTTATCTTACACAATTCAAGATTGGAATAAATCTTGACTTGATTCCAAAGATCACATATGAGACGAACACCTCTCATGAACCCAAACATGGGGCCTTCAAGACATTTGCCAACCAGCCACATCCATCCATGTGAAACCGACAGTGGCTACCGTTCTGGTGTGACAGCCGGTTGAAACAGGATTGAGAATTTGTTTAAGTAAAAAGACAAAATCCACTGGCTGGAGCAGGTGCTGCATTTGGCTGGTTCATATCGACCTTACGGTGGTTGGAAACTATCTAAGACTGGCAGGTTGTGCTGTTTGGAACAGCAATAATGAAACAAGTGTCCCTCTACATCCTCACCCTGGAGCGATGATTGAAAAAACCCTGGATTTGTGTCAAAATTCTGTCAGAGAGCTTCAACAGCATCGTCACTTGGTGCCATAATTGAATTATCTCTTCTGTCCAAATTCAAGCAACTTACCAGGTTTTCAACACTGTTACATAACCGTTGGTGCCTCTATGATACAACAGGGTTATTTTGGTTAAGTGATTTACACCATCTGTGCAGGAGATCCTGTTGTTTATGTCCATAAAGGATGTGAACTGTGGCCGTGAAGGGCATAACCGAACCTTTGGCAAAGAAATTTGAAAGCAAGCACATGAGTTAAAATGAACTGAAACATGTTTCGCCAGAACATATAGAATTGGGGGGCATTTAGTTTTCAAAGGGGGGGGGGGGGGGGGTGTCAATATGTATGTCTGTAACATATTGAAGTACCAAAGATTTTGAGTGTACTCACCATTAAAACAGCTGAAGGTGGCAGGTCTCCGAGTGATCATTTATAAATGTAATTATATTTTAAGTTCCTTTTGTGTAATAATGCGTTAAATATGAATTTCTGACCAAAATTCAAGCAGGTTGTCAACCAACTCAAGGGTAAGGAGATGCGATTCCGCTCTAAAAAACTAATTTAAATACATTTCCTTGAAATAGTTTCAAGTTACGTGTCCCCAACCTACACATCCCAGCATAAACACTCCTGATAAATTATTTGTTATTATACTACGGGGCTGTTGAATGCTTGAATCTGATTGGTTGACGAATGTTCTAATGTGTGCAATTATTTTCAGGGAAACGCACAGCTAAAGTAGTTCCAGGCAGATCTTGACCGCATTACAGTTCCATATCACTTCGCCAAATGATTTCCGTTATTTCAAAGGTCCTTACAGCCGACAACAGCAAAAGAACCAAAACCCACAACGACACTGACCAAGCAAATCCATATTGTAAACAATAGGATAAAAACGCCAAATTTTTTCCATGTTTTTTGCCACAAAATTACGTTTTATTATGTACGGAAAGCACACTCTCTTTCTCCTGCTCTCTCTCCCACTCAAACGCACACACACAAACAGTACGGACACACACTCGCACAGAAACGTGTTGTCAGCGCTGCTCTGATGATTTTATCAGTAAAATTAAAAGCTACATGACATTTCTCACTAGCAAGGTTTTAACGGCGCTGTTCATGAAGCAGATAAACGTACATTTTCGCTATTAGTAGAGACGCTGGTGCCGACACTGTTGAGAGATGCACAGAGGTAATTCACACATGATTGATCTCTAATAACTGCATTAGTCTGGCATCAATGGCCCAAGCGTCCGTTACTAGCACTAAAATTACATTTTGAAATTAGTAACAGAGGCTTAGGATGAGATACATAAGAAATTAGGGTTACACTTTATTTTACGGTGTCATTGTTACAGTGTAATTATTTAAGTACTGAGTAATATTCATTAACTACATGTACTTACTATAGGACTATGGTAGGATTAGGGTTTGGTTGAGAATTAGTTGCATGTAATTATGCATAATTTACTGTTATTACTATGGTAAGTACATGTAAGGTGTAACAAGGACACTAAAATAAAGTGTTACTGAAATTAGTCCTACACACAAGAGCATTTTAAAGGGATAGTTCACCCAAAAATGAAAATTCTGTCATTAATTACTCTCCCTCATGTCGTTCCAAACCCGTAAGACCTTCGTTCATCTTCAGAACACAAATTAAGATATTTTTTTATAAAATCCGAGAGCTCTCTGACCCCTCCATAGACAGCTATTTAATGAACACTTTCAAGGTCCAGAAAGGTAGTAAAAACATCGTTAAAATAGTCCATGTGACTCCAGTGGTTCAACCTTAATGTTATAAAGCGACGAGAATACTTTTTGTGCGCAAAAACAAACAAAAATAACGACTTTATTCATCAATTTCGTTCTGGCCTGTGTCAGTCTCCTACGCAGTTTACCTGGTAAATACAGTGCAGCTCCTGCGTCGTCATCACACGCATGCGTCATGGTGCTCACGTGAACAGCATCAGCTGCCGTAGAACTCGAAAGCACTGCACTATTTTTACAACGTAAACTGTGTAGGAGACTGACACAGGCTAGAACGAAATTGTTGAATAAAGTCATTATTTTTGTTTGTTTTTGCGCACAAAAAGTATTCTCGTGGCTTCATAAAATTAAGGTTGAACCACTGGAGTCACATGGACTATTTTAACGATGTTTTTACTACCTTTCTGGACCTTGAAAGTGTTCATTAAATAGCTGTCTAGGGATTAATTAATAACAGAATTTTCATTTTTGGGTGAACTATCCCTTTAAGAACAAAAACCTGACAAATGTCTTGAAATACATCATCTAAATAATGTTTTGAGGTGTGGTAACCGTAGTATAAGCGGAATAATTGACTTGGGCCGCTGAATTATTGAAAAATAATGCACACATATTTTTCTAATAATTCAACGGCCCAGAATCAATTATTTCTTACTTAAAGCATCTACATTCACAAACCACTGTTAATTTTAACAGAAAAGTAAGCTTGCGTGATTTGGTATGGCAAACCACGCAAAGAGCAATTATAATCACTAAAAAGCTGTCACTCATCTTAGTTCATCGTGATCTCACAAAGTTCTGTTATAATTACAATGAATCTCTTATTTCTCTTATTATTAATAATGAGAGGATTGGTGAACAAATGTTGGACATACGTGTTTTTTCCGGTCGCATCGGAGGCAGTAAGTGCATCACATTATGTTTTCATCAACTTACAGGTTATTATAGTTGTATGGGCAAATTTTTTCTATCATTCGACCAAAATCTCATGTTATAAAAAAGTGCTACGCACAGGTTATTTAAGACCGTATTGGCCATGACTCAACGACAAATGCTAGACTTCTTCTCCTCTCCTCAAATACATAAAACATTAACCTTTATACACTCACCTAAAGGATTATTAGGAACACCTGATCAATTTCTCATTAATGCAATTATCTAATCAACCAATCACATGGCAGTTGCTTCAATGCATTTAGGGGTGTGGTCCTGGTCAAGACAATCTCCTGAACTCCAAACTGAATGTCAGAATGGGAAAGAAAGGTGATTTAAGCAATTTTGAGCGTGGCATGGTTGTTGGTGCCAGACGGGCCGGTCTGAGTATTTCACAATCTGCTCAGTTACTGGGATTTTCACGCACAACCATTTCTAGAGTTTACAAAGAATGGTGTGAAAAGGGAAAAACATCCAGTATGCGGCAGTCCTGTGGGCGAAAATGCCTTGTTGATGCTAGAGGTCAGAGGAGAATGGGCTGACTGATTCAAGCTGATAGAAGAGCAACTTTGACTGAAATAACCACTCGTTACAACCGAGGTATGCAGCAAAGCATTTGTGAAGCCACAACACGCACAACCTTGAGGCGGATGGGCTACAACAGCAGAAGACCCCACCGGGTACCACTCATCTCCACTACAAATAGGAAAAAGAGGCTACAATTTGCACGAGCTCACCAAAATTGGACAGTTGAAGACTGGAAAAATGTTGCCTGGTCTGATGAGTCTCGATTTCTGTTGAGACATTCAGATGGTAGAGTCAGAATTTGGCGTAAACAGAATGAGAACATGGATCCATCATGCCTTGTTACCACTGTGCAGGCTGGTGGTGGTGGTGTAATGGTGTGGGGGATGTTTTCTTGGCACACTTTAGGCCCCTTAGTGCCAATTGGGCATCGTTTAAATGCCACGGCCTACCTGAGCATTGTTTCTGACCATGTCCATCCCTTTATGACCACCATGTACCCATCCTCTGATGGCTACTTCCAGCAGGATAATGCACCATGTCACAAAGCTCGAATCATTTCAAATTGGTTTCTTGAACATGACAATGAGTTCACTGTACTAAAATGGCCCCCACAGTCACCAGATCTCAACCCAATAGAGCATCTTTGGGATGTGGTGGAACGGGAGCTTCGTGCCCTGGATGTGCATCCCACAAATCTCCATCAACTGCAAGATGCTATCCTATCAATATGGGCCAACATTTCTAAAGAATGCTTTCAGCACCTTGTTGAATCAATGCCACGTAGAATTAAGGCAGATCTGAAGGCGAAAGGGGGTCAAACACAGTATTAGCATGGTGTTCCTAATAATCCTTTAGGTGAGTGTATATACAGTAGAGTTTCTTGAGTAAAGAAAATGCTGTACTTATTCAAAGAACGTCTCGGTTACGTATGTAACCCTCGTTCCCTGAAGGAGGGAACGGAGACGTACGTCGGACGTCACCGACGAATTGGGATCACTTCTGGGAGCCCCTATCAGCTTCGAGTGTATAGAGAACGGGCCAATGGCCATTGGCGTGCGAGATTTGCATCTCGCGCTCCGCCCCGCATCGCGGGTATAAAGCGGAAGCGGATGCAGCGCACATTTGTTTTTCACTGAGGAGCCGAACTAGTGACTCGGCCGCTGCAGTGATGGTACAGCAACTGTGGCGACGGGACGTACGTCTCCGTTCCCTCCTTCAGGGAACGAGGGTTACATACGTAACCGAGACGTTCCCTTTCAGTCGGTCACGTTCGACGTACGTCGGACGTTACCGACGAATTGGGATCCCTATGGAAAACGCCACAGTTACTACCACTTCCAGCGCCCAGCGAAAGCCCCTCAGACCCCCGTCTGTTCGGGGCGGGGAACTTACGCAGGGAGAGTCACTGCTGCTGTTCCGCAAGACCCACTCAGCAGAGTATTGGATAACGCTGGGAAAGCGTGCCCCGGGGGGCCGCTGCGGAAGCCACATCCTACCCGTAGGGAGGTATCATGTGGAATATACATGTATGGACTGGCCATGGGCAGTACAACATACGGAAGTCCCAGGGGTGGCCCCGGCCAATGCAGGCGGGAGACTACACCGCACAGAGACGGCAGAGCGAGCTCTGCCAAGGGAAAGACACGGGCTCGCCGTAGGGAGCCGTACCGTGGAAGAATACACATATGGGACCGCCGTAGGGGTCACAACATATGGATACCCAGCCTAACACAAGTTCCACCAATGCATACGAGTGTTAGACCTGGCGTCGGACGCTCCGCCACGTCTGACTGCCACGGGTTGCGGAGGACTCAACAGGGTTCGCCGTGCTGGGGAACTCGACTGGAGCATATCAGCTCACGTATCCGGTCCATGAGGAGGGGAATGGCGCAGCAAGCCGACACTAGAACGGGCCCTTCGGTGTTACTGGCTATTTGAAGCGAGCACACGGGAAGAAACCGGCTCTACACGGAGGCTATAGAATCTAGCGAACGTGTTAGGTGTCGCCCAGCCCGCAGCTCTACATATATCTGTCAGCGAGGCGCCGTGCGCCAGCGCCCAGGAAGAGGCCACACTCCTAGTGGAGTGGGCCCTCAACCCAAGCGGGCAGGGCACGCCTTGGGTTTCATACGCCAAGGCGATGGCATCCACTATCCAGTGAGCCATCCTCTGCTTGGAGACAGCCTTTCCCTTCTGCTGGCCTCCGTAACAGATGAAGAGCTGTTCTGAGGTCCTGAAGCTTTGCGTTCTGTCCACGTAAGTCCGCAGAGCGCGAACGGGACAGAGAAAAGCCAGGGCTGGGTCTGCCTCCTCCGAAGGCAGCGCTTGCAGGTTCATCACCTGGTCCCGAAAGGGAGTGGTGGGAACCTTGGGCACATATCCGGGCCGGGGTCTCAGGATTACATGAGAGTTACCCGCCCCGAATTCCAGGCACGATTCGTCGACCGAAAATGCCTGCAGGTCCCCTACCCTCTTGATGGAAGCCAATGCAGTCAGGAGTACTGTCTTCCAGAACAGGATTTTTAACTCTACTGACTGCAAAGGCTCAAAGGGAGCCCTCTGTAATGCGGTTAGCACCAGGGGCAAATCCCAAGAGGGTATAGAGTGAGGGCGAGGCGGATTTAATCTCCTTGCCCCCCTCAGGAACCTGACGACCAGATCGTGCTTTCCTAGGGACTTACCTTCGACCATGCTGTGATTTGCGGCGATAGCGGCAACATACACTTTGAGGGTGGAGGGAGACAGCCTTCGCTCCAACCCTTCTTGCAGGAAGGAAAGCACAGAGCCGATCGAACATCTTCGGGGGTCTTCTCGACGAGAAGAACACCACTCGACGAACAGGTTCCACTTCAACGCGTAGAGGTGCCTCGTAGAGGGGGCTCTGGCGGAAGTGATGGTGTCTACCACAGCCTGTGGTAGGCCACCTAGAACCTCCGCGTCCCGTCCAGGGACCAGACATGGAGTTTCCAGAGGTCCGGACGCAGGTGCCACAGGGTGCCCCGTCTCTGAGTCAGGAGGTCCTTCCTCAGAGGAACGGGCCAAGGAGGTGCTGTCGCGAGGAGCACTAGTTCCGGGAACCAGGTCCGGTTGGGCCAGTATGGTGCAACTAGCAAGACCTGCTCCTCGTCCTCCCTGACCTTGCACAGTGTCTGCGCAAGAAGGCTCACTGGGGGAAACGCATATTTGCGTAGGCCCCGGGGCCAGCTGTGTGCCAGCGCATCCGAGCCGAGGGTCCCCCCGGTCAGGGAATAGAACAACTGGCAGTGAGACGTGTCCGGGGCGGCAAACAGGTCTACCTGTGCGGTCCCGAAGCGACTCCAGATCAGCTGGACCACCTGGGGATGGAGTCTCCACTCTCCTGGGAGCACTTGCTGTCGTGAGAGCTCGTCGGCTGCACGATTGAGCAGGCCCGGGATATGAATGGCACGAAGCGACCTCAGATGCTTCTGACTCCAGAGGAGGAGATGGCGGGCGAGTTGTGACATGCGGCGGGAGCGTAGACCACCCTGTTTGTTGATGTACGCAACGGCCGCAGTGTTGTCCGTACGGACCAGAACGTGCTTGCCTCGTAGCGGCCCTTTGAGGCGGCCCAGCGCAAGATGAACTGCTAACAACTCGAGGCAATTGATATGCCATTGCAGTTGAGGCCCCGTCCACAGACCCGAAACTGCAAGCCCGTTGTACGTGGCCCCCCAGCCGGTGGATGAGGCATCCGTGGAGACCACAGCATGCCTGGACACTTGTTCTAGGGGAACTCCTGCCCGTAGGAACGAAGGGTCCAACCACGGACTGAAGGTTTGGCGACACTTCGGTGTTATTGAGACACGGAATGAGCCGCTCTGCCACGCCCATCTCGGGACTCGGTCGTGTAGCCAGTGTTGAAGCGGCCTCATATGAAGCAATCCGAGCGGCGTCACTGCAGCTGCGGATGCCATATGCCCCAGGAGCCTCTGAAAATGTTTCAGTGGTACCGCTGTCCTGCATTTGAACGAATTCAAGCAGTTCAACACCGACTGGACGCGCTGCTCTGTGAGTCGCGCTGTCAGATTGACCGAGTCCAACTCCATACCGAGAAAAGAGATCCTCTGCACGGGGCAGAGTTTGCTCTTTTCCCAGTTGACCTGAAGTCCCAACAGGCTGAGGTGACTGAGCACCATGTCCCTGTGTTCGCACAACTGTGCCTTCGACTGAGCCAGAATCAGCCAGTCGTCGAGGTAGTTGAGAATGAGAACACCACGCTCTCTCATGGGAGCAATGGCCGCCTCCGCGACCTTCGTGAAGACGCGGGGCGACAGGTACAGCCCGAAGGGTAGGACTCTGTACTGATATGCCCGTCCCTCGAACGCAAAGCGTAGGAACGGTCTGTGTCGGGGGAGAATCGAGACATGAAAGTACGCGTCCTTCAGGTCGATCGCTGCAAACCAATCTTGGGGACGGATGCACCTGAAGATGCGTTTCTGCGTTAGCATTCTGAACGGCAGCCTGTGAAGGGACCGATTCAAGAACCGCAGGTCCAAGATTGGCCGTAACCCGCCGCCTTTCTTGGGTACAATGAAGTACGGGCTGTAGAAGCCTGTCTTCATATCGGCTGGAGGGACCGGCTCTATCGCGTCCTTCGCCAGTAGGACTGCGATCTCCGCCCGTAGCACGGGGGCGTCCTCCTTCGACACGGAGGTGAAGTGAACGCCCCTGAACTTGGGGGGCCGCCGAGCGAACTGAATCGCATAGCCGAGTCTGATAGTACGGATGAGCCAGCGGGACGGGCTGGGGAGCGCTAGCCAGGCTCCCAGCGACCGAACCAGCGGGACCAACCTCCTGAAGAGCTGTCTCCTCCATCTCTGGGTGGCCCGTCTCAGGGTCTCTTACGACGACGCTTGCCACCTGGCTTGGCAGCGGCCTGAGCGGGCTGGACGGCCTTCCCGCGGCCGGCTCCACGCCGTTGCCCTGGTGGAGGCTGCTGCTGGGCTGGGGCGGGAGCGGGGGCGGCGGCGGGCGGCCGCCCTCGGCGACGAGCAGGCGGAGGAGCTGCGGCCGGCGGCTGGGCAGCAGCTGACCGCCGGGGCAGGATGTGTTTGATGGCCTCCGTCTGCTTCTGGACAGTCGAGAACTGCTGGGCAAAGCTCTCGACCGCGTCGCCGAACAGCCCAACCTGGGAAATGGGGGAGTCCAGGAACCGATACTTATCAGTCTCCCTCATATCGGCCAGGTTGAGCCAGAGATGTCGCTCCTGGACCACAAGAGTGGACATCGCCTGACCAATGGAACGGGCGGTGACTTTCGTCGCCCGGAGGGCGAGGTCCGTCGCCGTCCGGAGCTCCCGGAGGAGCTCTGGGTCAGGTCTACCCTCGTGCATGTCCATGAGTGCCTGGGCCTGGTGCACCTGGAGCAACGCCATGGCATGCAAGGCGGACGCAGCCTGTCCACAAGCCTTGTAAGCCTTCCCAGTTAGACTGGAGGAGAACTTACAGGCCTTGGATGGGTGGCGTGGGTCTCCGCGCCAGGTGGAAGCGGACGCCGGACACAGTTGCATCGCGACCGCCCGTTCCACCGGCGGGATCCCCACGTACCCCTTGGCTGGCCCGCCGTCGAGAGTAGTGAGGAGGGAGGAGCCACTCGGCCGGTTTCTGGCAGAAAAAGGTGCCGTCCACGACCTCGTGAGCTCCTCATGCACTTCCGGGAAGAAGGGCACCGGGGCGGGACGCTGAGAACCAGCGCGAGCCGCCCCGAGAAACCAATCATCCAGCCTAGAAGGCTCGGGACACGGTGGAGGGTTCCACACGAGCCCGACCTTTTCGGCGGCCCGGGAAAGCATAGCCGTCAGCTCGGGGTCCGTCTCGGACAACGCCACTCTCCCAGAGGGAGGCAACGCAGCCGGGTCTTCATCCCCCGAGGACTGAAACTCCCCCTCCGATGCAACGATCGACATCCTATCCTCTGCTGGAGCTCCAAAGGTCACCGTTGGACCACCTCGAGAGGGGCCAGCGACTTCCTCCGGAAGCTCAACCGGCTGCGGCACTACAGAGGGTTTAGGGGCCCACGGAGGCTGGCTCGGCGGGTGTGCCCTAAACGTGATCCTCAGGTCACCCTGGCTATTCGCCGAAGTAGGTCTATCCTGCTGGGCAGGGATAGCACTAGATCGGGGCATAGGTAAGGGGACTCCACCCTCCCGAAGGTAGGCGAGTCTCGACCTTAGCGCCGAGATAGTCATGTTCCCGCAATGGGAACACGAGCTATCCACAAACGCTGCCTCGGCATGTTGAATACCCAGACATGTCAGGCAGCGATTGTGACCGTCAGCTGGTGACAGGGAACGACCGCATCCAGAAACGCACGGGTGGAATGACATCTTGAAAAAGACGCAATTTCACACCCGTGTTGCTCTTTTAGAAGAAGCTCTTAACGTGCTGAAGCACCCAGGAACAACCGCGGCAAACACAGGGGATAGTGCAGCCTGTGTTTGCACTCACCGTGGAACGCCCCCACCGAACCAACCGGGATGCTGTAAAAACAGCAGTTTGTTTCACCGATTTCGGTGAGCTCGCGGTTGTCACTGCACGTGCCTTCTCCCCAGCACAAAAGCTTCTTCTCTCGCTCTCTCTCTTTCTCTTGCTGAACAGGAAGTCTTTCATGAGCTTGTTTGGCTCCGAAGTGAATGACAAATGTGCGCTGCATCCGCTTCCGCTTTATACCCGCGATGCGGGGCGGAGCGCGAGATGCAAATCTCGCACGCCAATGGCCATTGGCCCGTTCTCTATACACTCGAAGCTGATAGGGGCTCCCAGAAGTGATCCCAATTCGTCGGTGACGTCCGACGTACGTCGAACGTGACCGACTGAAAGGGAACCAGTTTCTTATTTACTCTTGCATCGCAAACAAGCAGAGACGGTCCAAACTGCGTGCGGCACTTCATTCATGATACGGGCGGGGTGGAGTTATGAGGATTGACTGACAGTTTGATGAGCCAATGGAGTTACAAGGTTTAGTTATTTAACTATGCACACTGTAAAAACTAAAAACATCATTTACTCAGCCCAAACCTGTATGAAAAAGAAATTTTAAGGAATTTACATGCTGTTCTTTTCCATAGAATGAAAGCATAAAGATATGAGAGTGATTAAATGAATACAGAGATTCACAGACTACAAATATCCACATTATTACAAAACTTGGGCAGCAGTGCAACTAATAAATAGCCACTGTTTTACTAGCAGTGCAAACAGAAGCTCAGCTTCATCACAGCAGGCATTTAACAAGCTTCTGACGAACAGAGCCCACTCACTGACGTGAACCTGCATCACTTTCTGGATGCACTGCAGGGAAATCTATGATAGCTAATCGTAATCCAAACACTGAACTACATCTGCAGTTTAGCACACGGCGGCTGAGGGGTTAGTCATGCCTGCAGATAGGAAAAACACACACGATAGCAGTTAACAATCCTTTCCTCAAAAACACTCCAAGATAACAATTTTTAAAGTAGTGCCTGGATTTATGATGGTAGAGAGATTAAAATCTCTTCCTGCTTCTGTTTTTTCACTGAGAGGTTTAAAAGCATAGTTAAGCTAAAAATGAAAGTTCTGTCTTCAGGTACTGACCTTCATGTCGTTCCAAACCCAAATCTTTCTTGTCTACGGCATCAGAAGAATATAGCACACAAGTCATATAGTCTACTTTTATGGTGGTTTTTGGAGCTTGACAGGAGAAGAGCAGCATGGATATTCTTTAAAGTTGGCATGAAATGGAAATTCAGTGTAAAATGCATCTTAATAGTGTTATTGTGAACAATTCATAATTTTTCATCAAAACGACAGACTTTTTGGTGACATATGCTGGACTTCTCCAATCATTTAGTCTGCTTAAACTCCACCACTTTCTCGCATTCAGATCTGCCTCCATCCAATCAACAACCACGGGATATAACCAAGTCCCCGCCCTATATGTTTAACTTTTTTGATAATCCATTTCACTAGGATGTATGTCACAATATGGAAGAAATGATCTGTCACTGTAAGGTTGCAAAAGGGGCGGAACATTTCTGGTAAATTTCCTCAAACTTTCCAGAACTTTCCATGGGAAGTTCAGCTGGGGAATTTTAGAAATATTGTTAAGTTGGAAACTTAATGGGAATTTATGGGAATTAAGGGGAATTAATTGGAAATGAGTTTTTCTATTTGGATTTATACAAACTGAATAATATACCACCATAAATATAAACATTTTGTTTGGTCATAAGCAGACATGCATTTAAACTAATACAAATTTTAAAAAAAAATTTTATTTGTGAGTAGAATTTTAATCGATTCTTTTATTGAACAAAAAAGTGTGCTGTGTGCATGTGATCGAGGAATGCGCAGGGTAGAAAATCAACTGAATTTGCTTTAAATCTGGTTGTTTTAACCAAGATTATGCTGCAAGATCTTTTTATTTTCAACTACATTTAAGTTCCCTTATGGGATTTGCAAATTTCCAGCTTATTCCCAATAATTCCCATATATTTCCATTAATTCCCATGGAAAGTCTCCAAATTCCCAGAATTTTGCAAACCTAGTCACTACTTCTGTTACATCGCATCTTTAAAATTTCTAGTGCGTTTAAGTCATGTTGCAATGGTTGTGCTGAGTGCAAATGAACACTATACCATAAACTCAAAATACTATTAAAAACCATGAAGAAGCTAATTGTTATTGAATATAATAATTATAAATGTTGACAATTTAGTTTGTACACATTTCCTGAACCGTTAATGAAAAATAGCAGTGAAGATAGCCAGAAAGAACTCATTTAGCTGGTTTGTGAGGAGGCAACATTATGCAACAAGACTACATTTCCCATCACTCTCTGCTGCAGCATAGGAATCAATGAATACACAGATTTCACCAAATGTGCATCTATGTATGTTGCATTAGAATTAAAAAGCTTCCAGACTTTTTGGAAAGTCAACATCCATCTTATTTAGACCAAAATCACATCACGCACATCATGTTGTAATTTCCGAACTGAAAAGTAGGAACTTCCCTGAAGCACTTGAAAACAGGATTACTAATTTCGTAATTACTTGAAAATGTTTTTAGTCACTCTGCTGTCATAAGCCTTAATGGTGAAGTATGCTAGATAAGTATATGAAATGCATAACATCACAATTTAATGCTTCTATACAGTATTAGGGTTTGCAAAGGGGCTGAAAATTTCTGGTAAATTTCTAGAAACTTTCCAAAAGTTTCTGAAAAATTCCAAAAAAATCCTGGAAAGTTTCTGGAAACTTTGCAACCATATTCTATACACTGATGATCATGAATAAAATGATTATAACTTATCTTTTTTTTTTTCTTTTGCTGTTGCTAGATTTTGCATGTCATAACTGATCATATTTGATCATAATTTCAAATCAGTACTGGCAGTACCGCACATGCTCAGATACTTTTTCTGTTAAATGTATAACAAACTAAATTCAATAAGTGGAAATGTGAACTGTGAGTGAGAGCATTTTGTCCTTGGCTGTTTCTCTATTCATGGAACTTCAAAAAATAATTTGCTTCCATAAAGCTCCACAAAATATTTGAGAGAATTATTGGGTTACAACCAATAGTAAATGATACTCCACAAATTTGTTTAACTACACACATGATGTTCAGAGTCATTATAATTGATAGAGATCTGGTACAACATGATGTAGCCAAATAATTCCTAGAAGTTGCTCCAGACAAGAAGTTGCTGTGTTTTCAGTACTTCGAGACCCTGGTGAGGAAACCCAAACCTTTAGTTTTTCCTGATTGTTACATGGGAACATGGAAAAAACTTGTCAACAGACCACTGGAAAGCAAGAATGGTTAGCACATGGTCAGTGGAATATTATAGTGACAGCTAGTTTTAACTGAAAGCAAAGCAGGTTTAAAAGGTGTGTATCCTTTATGGTATATCCTGAATCAACACAAGAATTACCATTGTAAATACTTAAACCTCTGCCAGATTAAAATAACATGCCTGGAATTCTTCAGCAATCAGTGTTTGTGTATCATGTTTAAGAGAGATTAGGAACATTTTTAGATGCATTCAATATGTGGACCTTATGGTTGGGATTGGGAACTTTTGTAACTCTCGGTTGGGAGTATAGGACTAGAGTGGCAATATTTGGAAATACATTATATTGCCAAAAGTTTTGGGACGTCTGCCTTTACATGCACATGAACTTTAATAACATCTCATTCTTAATCTGTAGAGTTTAATATGGAGTTGGCCCACCCTTTGCAGCTATAACAGCTTTAACTCTTCAGGGAAGGCTTTCCACAAGGTTTAGGAGTGTGTTTATGGGATTTTTGACCATTCTTCTAGAAGATAGATATTTGTGAGGTCAGGCACTGATGTTGGATGAGAAGGCCTGGATTGCAGTCTCCACTGTAATTCATCCCAAAGGTGTTCTATCGGCTTGAGGTCAGGACTCTGTGCAGGCCAGTCAAGTTCCTCAGCCGCCAAACTCGCTCATCCATGTCTTCATGGACCTTGCTTTGTGCACTGGTGCGCAGTCAAGTTGGAACAGGAAGGGGCCATCCCCAAACTGTTCCAACAAAACTGGGAGCATGAAATTGTCCAAAATGTCTTGGTATGCTGAAGCATTAAGAGTTCCTTTCACTGGAACTAAGGGGCCAAGCCCAACCCCTGAAAAACAACCCCACACCATAATCCCCCCTCCATCAAACATTCAATCAAACTTTACACTTGGCACAATGCAGTCAGGCAAGTACTGTTCTCCTGGCAACCGCCAAACCCAGACTAGTCCATCGGATTGCCATACAGAGAAGCGTGATTGGTCACTCCAGAGAACACGTCTCCACTGCTCTAGAGTCCAGTGGCGGCGTGCTTTACGCCACTGCATCCGACCCTTTGCATTGCACTTGGTGATGTAAGGCTTGGATGCAGCTGCTCGGCCATGGAAACCCATTCCATGAAGCTCTCTACACACGGTTCTTGAGCTAATCTGAAGGCCACATGAAGTTTGGAGGTCTGTAGCTACTGACTCTGCAGAAAGTTGCCGACTTCTGTGCACTGTGCACCTCAGCATGCGCTGACCCCGCTCTGTGATTTTACGTGGCCTACCTCTTCGTGGCTGAGTTGCTGTTGTTCCCAATTGCTTCCACTTTGTTATAATACCACTAACAGTTGACCGTGGAATATTTAGTAGTGAGGAAATTTCACGAATGGACTTATTGTACAGGTGGCAACCTATCACGGTACCACGCTCCTGAGAGCGACCCATTCTTTCACAAATGTTTGTAGAAGCGTCTGCATGCCTAGGTGCTTGATTTTATACACCTGTGGCCATGGAAGTGATTGGAACATGTGATTGATCATTGAAATTTAATGATTTGGATGGGTGTCCCAAAACTTTTGGCAATATAGTGTATTTGGTATTGGAAATTATGTTTTGATGACTTTCTATTCATCAGTTTAATGGGCTTTTAAAAACATCCCGAATCATCAGTCTCTCCTTTTCACTGCTAACTAGGCTATTTTCTGTTCCTCTTTCTCTGGTCCGTCTAACAGAAATACAACCTCTGGCCTAAAAGGTTTTTTTGGATGGTCATGGGTGATGGCCAAGGTCATCGTGAATTAAACCTTGGAACATATAAAAAGGAAAGAAAGAAATCTGAGTTGCGAGAAACTTCCCATTAAACAGTGAAATGGCTGCAATGGCTTTGTTAAGGGTGTCATCATACAATGCAATTTATGACTCTCAGCAACCACTACTGCATCCACCAAATGAAGAGATTTTGGCAGCAGATCATAGATAAGGAATTTCTATGCCAGCACTATGTGGGAAAAGTACATATTTGAGGCTAGATTTTGTGTCCGTGCTTGTGTATGTGAGGTGAGACTATTTAAGCTCATGTTTCAGTATCCTGAAATCATGATCTGATAATTATATGGCTCAAAAGTATCATGGGATGGCTGTGGCTTAGTGGTAGTTGGTAATTGAAAGGTTGTAGGTTTAATCCCAAAGTGTGATGCATGAGATACCATCATTGTAGTCTCGTGTAGCCAGACCTTTGATGAACAGCAAAAGGTCTAGTCCAAAATGTACCTTATTCTGACTTTAACAGGAAGAGACTAAGGCTACTAAGTGCCTCAAACAAAACTCTTAACTATTCTTAATTTTACAATATCACTTACACCAAGCTTGCTTTAAATGATTTCCATTTGAGCAGTGCCGCTGTTATGAGTGATGAATCATCTAAACGAAAGGATAACAAGTCCAGATGCTCCTCAACAAACTGTCCAAAACATTACTTGCATATGGAGTTGTTGACAGGATCTAATTTGGGAGCATCTAGATGTGGTGTGATACAGATTCTAGGTCACCACTGAAATTAAAAGAAGCAGAATTTTAAGCAAACAAATGCTCCACTGGTCCAATTTTGACTACAATCAACCTCAGCCTACCATCAAAGGTTGACCAACAAAGGACCGCAGGAAAAGTCTATATGTGACATTCATAAGTGAGTAAACAAAAGCAGATTAAGCCAAATTGTTCAAGACCAGCCCATATGGGTAACAACTGTAAGCAATTTTCAAATCTCAAAAGACCAAAGAAAGCATTTTTCTGAAATTTGGAGGTACTGTATATTGCTTGCTTGCACTAGTTTTGCCATATGTGACACTTTTACATTTAAAGTCTCCCTGTAGTCAATAATTTTATCCCTTAAACACCTTTGATCACCAAAACGACATACTTAAACGTTTTTTTATTCATGCCTTAAAATCGCTTAAATAGATATATAAAATAGCAGGGATGGGGGCCTCCACATGGCTTTGATTTTCTAGCAATTTTAGAGTCCAAATAATTTTTTTAAAAAACTTATTTTGTATAAAACAAAAAAATGTTTAGTACAGTAGCCTGCATATGCGTAAACTTAAACTTTTAGAACTTTTTTACACTTTCATTGAAGTGCTTTCACTTTAATTAACAATAATTGCAATAATTAACTTGCTTTATCACTCCCCTTATAAATACACACCATACTTTAAAAAAATAGGATAAATATTAAATATATTGGTTAAAACCAAATATTTTCGTATTAGTGTATTTATTGGCTAACATTTTATGTACAGAATGTTTGTCTCTTACCTCCCAATTCAGAGGCTAAATCCTTCGAAGGCTGAATGCGTCACAGCGAATCGACGAATGCTGTCCCATTTCGAAGTCTCCTTTGAATGCAGACTCCAGGGCCATGAAGGATAAAACGAATGGATCCTTCGCAGCGTTGCCTATCCCAAGATTCATTGCGCACTGGTGACGCCTGGATTATCACAGTTAAAGAGCAATCCTCCGTTGGCTAGGGCTGCATTTAAATCCATTTTTAGTCATAAACTCACAAACTTCCCTAAGCACTTCCCCTCTGGGGAATCCCCGTCACCATTTTGAAGTGCATTCATCATGTAGGCGAAGGAATTTTATTTGGACAGACCCTCGACCCCTCGATTTTGACAGAGGTCTACTCAATATGTACACTTCAGGCAGATCCATAGACCACAATGCAACACGATTTTTGGGTCACAGCAACATTGCAAGGGTTCAGCCAGTAGTGGGCACTTGTGCAATGTAAGCAATGACCTACATCCGAGTGAACGAGACAGAGGGAAGGGAATAACAAAGACACCTTAAATGCAGCCCATTTAACCATCCCATTTAACATAGTTAAGACCTTTGTGGACTTCGGAGGCATGGCATTTGAAGTCGGTGTCCTTTGAAGGATGCAGCCTCTAAATTGGGACACAGCTCATATATGGCACTTGGAGGACTGATATGATATCCTCATGTGTCATCATATGACGTTACATCGCTCTTCTTCACTGGTCATAATGGCTCAAGAGCGACCTCTAGTTTTGTGTATGAATGAAGCGCACATAGTATCAGATCAGCGTAATTTAGTGGAAATGGTTAAGAATTAAGATGATACGACAAGTAAACATGAGAATCCAGTAGTATTTATCAAAATGTGCACACTTTTGGATTAAAAGCTATACCACAATGCTGCACATAACAAATGTTCCAGCGATTGCATGATTGAACAGGTATGTGCTTCTTTAGTCGCTGTTTGGATTTAAATTGGCAAATGCTTAAGAGTCAATGACTGGATCATTATTGCAGTGATTATTATGTTTCTAGCATGTTATATGTTTGGCAACAGTTCTTCTAACCCTAACTGATGGAGTGTGTAGCTTTTTCAATGTACCTTAAATTCATTGAAAGTCTTTGGGATGTGCTGGAGGAGACTTTACAGAGTGCTGGACTTGACCAAAAATATATGCCTCTTCATGGAAATAAATGTTGTGATGTTATGTCCATCAAGAGGTGCATCAATCTTTGGTCAAGATCTCGTAACTGGCGTGACGATGACATCGGACGTAGCGTAAGCATTTTGAACTGCGAGAGGCACTACACTTTCTTCATAAGTTGAATACGGAAGGTGGTCGCGCGGAAGCTAGATATTTTACTTTATAACCTGTTAAATATGGATATTTTTCTTACACAAACCCATCGATTCACTTCAGAAGCCCTTTATTAACCTCCTGGAGCCGTGTGGATTACTTTTTTAATGGATGGATGCACTTTTTTGGGCTTCAACTTTTGGGCTTCAACTTTTGGGCTGCCATTTACTGCCATTATAATGTTTGGAAGAGCCATGGACATTTTTTAATATAAGATTGTATTCGTCTGAAAGTAGAATGTCATATACACCTAGGATGACTTGAGGTTGAGTAAATCATGGGGTAATTTTCATTTTTGGCTGAACTATCCCTTTAATATAAAAATAAACTGTTTAAAAGTTTTAGACCTCACCCTTCCATGAAATGTGTCTTGTCATCTTCCCACATGTGGGTTTAGTGAGCACACTCCTGTCTATAGTGTAAAGTGTGCTAAGAGTCTCAGTGTGAGCCGGGCCCCTCAAGCGAGAAAAATTAAAGTCTGACGCATCGCAGGCTCTTTCACCACCATGAACATGTGGAACATGTAACGTCCACACATTTATGCACAAGATGTCCAGAACATTAATAGGCATTAAAACCCAGAGGGCTTAAGTCTCATCTGGATCTCAAAAGCAGAGCGAAAAGACACTCTGACCTACATTCACCCAGTGATCGTCTTTTCCCCAGGACATGCAAATAAGGTGGTGGAAAATACCCAGCATGCCGTTTCTGCAAAGGGGCTCGGGACGTTTCTCTTCAGCCAGTTCCAGATGTACAGATGGTCCTCGCAGTGTTCGAGCTGAGGGGGGCTCCTTGACCCCCTTAAGAGTTAAAGGACAAGAACAGAAAAAAATGAAGGTGCTTGCTTTAATACTGTTGCATTATTGCCCACATAATTTGCTTGACATAAATGACATTTTTAGGAAATAGATTTTGAACAGGCTTGTTTGTTCATGAAGTTTTAATTTTTAGTTTTACTTCTTGATTCAGTAATCATATAGTATTTTTCACAAATAAAGAAATGGTTAAAAATATGAATAAGTGGGGGAAAACACTGTAACCAAAAGTGCACTCAGTAATCTAGTAAGTAAGTCTGTATGCAATGTGAATAATATTTCATCAAATAAATACCAAATAGAGCTAATTTTACATACAGTACATACAGTCATATTTGACATGAATATGACATAATGGCCAACAGGATACTGTATAGCACAGGATAGTTTGCTGCAGGCGTGACGTCAAAACCCAGAAGACAGTTAGAATGGTGCAGGGATGACCCTTTTTTGTAGGCCAAACCCTGGAAATGAGTTTTAGCACTAGTCCCTAAGTCAATGGGTTTTTTGAATGGGTTTTTGATTAAATGGCTGAAATAAAGTCTGCGGTGAACACAAGCTCAAGATACTTTCACGTTTTATTCAACGACATAAAATAAATCAGTAATACACCCTTTTTTTAAAGCTGTTACGTGTCTTGAAAAAGGCGGTTGCTAACAAGTGGCTAAATGGGAATACAGAGGCTGTTGGGGACATTAAACGTCATCAGCCGAACAGGTAAGCTCAGTCCACTGTCAGAAATGTAACGCCCCTTAGGCCGTGTGTCCAACACGTTCTCACAGCCAACTCGTCACATATTGATGCTTGGTTTTTAACACACAGGGTACCCCTTTAGCGTCATACACAGATGCATTGGGCATGGGAATGTTATCGTCATGATGAAATTAAGATTTTGCCATTATGACATGTTGGAGTGTGATTCTCAATGTAATCAGCCAGCATAATTCTATTTACATTTATTTTATTTAGACATATATAACAGATATACAGATATAACAGGCAGATACGACTGCAGGCACAGTTTATTCAAAAAGTACAAATATTCCAAATGTTCCGAGGCCAAACGATTGATCTGTGTGAAGAAAATCCCCAAAAGCGGTCAGCGTCTCCATCCGCCGAAGATCATGCACACATTCAAAAACTGCCGCCTGAAGAAACGGTACGTCAGCTTTGATAGTGAAATTACATTGGCTCTCGTATGTCTCGTGACCGACTGCGTCATTACATCAGCTTTGATTGTAAAATGTCATTGGTTCTTGTGTGTCTTGTGACCGAATGCGTCATGCTAAAGAGTCGGGTGTATCTTTTGAATGAGATATGACTGAGTGCGTGCGTGCGTGTGTTCACGGAGTGGCGGGATCATCATTTCAGTGATTAAAACATAAAGAAGACTTGGAATGCAACACGAGTTAATACTTTTATACTGTTTTTGCTCAGTTTTTGCAATAAATACCTGTGACTGTACTTTTATTTACCTTTTACGTGTTTTATATTGTTGAGAAGTGGGTAGGTTTAGGGTAGGAATGGGGTTAGTTGCTCCAAAATATAAAAGTAGCCTATAAATATTTATAAAATCATGTCTACTTTTGCAAATGCAAAGAGTTAAATGCGTCTTGATCTGACGCATTGGGTAAACAACTGAAATCAATGGATTACCCTGCATGTCGAAAAATGACGCTTAAGGGGTACCCTGTGCGTTAAAAATTGACGCCGAAGGGTCCTGACCAAGCATCAATATGTGATGAGTTGGCAGTGAGAACGTGTTGGTGTGTCTTCTGAAAATGTCTTGCTGCGGATGTTAAGCAAAAGTTACTTTAGATAAACATCACATTTGTATTTCATTTTTGTGTTTTTATTGCTGAAGTAAGAGAGTTGAACTTTCTTCTCCTGTGTTCTATTCTCCTGTGCATCATTTACTCATGTACTGTAAGGTTTGTTAAATTTGATTTAAGTGTAAGGTTGGGAAACCCCACTGAGCTATGATACAATTCGAGCACTGGCTGGTTCCCGCAAAGATCATTCCGTCCCCTTATTTTCATTCACCATAACAAAACATAAAACTGTCATAGCTACCATCCACTCACAAGCAATTATTTATGTACAACAACTTCCAGCTGAAAAAATGTAACGGGATGTTCTGTTCATATCCTCGCTCAAATGAGCAGCCCAGGGTGATGTCTAAGGTAACAGCTGGGTTACATGCTGGAGAACATGTTCTGTAATCCACCCCAGCAGATAGAATACAATGATTGATGGTTTAAGAATAGAGGTTAGTGTTCATGAGCACATGCTGGAGTTCTCTGAGGTCAGTGTGCTGCTTCTGGGTCAGAGATAAAAACACGGCACTGGAGGGTAGGAGCGGACAGATGATGAATGGATGTCACAAAACAGGTGAGTGTTTCCCTCAGAGGATAATGATGTGTAAGAAATTATGGTTTATGTGACTCAGCAGGGAATTTCAGAGGGTTTTTAGTTTTGAAGATGCACATAAAGCCAAACACGCACATTAGAGCCTTTCCAGATCATAAAAGGCAAAGCTTTTCCTGTGTTTTCACATAAATGGTTGATCTTGTTGGGCATTTGCACTAACATACAGTACAATTTTCCTTCTCAAATCAACAGTGAAACTAGAAAAAGAAACTTTGTAGTATATTTAGCATTTAAAAGTCAGTTCTGCAATGGATCTACGGGTAAATCAAGTGTCTGGAGGTTGATGAAAGTCAGCAGAGAGTGTTGTTGAAATAGTAATTCGGAGCCACTTTGAGCTGGGCTTCATTTTTAGCATAAAATGTCTCACAGATGGGACTAACAATGCTTCTATGTACACATCTTTATATCAAACAGGCCTTGAAATCGGAGGAATCGCTTGATGTGTGCAATACGAACATCAGAATGAAAATTTCAGAATCCGAAATGTGCCATGAACATTTTCATTGGCCAGTAATATAAGCCATGCAGAGAAAACCCAGCTTTAACTTCTCATCCATGTGGAATACAATGGAACAAGCCTAAACCTGAGCAGCATTAGTACAGCCTGTGACAGTGATACCTGTGAAGAAGGCAATTCAACCTGACAGTTAGGTCATGGAACATCTCATTTATATAATCTGTTATATATGTATAGCAAGGGATGCTGGAGGGGAAGCTTTAAATGTTTGTTTCCTTTTTCGAAAAATTTCATAGATCCGCGTCACACTCCTCCAACTGATGCCATTCGCTCAAGGCTAAAAGACAATGGCTGCATTGTGAGGCTAAGAATGATTTTCCCTTCTTAGAAGCTCGATTTGCAGGCCAGGCATGGTGAAGCTGTTATATAAGCCATGATTTCTATGACATACACACTGCATGGAGCCCGTCATGTCTTTCCTGTAGTTTCAACACTCATCATCTTGATATGTAACAAGGAGAGGCCATGAACATATGACTGTGTGTCATATGTGTGTGTTCCTCTGGTAGTCGATACAAATATGTGTAACATTTCACGGTTCTCTATATCACAGCAAAGTGAACAACAGCACAACAAATATACTATTGAATATTATTTTAATATTTTTTATCATCAATTATTTATTTTATTATTTGATTTCATTAATCAATTTTAATTTAGGTTGCACTTTATTTTACAGTATTTGGACTTACAAGTACTTACAGCGTTCTTACCTAAGAAAGTACTGGTTAATATAAGGCAACTACATGGGTTAAGGTTAGGTTTAAGGTTAGGTTCAGGGTTAGTACCTAGTTTATACACAGTTATTATATTCACTGTAATAAGTATGTACTATGGAAGCTTGTTTCCGCCACAAAATAAAACATTTTAAAAGATAATTGCGACTTTTTTTCTCACAATTGTGAGTTAACGTCTCACAATTCTGAGAAAAAAAGTCAGAATTTTGAGTAATAAAGTCAGAATTGCGAGATATAAAGTCAGAATTGTGAGATATAAAGTCAGAATTGTGAGATGTAAATTCAGAAATAAGTTATAAAGTCAGAATTGTGAGATATAAAGTCAGAATTGTGAGATATAAAGTCAGAATTGCGAGATATAAAGTCAGAATTGCAAGTTATTGCGAGATATAAATTCAGAATTGCAAGTTATAAAGTCAGAATTGCGAGATATAAAGTCAGAATTAAAATATAAAGTCAGAATTGAGATATAAAGTCGGAATTGAGATATAAATTAAGAATTGCAAGTTATAAAGTCAGAATTGCGTGATATAAAGTCAGAATTGCGAGATATAAAGTCAGAATTAAGATATAAAGTCAGAATTGAGATATAAAGTCGGAATTGAGATATAAATTAAGAATTGCAAGTTATAAAGTCAGAATTGCGTGATATAAAGTCAGAATTGAGATATAAAGTCGGAATTGCAAGTTATAAAGTCAGAATTGAGATATAAAGTCGGAATTGCGAGTTATAAAGTCAGAATTGAGATATAAAGTCTGAATTGAGATATAAAGTTTGAATTGCGAGTTATAAAGTCAGAATTGCGTGTTATAAAGTCAGAATTGAGATATAAAGTCAGAATTGCGAGTTATAAAATCAGAATTGCGTGTTATAAAGTCAGAATTGAGATATAAAGTCAGAATTGAGATATAAAGTCAGAATTGCGAGTTATAAAATCAGAATTGCGTGTTATAAAGTCAGAATTGAGATATAAAGTCAGAATTGAGATATAAATTCAGAATTGCGAGTTATAAAATCAGAATTGCGTGATATAAAGTCAGAATTGAGATATAAACCCGCAATTCTGACTTTTTTCTCGCAATTGCAAGTTTATATCACGCAATTCTGACTTTAAAACTCACAATTCTGAAATTGCGAGTTATAAAATCCAATTCTGAGGGGGGAAAACAGGCTTTTTTTCTCCGAATTGCGAGTTTATATCTCACAATTCTGACTTTATATCTAGCAATTGTGTGTTATAAAGTCAGAATTGCGAGATATAAACTTGCAGTTCTGAGATAAAATAAAAAGTTGCAATTGCCTTTTTTAATTTTTTTTATTCTGTGGCAGAAATAAGCTTCCATAATGTACATATGGAACAGGACTGTAAAATAAAGTGCTATTTTAATTTAAAACAAAAAGTGAAAATTTTAAATATGAATCTGCAAGGTCTAATATTATTTTGGCACATGTCCACTATAGTTATTTTTTCCTTTCTTTTTTCCTTTCTTTCTTTTTTGTTTTGTTTTACCCATTAGGATTCAAACGATTGCATTTGCATGTTGGCTATGCTGGTCTAGTTTAAGTTTTCCAATAGGGTGCATTAGATATTCTTACAAATGAACTGTATAGCCAAAAAAGGTGACACCACGATTCAAGCTGAAACATTGTAAACTCCATTGCTTAGTTGAAAGGTGAGCCGCTTGACCTCAGGGTGATAGTTAAATGGCAGCATAACAATTTGAGGCATGTTCCTCAGGGTTACAGGTCAACATGTTTTCAGGTATGAAAAACAAAGCAGTTATGACCTGATTCTGGTGTACAAGTTTTCTCTAATTTGTCCAAGCCACAGCACTATCCAGTTCGGTCTTTTGAAGTGACTCATTAAGAGTTTACAAGGCAATCATAGAGACTCCGAGTATTACCAGCTGTAGAAACCATTTTATATATGCACCAGAAAGACGTATGTAGGGTTAAAGCTCTAGCCAAAGGCATCGCACAGGCCTGTTGAGTTGATTCTGGCAACTCACTTCGTTGTAATATGTTGTGTTGGTAAAGCAAGCAGCTCTAGACCTGATCACAGCTGCAAATGAGTGACGTTTTGTTTGAGTCATGATAGGGAGTGGTTTTCCAAATTGTAATTTCTTTTTTTCGTTCCAGTTTGTTATGCTTGTAATGCTCTTCTCAGAGCACGGGACGTTCTAAAGTAGATCTCTTGTTTTATGGTGCTCTGTGCTGATGATGTAGTAGGAGACACATGCTAGGCTGTAGTTGCATAATTTTTGGGCATCTTGATTCATGAATATGTCTTTGTTCACATCCTGTGGGTCAGACGAGGCTCACTGGAACAAGTGCTTCCCTTTGCATGTCGCATGCAGTGGCACGTGTTGGAAGCACTTTCATTATAATCACTTTCCCCCCGCCCCAATTTCCGCCGATGTCCCTTGAGGTAAAGTTGTTTGGCAAGGAAAAGGCTGGACGTCCTTCTAGACGAGACGTAATGTGCAGCGGTTAGCAATGGGCGCAGATAGACAAGTGCTTCTGTCTGTGATGATGAAATAGAGGGATACTGTACTTTCCACCAGGTCAAATCACTGGATGAAGAGAGGCATATGCCATCTGCCGGTTCATCTTATGTCCTGCTCATGTACGCATTGTCCTCCCTGAACCCAGACTCCCTTCAGGCTGTTTGCCATTATAGGGGTGCCTCCAGTCCGTGTATTAGGTCCAATCAAATTTTGGAGGGAACAGCTTCACACAAGCACAGACATGCACACCCACAAACACAAAAGCTGTAGGGAAAAATCCTTGATGGAAGAAAAAGTGAGAGAGTGTGTGGTCGAGCGAGCCCAGTAAATGAAAGCCATGCTCACCCCCCACAAATGTGTGTGTGTGGAACGGTGAGGGTGGGTGTGATTGAGGCACACATCAGCAATCTCCTCCCTCCCTGGTCACTATACATCCTGGAGGACTCCTCGCACTGTCTATCACTCAGCAGAGGCACACGGTGAGCTCAAGAAGTCCTGACTTGACACCAGCAGAAGAACCAGCAGCAACTGTCTTAGAGAAATCAGGCAGCATCCCTTCTCGATTGGAGCAGAGCACCATGGCAGGCAGCGCTGTCCTTCACTTGGGCTTCCTTCTGACGCTTGCAGGAATTCTCCTCCTCGCATGCAGCTCCGCACAAAGAGTCAGAGGCAAGTTCAGCACCACGGTGCCGCATGCTCGCAGTGTCATGCCCTTGTGCTTATTTTTTGTGATGCACCTGTTTGTGTTTGAGAATGCCATGCATTTCTGCAGCAGTTCTTGTATAATTAGGATAGTAATGTGATAGTTGCAGGTGTTAAGCTCTAACTACAGTACAAAGTTCATTATCATTAACCTGTTGTATTTGCATTGCAAGGTGCCCTGGACTGGTCATCGATTTTAATTTTCATTAATTTTAAGAACATGCAATGCATTTTGCAATTGCAGGTGCATTTGGGCATGCATGAGCAGAACTGAGTGTGTATTATGAGAATTATATGCAGCAGTCAGTCTCGCATGATTATAGATGGGGCGAAGCCAAACTCTGCAAAAGAGGGGAAAAAAAGGATAACTGGAGCCTGAAAGGTGCTGGAAAATGAGACACGTGCAATCTGTCTGCAGGTGCAGTCCAACTTGAGAAACCAGCCAGGCACTTAGATTTTTTGTCTTTGCTGGTTGCAAAATTACATTTAATTTTGATACACTAAAATTGGAAACAATAATGGTTACCTCATGGTGTATGCAGCTGGCCAAAATTGAATGTTTCTTTTGTGCATGTATGTATGTATGTATGTATATATTCCATAAAGGTGTTTGATTGTGTGTGTTCTAGTCTAGTGCATGTGTGTATGTGTGCATGTGTGCAGAATGAATACATTGCACTTTGGCATTTGTGTATGTGTCTACATATCTTCCAACACCATCCTTCTCAGTACCAGAGTTGTACGTGCATATGTGGCGTGTATCTGTGCAAGTATCTCATGCCTCCAGCATCCCTGTGTGCTCAGATTAGCTCCGGCATTAGTAATACAAGCTCTCGGTTCACTATCAGCGCTCGTTCATCAGCTATTAAAAACCACCTCCATCTCCGGAGGGGAAGAATGTCTGCACTGGCTCAGTGCCCTTTCTCTTGTACTGAGAGTTATTCATCACAGCTAGTCAATCAGCCCAGCAGCGTTCTGTGTTTATATTTCGTTGGCCAACTTTGTTTCCTTATGGATGTTGACAGGACAAAAAGACAGTTTAAATTAGTGGGTGGGGATGAGTTCAACAAGTGTGAAGACATATTGAAAATATATCATTCTTGCTGAAAAGAAACACACTTATCTGGCCATTCTGGTGTGGTTTGCTGGTTTTAGAGTGGTTTTGGGCACTTTTCAGCTGGTTTTCCTTGGAGACCACTTCTGTGAAACAGCTGTACACCAGTTTGGTCAAGTTGGGAGACCAGCTAAACCAGGTAGGATAAGCTTGGTCAGACTGGGAGACCAGCTAGACCAGGTTGGACAAGCTTGGCCAGACTGGGAGACCAGCTAGACAAGGTTGGACAAGCTTGGCCAGGCTGGGAGACCAGGTAGGACAAGCTTGGCCAGACTGGGAGACCAACTAGACCCGGTTGGACAAGCTTGGCCAGACTGGGAGACCAGCTAGACCATCTTAAACCAGTTAAAACCAGCAAACCATCTTAGTCTGGTTTAAGTTTTTTTTTTTTTTTTTTTTTTTTCAGCATGAATGAACTTGATTGATAATTGATGCCTTATAAAGGATACTGAGCTGTCTGAGCTGTCTCCATGTTCGCCCTTAGCTTCTACTTGTTACTGTACTTCGTGTTGCCGTGGGGCAAAGACAGCTTAACAACACATGTGCAGGCAGCTGTATTGTAAAAGCAAGCCATAGAGGTTCACAATGCACACTGGGAACTGCAGCCAAATGTTATTGGGGAAACAAACATTGGATTTCGAAATGAGCATGTGTTTAGAAATATTGTTAGCAATCAAGGGTTGTCTTAACGCTACTAATACTGGTTGTTAATATCAAAATGTGTGTAGATGAACACCTCTGAAAAGTCAGAACAAGACAAAGTGGATAAAAAAGAATTTGGGGGGTGAAGGGGAGATGGGAGCAGCTGTTGAGTGCAGAGATCAGGACTGTTGTAAATGTGCCTAAAAGACGAATGATTTGCTGAAGAATGGGAAAACATTAGATTTACTCACTCCCTCCGCGCCCTCAGGTGATTTTCTTCTTCTGAAGTTTAGTGCTATTTTTAAATCATCTCCTTGGATATTTGGGTCATGTTTGTCCTTTAATGGGGTGCGAAAGAGCCTGGAGTTCTGCATAAGGACCAGATTTCTAAATTTTCCATGAAAAGTGCTGACTTAAAGAAATAGTTCACCCAAAAATGAATTAACTTTCTCTCATTTCGTTCCATTGCATGACCTTTTCGTCTGCAAATTAAGACGTTTTAAAGAATGTTTCAACTGTTTTCAACAACTTTGGACCCAACTGACGTTCATTGTATAGACAAAAAAAAAGAAAGAAAGTCATACAGATTTGGAGGACATGAGAGAGAGTAAATAGTGACAGATTTTTCATTTTTTGCGGTGAACTAACCCTCTAAGCTTTGGTGGTCATTCATTGCAAAGCCAAAGATCACTTTTAGTTTTCTTGAATTTGGTTATTTAAAGTCTTGAACATGAAGGGGGAAAAACAACTGAAACAGTTTGAGATGGATTTGATAAATTGGACTGATTTTGAATGCAGACTTGGCAAGTGCCTTGTGTAGTATGGCTGCAGTCCACATGGAATGCTGTGAATCAAGCTGACCCTTCTAGAAATCAATGTGTTTGTAAATTATGTTTTAAGTGGAACAAGTGCCAGACGTCCAATAAAAACTGGACTATTCATGCAAAAGCTAAACACGAACCGTATCTGACAGAACACAGCTTGGGGCAGGGCTTTGGCTTTGTCTGAGCCTGGAAATCATTCAACATCAGAGCCAGGAAAGAGCATGCATGATTACGCTTGTCAGTGGTGTCAAATGAGATATACCTTCCCCCTTTGCTTCCCTCAATATCTGTGCTATCCGCCCACCCTCTGCGTTTCTGGCTTTTTAAGGTAAAACATCAAATCTTTGTATTCAAAAACATATGAAAGAATCAAAGTGACTGGAAACTAAATTTTCAATTGACTGTGTGCGCAAAAATTTTACTAATTACAACTTAGTCAAGTTATTGAATCCATTAGGAATGGGAGATGTTTTTTCTTTCAAAGTTGAAATGTAATATAAGAATTTGGCTTGCTCATTTTGTAATAAGAATGTGTTTGTCTTCAGGGAAAACCACCAGATTTAGATGCTTTCAAATGCTTTATGATTTGACCAGCATGAAAAATGTGTTTGTGTTTTTCCTTGCCCTCGACTATAGAGGTTAAACCATTGGCCAGCCCTTCTCCACTGGTATGGTAAAACTCTTGTAACTGCAAAGACATTTTACGATTCTTGTCAGATGTAAAACTATTACATTTTGGGAAGGGAAAATATTCCTCAGCTACAGCTTTTAAAACCTCTGTGGTGACAAGCTGGTGTGAACAGATAAACCAACAACACTACTCAACCGCAAGTGTCCAGCCTGTTCATGACTCAGAGCCTTGGCCCCAGTCTAAAGCTACATTGACATGATTTAGCAACTAAAAAAGACATCTGAAAGAAACAAGACTGCGCCTGCCTTTTAATTATAGTTCATCAAAGTGATACGGTACATTGTTGTAATGTTAAAGAACACCTAAAGAGTGCTTTCCACTGAGGAGTTTATTTACAATGATCCCAGTGAGATTCAGAAGTGTGTATTTTTCCCTTGTACAAATTCAATAGCTTCCCTGACCACACACACTTCCCTCTTCTGTTTGTTTAAGGGATTTCTAAAGATTAAAAAGATGAGTTACTGAATCAGCCTGTTGATTTTTCACCGTTCTGCTTCACTGTAGGGCGATTTGAAAGGTTTCTTCTTAGAAACACAAAAAATAACCGCTTGCAGTTCCAAACAAAATCAGTTCATACTTCATAGTGACTTCTTTTTACATCCAAAATTGACAAAAAAGTATCATAAAAGTGGTCCATCAGATTCATGCACTATATTCCAAGTCTTCTGAAGTCATAAAATACCTTTGTGTGAGGAACAAACCAAATTTAAGTCATTATTTACCGAAAATCTTCCCCTCTGTTGAGCTGTTAAAGTGCCCCATTATGCTATTTTAAAGGCTCCTAATTTAGTTTTGGAGGTCTCCTACAACAGGTTTACATGCATCAAAGGTCAAAAAACAGTTTAATTTTCTCATAATATACATTGCACATCACCACATTTGTCAATGATTCTCAAACGACTCAACGGGTGAATCAGTCTCTCTAAATCCCTCCTTTCCGCTCTGATTGGTCAGATGGCTCAGTCTGTTGTGATTGGTCTACCATGTACAGCACGTTTCCGAAGCTAAATGCCCATTACCATAACTGAACTTCAGCTCCGTCCAGAGTCTTCCTAAAGCTCAGCGATTGTACACACTGTAAAGACAGTAACAATGGCGTCAATTTTACCATATCAATCCGAGCGCGAGTCTGATGATGAAACATTGGAAGAACTAGTTATTCAACCCGAACCTCCATCACAAGGACGACTTGAGCAGGACGTTTCTCAGTGATACGCTTCTCATTTTGAGGTACATTATGAGATGTTGCAGCTGTAATTCCTCACAATCAGCATTAACAAGTGTACGTCCATCAACAAACCCATGTGTATATTTCTAATTTATTGCAGTGCACATGCGGGAACTGTATCAATAACAGTGCATACGTTAGCCCAGCTCTAACGTGAATGACTGATGTAACATTAAAGTTTGCAAAACAAATCTTGCTCCATCCTTTATCTTTACTCAGAGTAGTAAGAACAACAGACAATCTGCATTAATAGACACATTTTTAGGTAATAGTGGTGCTTAGCAGAAGTATTTCAGTAAGACATTAATAACGTGAGTTAGCCGGAAACTTACACAATATAAAACACAAAACTACGTATTTTGAACACCCGGTAGAAAATATATACATCAATAATTATTCATACTTACAGGCTGTGATTCTGAGGAGCAAGCTGGTCCAAATAAACTGGTTCCTGAGCCATCTTTCAAGAGCAAGCATTTTGCGAATCCTGCGTTGAACTCTGAGATTTGAGAGCAGTCGTTAGTAAAATAACATTTGAGGGCGGGTCAAGTTATTCGCGTATATACAACGTACAACATAGGCAGGCATTATGCAAATGTATTTTCTAGTGACGTAGAACTGTCACGCAGTGAGATTCGAATTACAAACGACTCGTTTAGGCGGTTCAGAGTCGATTCTTTCTTGGCAGCGGCTATTTGCACTAAGTGAAAATAACATATTTTCTTAGCGATAGATGATATTTACACTGTGCAAATAGCTGTAGATACTATTTACTAAGTGAAATAGCATACTAAGTGAAAATAGTAATATATTCTATTTACACCATGTAAAAGTAGCAGTTCTTTGCAATATGTGTATTGCAATAGTAATTACATGCAATTTATACTTTATTTTGACAGATACATACTATTTGCACCTCAGTATTGTTGTACATTAACAAGATGTAATAATAACATAGAGTGTAAATTATTATATTTATTAAAATTATTAAATGGATGCTGCCTTAATGGGATAATAAAAGCCCTCCCTACACCTACCCCTAACCCTACCCAATAAATGCTTTTATTATTATTAAACATTTCGTTAAGCACTTTATTTCCACTTTTAGAACATTTTCTTAATTTTTATTGAAAGTAAATGCCTTTCCGATGTGATATGTGATGAGAAAAGGGAGAAGAGCGAGCTCGGCAAAAGGCGGATTCAAACCCTGGTCGATCGCGTCAAAACTTGGATCCTTAAACTTAACTTTTTTTTATCTTGTTTGGCCCAACCAGGTATTGTTAGGCGGAGCTAGTGCGAATAGCACTTGCCAACAAGGCACGCTATTTGCACTTGGTGTAAATAGACACTCCGTTGTTTCTTTTGGGAGACAATAACTTTATTTATCGTGCACTTTCGACTTTACAACTTTGCAGAATGTTTACATTCACAGACAGCTATATTACACACTGCATGAAGGGGAATATTCGAAAAACCATTATAGGGGCACTTTAATTCCAGAACCACTGCTACTGAATCAGTGAGTTGAAATCAAGACCAGAATCAATGAATTAATAGTTTTTCATTTAGTCTGTTCTTTTCAATGCACTGGTTTATCCAGTTCACATTTGTGAATGGATAAATTAGATCATTCAAAAGAATAGGCTCAAAATAACTATTCTTTCACTGATTCAGTTCTTGCCTTCAATTCATTGAATCAATGATCTGGTTACAGCTTGAGTTAACGGCTTATTAAAAGGAAGATATTCCACAAATAATGACTTAAATTTCTCACGCAAAACTGTCATATGACTTAAGTAAACTTGGTGTAATACTGTTCACTATATGAACCTCTTTTATGGTGCTTTTTTGGTGGTAACTATGAACTGTCGCTGTTCGGAAAATATTTGCATGAAGATTGTTCATATGTTTAAATATTTTGCTCTACAGACGTCAAATGATTTTGGAGTGAGTAAATAACGGAGTTTTAATTTTTGGGGCGAACTGTCCCTTTAATGAGCCTGATTAATGAGATCTCTGGTTAAGTTGGTGCTTCATTGTGACTTTGACAAATTGGGGCGATGAGCTTGACCTGCCAAGCTTGCAATTACTTATAAAGTTAAATACACACATCACTTTCCAAAGGCCGAGACCAACCAGCTTAAATCAGTTTAAAGAGGACGTTTCGTGGCCTCTTTAACTCAACGTAATCGTTAAACAGATTTGATTGATGGGAAAAAGGTGGAAGCGGAAAAATCTCAACTCAGCCTGGTGGCTTATTGGATTTAGAATGGGCCTGAAACTGACTCGAAACATTTTCCATGCTGCAAATTATCCAATGAAATACCAGTGAAAGATGACGCTGACATAAAAGGAGGTAATTTATAATGAATTGCTTGGCACGGATATGAAAAGATACTGATCAGATCACTTTAAATGTGTGTCTGTGTCAAATTCTGAAACTGTACAAAGCCTCAAAGGCTCATAATTCTGGTAAATATAATGCTGTGTAACTGGGCCGGGATATTGGCGGTCCATATGCTACTGTGCTCTGAGTGAAGTGATGAGGAGCTCAACTGTGAAAGCCATTGTCCTTGATTTACCTCAATGAATATTTTCATGGCACACACTTTTGCACTCCTCAAAAGTGCACTCCTCCGCACCCCTTTGGCCACATAAATCAACAAACCCCATAAATTCATAAACCCCATCCAACACATGGGAAACATAAAGTCTTACTCTTTACTCTTTAAGTAATTAATCATTTATTCATTGCAGTGTTCTGAAAGTCACAATTTTTGTGCAATTGCTTTTTACTGCCATTGAATGTCAAACAAAGAAACACAGAGCGTTTGAAGAGTTGCAGCACTGTTTCTTAAGCCAATTAAAAGTATTTCAAACATTTTTTCCTCCACACAGTAAGAAGACAGAATATGAAGGTTCGGATCAACGCCACTGGGGATACCATAGTTTTGAAGTTCGTTCGGCCCAACCCTGACATCAAACTTGAGGGCTACATCTTAGGCTATGGTTCCAGCATGTTCTCCAAACAGTTCATCCAACTTCCAGAAAACGGAGAACCCTATGAGACCGAGATTGGTAAGTTCGAGTATAACCACACTCAGCTGCTATTTCGCTCAAGAGCCTGAAGGAAGCCCACAAAACAATCACTAATGTTGTTTTGTGGGTTAGCACAGGACAGAAGGAGTAACCACAAATAGTAGATTCCCTAACCCATCAAAACCACCGTCTTGATTTGCACACCTATATTTGCGCCAACTCATCCGTTATTTGAAAACATAAACTGTAATTGAACCTGTAATTTGAATTTGTTAAAGCTTTGGTAACCACAGCATTTGTCAACACAAAAAATCCACAGATCACGTTTGACAGGGTAAAAAGGTCACATATTACTCCCAGTAAGACTAACCACAATTATTCTTTTGCCTGTAAAATAACTTCCTGTTGTCCATTCATCATCATTCTCCCAGGAGCTACAATCCCAGAGTTCATTCTGAGGAGGTTAGGGTCAGGTCAGAGGGACCCTAAAGCTAATGTAAGTTTTTACTAAATGGGCTCAAGCCAGGTGCTTCATTTTGCTTCTGCTGGTATAACAGAGTTCAGTTGCTTGTGGATTTATTACGTAATTAGGTGTCCACCAAAGCATTTTTAGCAAGCTGAAAATGCCAGTGCTCTTCTAAAAACGCCTTGCTGCACACGGCGGCGCAGCAGTTTTTTTTCAGTTGAGATGCTATATGTGCTATTATACAGAATATCCACAGAACTGTTACTAGAATCTGATTTCCCAGATTTATCCCAGTTTATTTCTGAATATAAAATGTGGATACAATGTAAAGTATTTGTTTTGGCTCTTGTTTTCAATGATTTTGTTCTGTTATTGTTGACGTCTGTTGCCTCTGTACAAACAGGATGTGGCGATTGGTCGGTGTGGTATTTGTCCCACCCCTCCTCCACTGTGATTGGATGGCTGGGTAAAAAGTGACAGTTATGAGCGCTGCGTTTTACCCAAAGTTGAACATTCTTCAACTCTCGGCGACCGGTAAAAAACGTTGAGCGCTCAGCAACCTTGTCACGCTGCTGGCATTTTAGCCCTTTCGCACGTACAATCAGACCGATGTGATCAGTCTTGGCTGGTCCCTGGAGCGTACGATCACACCGGTGTGATTAGAACGGTCAGTGCATCACGTGTTCAACTGCTAAATTCAAATGTGCCAGACGCGCTCAGCGCTTGTCATATACAACAACTATTCAATGTTTTCAACCGCATAATGTTTATTTTAGGTTTCAAACATTTAAATATACATAAGTACTAGCAAAACAATAAACATAAACTCGCAATTGCAAGAAAAATTCTGAATTGTGAGAAAAAATGTCAGAATTGTGAGTTTATATGTCATCAATTCTGACTTTATTTCTCTCAATTGCGAGTTTATGTCCTGCAATTCTGATCGCAATTGTAAGAAAAAAGTCAGAATTGTGAGATAAAAAAAGTCATAATTATCTTTTACATTTTTTTTTTTATTCAAAGGAAACAATCTTCCATAGTTATCTGCCCTAACATGAAAATAATGATCTGCTCATCAGTGTCGGCCAGAATTTTAATATCCTAGAAAATCCAATTCTGGCCACTAGTGTTGACAACAAACAACATGCGATTTAAGATTGTAGTGGACAAGGTCTCAAGAGTCAATCTCCAAGTCAAAGCCTTTGAAGTTCTCCATAATGGAAAGCACTGACGCAAGCAGAACAAAATTATACATCAATGCTTATACCCTTATCCAGAAGCTTGCAAACAAAGAATTGTTTGTTCCAAAAGGAAGGGCCTCTGAGTTTTTGGCTTCTTTACCTATGCAATCCAGCATAGGAACACACAGTCACATCATTATTCAATATTGGCCGCAAGCTCAGGGATCATTGCTCTTGAATTTACAGTGTGTGCTGAGATTTCAATATGATACACGTGCACAACAGATGGCCGAAAGGCGAAAGCAGTTATTGGCGTCTTCCCAACCTGACATGCCACATGCACATGCACTCATAAATGTCCAGACTGTTGTGGACTTTGGTACTGGCAAATTTTGTATCACCCTAATGGGCTTGTTTTGTCTAAATGAGTTTTCCTGTGTGCATATTCATAACTGTTAGAGAGGCATAAATAACAAACTTATCACCCCAACAAATCAAATTTTGGCAAATGTGCTGTTTAATTCGGTTACATTGGAAACACGGATGTTTAGCAAACCGTTGTCATCACAGGGCTATAAACTGTGTGAAAAGCTTCACATTAATCAACTAGAAAAATTTTACTAAACATACGTCCACAGAATCTTTTGGAATTGTGGGTCAATGACAAATAAGAGTGTACAAGATAAAGAAAAGGATGAATCTTTTTACAGATTTACGTTCTTACACCATTTTAAACAAAATATTCAATTGAATGAGTTGTGTGGTCATCTGGTGTAACAACAAAACTATTTTCATACTTTTTAAATGTGTAAATATATTAATCATTTACAACCTGAACTAACCTGTACTTTTTAATGTCATAAAAAAGTCAATTTATCCGATTTTATGAGACTTAACCTTGACACACAGGGGTCCTCCTTTTGTTGACGCCTTGTTTTTTCTTGCTTATTTCGTTTATGTTCACCATAAAATTGCCCTTTTTTATGGTTTTGTTTGAACTCCTAAATAACTTGAGATGCTTGCTTTCACAGATGCTGAGCCTAAGTATCTGGTGGCAGTTCAACCCATCCCAACCAATGATGTGAAGAAGCATTGCACAGGTAGCATGCATTAAAAAAGTATTGGCAATCGAAAAAGTCCATGACAGGATGTTTAGTGGAAAATATGCAACAAATGTGCTATTGAACCAGCGGGAACCAGTGTTTGAAAACCTTCACTTAGCATTAGCTAGAAAACATATCCCTTTGCTAAATTTGATAACCTGTTTGAAACAGGTAAGGTGAACCTGGACAAACCTCTTCACCTGGTGATCGATTCTGTCACGCCGACATCTGTGCTACTATCCTGGGGAACCTACTTAAAGACACCCTACGAGGGAAACATCATGAACGACTGCTTGGAGGACGGGTGAGTTACACACAACATCTGGATTTTACTTTTTCCTCCACCAACATGTTCCATATGAGTGTCCTAAATCCCTGAGGAAGACTTAATTTACTTCACTTCATATTTAGGGACCATTTAACCTGAAAAACATGGGAAAAAAGATATTTAGGGGTCCCGTCCTCAGAAGCATTGCAGTGCACTGCAGATTTTTATTCAATGTTCTCATTGCACTGACAGGATACTGGATTTATGTCGCGTAACCGAGAGAGCCATTCAAAGAGTGTGATGTTTTTCTACACAGATGAAAAAAATGAGTGGGATATGGATCCCTGCCACTGCAGGTGTAGTGTGTGTCTACATGTTTAAATGCTTTTTAAGGATACAGACACTGTTGGGACGCACTGACATGCTCTCAGCCTCCCTAAATCGCTCTGGTTTTCATATAGAGAAGTATGGGAACCTTTTTCCCCTCTGTTAAGGGGAGACTTTTGGAAAGGCCAGTGGAAATGTTGACCTGGACCAAAACAGTTGGGAGCTAAAGTCGTGTACCAGTGCTCTTTATAAACCTAACATCAGCCCTTTTGTTTAAAGCCTGACCACTGCTATTGTGACAGAAAACCAGCTTACTAAGTAATGCGTTAATGCATGCGATTCATTCAAAATCCTTAACACGTTAAAATAATTTACTGAAGCACGTGAACTTGCATCATTAACGTAAATTGATCTTAGGAGTCTGGAGTTTATCACACTGCATCTACAATGGCGCGAGCACATGTAACCCTGGTAGGCGGAAATCTCTATTCAAACCCTTTAAACCGATTTTGCTTCACAGTTTGCGATCAGATCATTTTAACCCTTAAACGCATACCTCAGGTCTTTATTGACCCAGGACATCATTCACTACCCTCCTCCTCATTCATTTTTTTTTTAAAAGTTAGACATCAACCTTGTTAGTATTCCTCAATCAATTCATTATAAACAATATAACAAGAAAAAAATTATAAAAAAAGAATGCCTGTTTTCCTATTCATTTTTGGTAAAAATTGTACAGGGTCGCTAATGACCCGAGGTGTGTAACAGTGTAAGTAAATTTTTTTCTGCACAACAATAATTGAATCTTTGATGAATAAGTGCAATTCACCTTTTTTCTACAAGGTGGCAATGTCTGATACACAATGATGAAGTGATGTTTCACTCATAGTTACCGCAGGCAGAAAACAAAAGAACAGGAAGAATCATCAGCAAAACTTGAAATGGCTCAGTGATTTACTGTAGAGCAAGTACTGAACGCAATCAAATATTAGTGTCACTGTCACTTGATGGTGGATCTGCTGAAGAAGCTGTCAGAGATTAAAATATGTTGAAAATGATAGTTTTGAGAATATGTTTGAGATGGTGAATATGAGGCAGATGTTAAATGTACTGGGAAATGAGCTCTGACGAGGACAGGATGATGGTATAAAACATCTGCTCAAACTGAACCCTTCTGAGCTCCAAAAGTAAGAAAATATACTTTATTTTATTATTCTGTAATTGTTACTCTAATATCAGGAGAGTTTTATATTATCGCGACCAGAGATCCATCCGTGTTAGATATAGATCCGGGTCGTTAAAGATCCGAATATGTAATAATGATTGGCGAAACATTCATGCATTTAAGGGTTAAGCTGCTAAACTCCGGGAAATTTTTCAGTCTAATGATCCAGTCTAGTGATCCAGTAAGTGAAACATTCAAACAATCAGTCCAAAACAGCGCTGTAGTAAAGAAAACCAGCTCTCATGCATCGCGCTGTGTGAAATACAGTCTAAACGGAACGTCAAAACATCCCACCGCTGTATGGCCAGATGATACGCAAGCTACATTTCTCGGCTGGACAAAGCAAACCAGCATCTCGCTATTCCACACTCATATTCCGTAATGGTGTGCATACATTTATGAATTATGGAGTCTCTAAGTGTCCTGGAAATCACCCTTTTTTGAAAATCACCTTTCAATCTGATGGTTTACTTTGCTGGATATAGCAAATGATGACAAAATGAATCTGTTAAACAAGATAAATGGTGTATGCTTAATTTCACGTTAAGTGCGCGATTAATCGTGATTAAAAATTGTAATCTATTGACAGCCCTATTAATCTACTGACATCCCTACTACATGATCGATTATAACTAGCCAAAACTAGGATGCACAAATGACTTTTGAGCCTTTTAGATAACCAATGTGTCTTTGAAACAGGCATTACACCATCCGCTATAGAGAAAAAAACAGGAAGTGGATCTACCAGACCTGCCCCACCTCTGATACAGTGATCGACAACCTCAAGCCCAACACACCCTATGAATTCGGCGTCCGATCCAACAAAGACGACCGTAGTGGAATGTGGAGCAAGCCAGTGACCCACAACACCAACATGGGAGGTAACATATACCCTAAACATCCATTCAGTTATTTTGGCTGAGAAATTGAAAGATGATCAAGTCTAACTTGCATTGCCACTGTTTTGTTTTCAGACAAAAACTTGCAGATAACCTACAAGCCCAACAGACCCCTTGTCAAGACTTTGGTATGTAGTGTCGTTTCATAACAACTTTTATATAGTATAAAGGACTGTCAACTTAATGACTTTAACAGGCAAAGCCACATGCCATGCACAACTTTAAGTGTTTTTGTTATGTCGCCGTTATTTAATTCAAACCATGTTCACATTCTGAGACAAAAGAAGATTGTTTTTTTTTTTCTGGCTTTGGCGCCACAAGACAACACAGCAAATCTGGTCACAAAAAAATCAAACCAGAATATCATAGAGATTTGAGGATGAAACCTTTTGATTTAAGTAAAGAGTAACCAACAGGTGAAGCAATTAGCAACGCCCTGATAACCATCCAAAACGCTTATAAGCTTAATAATGCCTGAACCTCATCCTCGGTCCATCTGTCATATTTTTTAAACTCCATTGTTGATTCGAATAGCAAACAACTCTTACTGCACACACCCCAACAGACTTTTAAAAATGGTGGCTGAAATAAAATTCTGTGTGGAGTCAACCAATCAAAATGCTGCATGAACTCAACCAATCAGCATGTTCAGCCACCCCAAAGTCCCTAGTTCCTGGGGAAAGTTCCTGTGGTGGAAACACAGCTCAATATAATGCTAGCACTCTATTATCTTACTTTACTCTTCCATCCCTGCTGAGCCTGGTTTGCTGGTCTAAGCTTGCTTAAGATGGTTTAGCTGGTTTCCCACCATGCTTTGGCAAGATTGCCTTTGTAGTTTGTTGTCCATCCTGGTCTATTTATGAACTGGCATGGACATAAAGAGCTGTGCCTGCAAGCAAACTCTTTCTCACATATTCCCAATCTCTTGAGTCAAGAATCCAGTTGTTGGCATGTGTATGTGTGTAAGGTACTCAATCTTCTCAGCGGAGGCAGGAAATAATACGTGCCTGTCAAGGCATTTCAAAAACACTTTAGACACGGTGGAGAGACCCTGATTGCAGAGTTCTTTTACATGATATGAAGACAGAATGCTGCTCTGTGTTCTTTCACTCTACACTTCTTTTTAAAGAGGGTCGAAAAAATGTGTGTAACCCTTTTTTTACAGGCTGGACCTCACAGCAGTCTGTTCCCACCTCGACATGGTAAGACCATCAACTACTACTTTTAAGAATTGCCCCTTATGTAGTAAAGAAAACAAGACAATTCTGTCATCATTTGTTCACCCTAATGACATTTCAAACCCACATGACTTACTTTCTTCTGTGGATCACAAAAGAATGCACACTGTTCTTTTCCATACAATAAAAGCATATAATGAGGGCTGACAAACTTTAAAAACAAGGCACCTTTATCAAATATCGGGGGCATTTGAAGTATTCAGGTGGCTTTGTGTGAGGAACACACTGAAATTTAGGTGAGCTGTGTAATTTCTGTGCTTCTGATGACCACAGTCTGCCATTAGTCGAACAAACAGATAGCTTCGCCCCCAAACTCACGCCATTGGCTGAGGCAGTGTTTGCCATGCTGGGCTGGTTGTTATCCTTAAACAAACAAAGCAATGTTTTGATAGCAAAGTGACAGTTACTCATTTGAAATCAAACCAACAAATGGCTTACTTGTAATTGTCTCTAGATATTAAACTTTTGGGTCTTTTTAAGGTGCTTTTTATCATTTTTAAATCTTGATAGCCCTTTTTATAGCTTTACAAATCCTGGTCACTGTACGCTGCATGATTACTTGCAAGTAAGAGTAAATCATGACAGATTGTTCATTTTTGGTTTAAATTGTTTTTTTCAATCCATGTGTAAAATGGGTCAAACTACATGCAGTACTGTTCTTTTTTTTCTATCCATTTGAAAGTGTTTTGTGTTGGTTTCTTCCTTCACAATCTTCTTTCTAGTTATCCACAACATAAGCCAGCCAGGACCGCCCAAAAACACAGGCATTAATGGAGGTCCCAAGACATCTTTTGGTAATTTTCCTTCTCACGCTCTCTGTTTGCATTCTTCTTTCATACAGGGCTTTATTGCAGTCAATCGAAGTCATGCTCACAGTAAAGACATTTAATACTCTCTCCCTCTCAAGAGCCTTGTTGGGGATGCCTGCTCACTTTTTCTCTCTCATTTTTTTTCCATTTACGAAACATTGCATTATTTCCCACAGCTCCACCAATGGGTCAGCAAGGAACTGTGGCTGCTCCAAGAGCCAATGAGCCAAAATGGCCTCAGCTCCCATTGGGTAACCGAGAGAAATTTTGTTTTGAAGTTTTGCTTGTGAGCAGTCGGTTGGTAATTGCTTTGCTGGGTGTGGGCGGGGATTAAAGACATCCGCTGTTATGATTGGCTGCATGCTGGCATGCCTTGTGAGAACGTTGAGTTAGAAAGTCCTGCTCCTGCCATGATGAGGATTCCTGACCGGTCGCCTCCACAGTGAGGAGGAAGTGTAAGTTTTCTCAGGGTGCTGTGCAGCGAAACCCCCTCTGCGGTCACGCATGGTCACGCATTGGCGTGGTTTCTGTAGGCCTGCTCACGCTCCACCCATCAGCACCAGTCAGACTCTGTGTCCACCAATCAGCTCTCTCTCTCTGTCACGTTCATCTCTGCCCATTCAGTCCCCTATCATTTCATCACCTGTCAATCACATCACAACTGTTAAAATGTTTGGTTTCCTCAGTCCTCCATCTGTTTTATTATTGTGGCCATAAACGGCACTCTTATGTCTTTATTTCTGTCATTCTTTCTCTTTGTTCACTGTGAATATTTCCAAACCGAACTCAATAAGTGATATATACTTCAAACTACCCAATACTTATTAAATAATAAAATAATTGTATATACAGTGGTAAAATTAACATCAAATTATGACACATAATATGGTAACAACCATTGTGTATGAATCAGAGTACCATGGTATTATCATCACTGTGCCATGGTATTGGCAGAGTAAGGTCATAGTATCATGATATCAAAATTTGAGTAGTCAATAAATTTCAGCCTGTCAGTCAGCACTCATGTACCAAATTTAATCAGTCCACTATTAAGATACTGTACAAAGATTGGTATCATTACACTGGTCTTAGTATCAGCTTTTTTCATAGGTTCACTCTTTAGCCCTTTTTTTCTGAACCTTGTTTTCCATCTTCCATCTCTTTTTCTGACTTCCTCAACACTTTCATTCATTTTCAGAGTTTTTGCATCTTGCTGGCCTTCGTTCAGTCTGCATGAAGTCACTGCATGCAGAGAAAGAATCAGTCCCATGTTGTTACAGTGGGGAGAACAAGTATTTGATACACTGCCGATTTTGCAGGTTTGTAATTTTTATCATAGGTACTCTTCAACTGTGAGTGACGGAATCTAAAACAAAAATCCAGAAAATCACATTGTATGATTTTTAAGTAATTAATTTGCATTTTATTGCATGACATAAGTATTTGATACATCAGAAAAGCAGAACTTAATATTTGGTACAGAAACCTTTCCTGTAGTTCTTGACCAGGTTTGCACACACTGCAGCAGGGATTTTGGCCCACTCCTCCATACAGACCTTCTCCAGATCCTTCAGGTTTCAGGGCTGTCGCTGGGCAATACGGACTTTCAGCTCCCTCCAAAGATTTTCTATTGGGTTCAGGTCTGGAGACTGGCTAGGCCACTCCAGGACCTTGAGATGCTTCTTACGGAGCCACTCCTTAGTTGCCCTGGCTGTGTGTTTCGGGTCGTTGTCATGCTGGAAGACCCAGCCACGACCCATCTTCAATGCTCTTACTGAGGGAAGGAGGTTGTTGGCCAAGATCTTGCGATACATGGCCCCATCCATCGTCCCCTCAATACGGTGCAGTCGTCCTGTCCCTTTGCAGAAAAGCATCCCCAAAGAATGATGTTTCCACCTCCATGCTTCACGGTTGGGATGGTGTTCTTGGGGTTGTACTCATCCTTCTTCTTCCTCCAAACACGGCGAGTGGAGTTTAGACCAAAAAGCTCTATTTTTGTCTCATCAGACCACATGACCTTCTCCCATTCCTCCTCTGGATCATCCAGATGGTCATTGGCAAACTTCAGACGGGCCTGGACATGCGCTGGCTTGAGCAGGGGGACCTTGCGTGAGCTGCAGGATTTTAATCCATGACAGCGTAGTGTGTTAATAATGGTTTTCTTTGAGACTGTGGTCCCAGCTCTCTTCAGGTCATTGACCAGCTCCTGCCATGTAGTTCTGGGCTGATCCCTCACCTTCCTCATGATCATTGATGCCCCACGAGGTGAGATCTTGCATGGTGCCCCAGACCGAGGGAGATTGACCGTCATCTTAAACTTCTTCCATTTTCTAATAATTGCGCCAACAGTTGTTGCCTTCTCACCAAGCTGCTTGCCTATTGTCCTGTAGCCCATCCCAGCCTTGTGCAGGTCTACAATTTTATCCCTGATGTGGAGAGGTTGGAGTATGTTTGATTGAGTGTGTGGACAGGTGTCTTTTATACAGGTAACGAGTTCAAACAGGTGCAGTTAATACAGGTAATGAGTGGAGAACAGGAGGGCTTCTTAAAGAAAAACTAACAGGTCTGTGAGAGCCGGAATTCTTACTGGTTGGTAGGTGATCAAATACTTATGTCATGCAATAAAATGCAAATTAATTATTTAAAAATCATACAATGAGATTTTCTGGATTTTTGTTTTCGATTCCGTCTCTCACAGTTGAAGTGTACCTATGATAAAAATTACAGACCTCTACATGCTTTGTAAGTGGGCAAACCTGCAAAATCGGCAGTGTATCAAATACTTGTTCTCCCCACTGTAGTTCTAGCAGGGAAAGGCAGAATTCTGGGAGTCCCACCTCCTTTCCTGTCTTCCTCTGTCTCTGAACTCTGGATACAATAACATTACAACTCTCTCTGTGTTTTTCCACTTGGAGCCAAACTGATTATGAGACCAAAGTCAACAAGTTCATTCTCAACCCCCTTGACAAAACTGTCAACACAAGTAATCAACGTCGGTAACAGGCACTTAAGCATCCGTACCATCACAACTCGATGGGATGGAACAGAGAAACTCTTACAGACGTGTTTAATATCAAACAACTTCCAAACATTCTTAACAGCATTAATCTACCATCCACCAAGTTGGATTAATCATGGTCTCAACAATCAGTCCTGCTGGAAATCCAGGTAAAACCAGTTTAAGGTGGTCCAAACGGCTGGTACATGCTGGTCAAGATGGATCATCAGTTGTCCTACCACCTGGTGGGGCATCGTAGGCCATGTTGGTTAACCTGGATTGAGCTGCTGGTGAGCTGGTTAACCATGATCCATCTTCAACTGGTTGACCAACTAGACCACCTTGAGCTGAAATGGCTTAATTTTTCCAGCACGGAGGGCTCATCTGCTCCTTTCTCTTAAACAGATTCAGACAGCCATGTTAGAAATGACTCCTCTCAGCTGGTGGAGATCCCTCCTGTCCTTCCCCAACACCTACCCACTAAACCCTCCCGTCCTTCAGTCGCCCCTACCCCCAATTCCTTATCCAGCAGTACCCGGACACCCCTACGCGGACACCCTCAAACCAGGGCACCTAGTGCCACTCAGATGCCACATAGTTCCTCTGGTAATTCCTATGTTTCCTTCTTATTTTTTTAAGTTGACGGTTGACAGGTAATGAGAAAATAACATTGCTTCAGCGATTCACTATTTACCACACAGACACTTGGGTATTTTGGCATTTGCGTCAACCTTTGGCTACACGTTCTACCACTGCAAACTTAGACTAAACATCAGAATATCAGACTTCAAAGCTTTATTCAATTCATTCTCTTCTTTTTTGGGTGGTTTTGGAGAAAGGTGATATGCAGGAAATTAATGGATGTTCAAACCACGTTTCAATCAAACCCAGTAATTCAGTAACTTCAGCCACGAACAGACATTATTTCACACTCCGGCTCAATGGATTACAGGAAGAGCTGTCTCTAGTCAGTGTGAGCGAGACGGCCAGTAAAAACAGCAAGAACCGGTGACATCAGTTCACATAATCCTTTCATTTATTTGCTCTGTCAGGCAAGCTATCACAACTGTCCCATCGGTGTATATCATGTCTGTGTTATTGTCTGAAATCACAGCTTTCCTGTATACTCCCCTACACCATGTTTTGTCTTCACAGGAATGCACTGCTGCACTTTACTGCAATCACCAACACATCAGATTTAGCCTTACTGTAGTCAGAACATTGAAATTATTATTGTTAAATTCACACATAATCCAGTTTTGTCTGTTTCAAAACCTAGTAGGCTAAGCTGCAAACAAAGATATGGTTATCGCATGCATCCTATGTGGAAAACGGATTCCTATGCAAGTTCAGTGATAGTAGGATCTTATAATTAGGTATAATTATTTCAGTACTGAAAAGTATCAGTAAAAAGAATGTTAAGTTGAATTATATTACTCTGTTTATTGAAATGTTGCACTGTTAGCTTAGCAACATGCTAGCACAAGACTATTGAAATCGCTTATACACTATATTGCCAAAAGTTTTGGGACACCTGCCTTTACATGCACATGAACTTTAATCCCATTTACATCCCATTCTTTATCCGTAGGGTTTAATATGGAGTTGGCCCACCATTTGCAGCTATAACAGCTTCAACTGTTCTGGGAAGGCTTTCCACAAGGTTTAGGAGTGCGTTTATGGGAATTTTTGACCATTCTTCTAGAAGCGCATTTGTGAGGTTCAGGCACTGATGTTAGATGAGAAGGCCTGGCTCGCAGTCTCCGCTCTAATTCATCCCAAAGGTGTTCTATCGGGTTGAGGTCAGTGCAGGCCAGTCAAGTTCCTCCACACCAAACTCGCTCATCCATGTCTTTATGGACTTTGCTTTGTGCACTGGTGCGCAGTCATGTTGGAACAGGAAAGGGCCATACCCAAACTATTCCCACAAAGTTGGGAGCATAGAATTGTCCAAAATGTCTTGGTATGCTGAAGCATTAAGAGTTACTTTCACTGGAACTAAGGGGCCAAGCCCAACCCCTACCCCTGAAAAACAACCCCACACCATAATCCCCCCTCCACCAAACTTCACACTTGGGACAATGCAGTCAGGCAAGTACCATTCTCCTGGCAACCGCCAAACCCAGAGTCGTCTATCGGATTGCCAGACAGAGTAGCGTGATTCGTCACAACAGAGAACACATCTCCACTGCTCTAGAGTCCAGTGGCGGCGTGCTTTACACCACTGCATCCAACGCTTTGCATTTCACTTGGTGATGTGAGGCTTGGATGCAGCTGCTCGGCCATGGAAACCCATTCCATGAAGCTCTCTACAAACTGTTCTTGAGCTAATCTGAAGGCCACACGAAGTTTGGAGGTCTGTAGCTATTGACTCTTGCAGAAAGTTGGCGACTCCTGCGCACTGTGCGCCTCAGCATGCACTGACGCAGCTCTGTGATTTTACGTGGCCTACCACTTCGTGGCTGAGTTGCTGTTGTTCCCAATTGCTTCCACTTTGTTATAATACCACTAACAGTTGACCGTAGAATATTTAGTAGTGAGGAAATTTCACAAATTGACATTGCACAGGTGGCAACCTATCACGGTACCACGCTTGAATTCACTGAGTTCCTGAGAGCGACCCGTTCTTTCACAAATGTTTGTAGAAGAAGTTTGCATGCCTAGGTGCTTGATTTTATACACCTGTGGCCATGGAAGTGATTGGAACACCTGAACTCAATGATTTGGAGGGGTGTCCCAATATTTTGGCAATATAGTGCAAGTCGAGTCTCTGTTGCACTTTGCGTGTGAAGCAATATTTGTATGACGTGCAGTGTTGCTACTGATGGAAATTGTTCCAAATCAGTCACTTATGAGGGCCATTTTATTTGAATGCTAGGCTAACAAAGCAGATCACTTGTTTTGGACTGGAGTTTTGTCATTTGTCCTTTTGGTGAAAGAATGTACTATACTGATAGTTTAATTTAGCATTTGAAGATCAGAATCAACACTTAAAGAAAACCCAAATCCCTTGATGGTATGTTGAAACACAACTAGCTATCTTTGACATCTCTCATCAGCCCACAGACAGCAAAACTTTTTAACACATAGCAGCCCTTACATAATTGTACAGTACCTGCCCCAGCATGCACTTCACTTCCTAGAGCTGACAAGGCATAACAAAAGCTGCTGTTGTTTTTTATCTAGGTAAGAGCCTCCGGAGAGACTCCATCTCTTCTCTTCCATCCAAATCCATCGATTCAGTCCAAACAGTGACCACCAGGAACCAGACATCACTGAGCAGATACCCTTTCTCTCTCTCTAATGGCATGAGACATTCTTCCTCCAGGCTCGGTGACTCCTCCAGAAGATATGGGGGTAAAAGACATTACTCTTACCCCTCTTACTCTACTCTTTTTCTTTCCTCTTTTTTTGCATTTTCTTTTCTGTTTTTCTTTTTATTATTTTTATTTCTTTTTTTTATTTTAGACTTATAAAAATCTAACATACCTAACTTAAGAAACAACAAAAATATTTAAGAAAATGATTTTTGTTGTGCTGCGTTCTCTCCTCTCAGCACAGTTATTTTGGTTGCAGATCTCTTGGGGCAGTTTTTCTTCAAGAGCCCAATTTTCTCTTTTGAAACATGTGGTGTGTGTGTGTGTGTGCAAACCAGCCATCATACTCTGTCACACCTGACAGTTTTACTGTCAGAGAAGTATGTGTGATTTAGCCCGATGGGCACGCAGACCGCCAGCATTTGCACTAATCTGATCTTGAAAGGCCTCTCTTCCCCTCAGGCAGTTGAGCGGCCACCTATAACTCTCTATGTAAACCCCAGTTTTCTTCAGCTGCTGTGCACCTCAGCAAAAACAACAATATGATGCTACCTTAGTCTTTCTTTTCTCCATAACATCCACTCTTTTCCCCTCCAACAGCTAACGGTGAGCACCATAAGGGACTTTCTCTCCCCAAACCAGTCATGTGGTCCAGAGCAAGAATGGGTAAACAGAGCCAACTCGTCCTCTGTGTGTGTTAGCCATCATTAACCTGCAGAAATTCTGTTTGTGGCGCAGCCCATATGCCCATGTTGGTGTCCTTCCCATCCATAATCTCCTGTAAACTCGTGTCTGTCAATTCATCCGTCCACTCATTCACCAGTCAACCCATTTGCTCGCCAATCTGCCTGTTGTCTTCAACGTTTGTTGTCGTTTTGCAAGCTTCTGCAGATCCCATGCTGCCGCGAGCTTTGTGGTGTAATTGTCAAAGCTTTTCCCCAGATTGGTTTCTTTCATTTCTAAACCATCATGGTGCTGTAGGACATTTATTTTCAAGAGTCTTTTGGAGGACACAGAAACCCACCGCAATGTCCTAAACTGTCTCGTAACATTCTGTGGCTCTTTTATTTGTGCATTTCAGCAATAATGTTTGAAACTCCCTTCTGCAGAGGACTGTAGCTGCTTCTGGTTAAAGTCCATTGTGTGCATGACTACTTGCATGCTTTATTGTAGTCACAAGCTTCCATGTGGTATGAGGTCTTTTTCAATCTGCCTTATTGTTTATCTGTGTAGCAAAAACAAAAAAAGGCTGAAAGATGACAAACTTTTAGTATTTATCCACAACCTATTCATTCAGATTACTGTTATTTTCAACATAAAGTTAAAATGCCAAAATTCATGGAAAACTTTGTAGGGGACCTTACTAAGAATTGCTTTAGCGCTGTCAATTGAACTGCATTAAAGCAATTGCATGATATAATTGATTTAGCGCCTAGTTGACGTCATACAAATCAGCTAACATCACAATAACAGCCACAAAATATGCGGTGAACTCAATTCGCATGGCGTATCGGTTCTGACTAGACTTGGTTTTGGAAGACACATCAGACTTCTGCAATCTGGCGTACTTTGCAAGACAGTATCACTCCACCACTGCGATCCAGACACTATATAAATTTCCATAACTACACTAAATGTTTGGATATTTGCCTGGTCATACTCTTCCCTATTATTTGATCTTTTGATGACAAACAAAACAATCCCTGGTCTGCAAAGTGATGTCACATCTTATAGCTTGTGCAAAAACAGTGGAATACAACAAAACGGATCAGTTTAATTAGCACAATTTGTTGTCATGAATTCTCTATCTTTTGACCAAAAGCCAGAGATCTGTGGAGATTGTTGGTGGCTTTCATTAAAGAGAGGTCTTATTGGAGATTTGTTTGACAGTGACTGCCTGAAATTGTCTAACGCTGTCATGATACCACAAGAGTTTTAGATCACCCAAAACATAGGGCATCACCAAAAACCTTAGCTACCTCTCTGGAAATTGCTTTCCTTCTGTAAAAGTATGACATCTGTTGGTCTTTAGTTTTATTTTCAGCAAAGCTTGGCTTTTTCGCCTCCCAGCTTTGCAATTTTTACTCATACCACAGGGTTTTAGTGAGCTGAGCTCCGTTTGATTACCCTGTGATGAACTGAGGGTTTCACAACTGGTGCCTTGGATGTAAATTGAATCAGTTTTCCTGGGAAGGATCCACATGCTCTAGTCTGTTTGCTTTTGACTGTACTCCAAGATGGCACTGAGAACTGAAGGCTTGAAAGGTGGTTGAAGTGCCAATGGTTAGACTTCATCCATGCAATGAGAAAGAAAACAAGCAATTTTCTTTCATTTCCAATTATCTTTGAGTTTGACCAATTTGCTACTCTCATTTAACAAAGCATCCAAATTGCAGGTTCTCAAAAGTAAACATGCATACTTAATTTTTTTATTTAGAGTATGAGGTACTCTAGTTTCCATTGAAAATCTCTGTTTTCATCTTGGGAGATTTGAAAGTGAAAGTGAAGTGACATGTGGCCCATACTTGGAATTTGTGCTCTGCATTTAACCCATCCAAGTGCGCACACACACACAGTAGTGAACACACACCCAGAGCAGTGGGCAGCCACTGCTGCAGCGCCCGGTGCCTTGCTCAAGGGTCTCACCTCAGTCGTGGTATTGAGGGTGGAGGAGAGTGCTGGTTATTCACTTCCCCCACCAACAATTCCTGCCGGACCTGAGACTCGAACCCACAACCTTTGTGTTACAAGTCCGACTTTCTAACCAGTAGGCCACGACTGCCCTATTATTCTAAACCACAATGTGGTCAAATTCATTTATTCTATTGTTCCATATTCTGGATGAATATACTTTGAGAAGCTTTCTGCTGTTAGAGTTGGATGTATTACTTCATAGATATTTTACTGCATAACAGACAATGATAAGATGTTTTCATTTTAGAGGAACACATTTTAGAATATGCATAAGGTTTTCAGATACTCTGGTTTAATAATCTTTCTGTGTTGATATAGACGATGAAAGATTAAAGATGGAAATGCTTTCCATTTTGCTGTAATATTTCTGCTTATTGAATTAAATTGGCTTATTGGTTTTATTTCCCATTCTTTTTTTTATTAAGATGCCAATGTCTTAAAAGCTGAAAGCAGAAAAAAAAACAATTCGACTAAAATCGAAGAGGTGTCAAACTCATTCAACTCCAAAAAATCCAAAGATTTTTTGAAAGATTGCTGAAAAACACAGCTAAACCAAGTTGAGGCTGGTAGTGATGTGTTCCACTGTTTTTCATGAGAATTAAATCTTAAGTTAAGAGAACATTAGGAAAATGTGTGAATAGGATGAGGATAATAATAATAATACTAATAATGCATTTTATTTAGAGGCGCCTTTCAAAACACTCAAGGACATACACATACAAATTGCGGAAGAGAGATCCAGGTATAACATGGGAAACAGATGAGGAAGATCTAAGAGTGCGTGTGGGAGTATAAATGTGAAGCAAGTCAGAGAAATATGAGGGTGCAAGATTGCACAGAGCTTTAAAAGTGAAAAACTGAATCTCGTACTTTACGCAATATTTAACAGGAAGTCAGTGTAATTGATAAAGCACAGGATGTGTTCAATGGAAGAGGTTCAAGTAATTATGCAGACGGCTGAGTTCTGGACCAACTAAAGTTTATGAAGAAGTTTGAGCGGTAACCCAAATAGACAAGAGTTACAGTAATCAATGCGTGAAGGAACTAGAGCATGTACAAGAACAGCTGTGGTATTGGGTTTAAGAAATGGGCGAAGACGACTGATGTTCCGTAAATGGAAATATGCGGACCGAATGACATTATTAACGTCTATTTCAAAAGATTAACGTGTATTTCAAACGTTTATTTCAAAAGCTACTATAAGGATGACCCCCAAACTCTTAACCTGAGAAGACGCGGAAATTATGGAATTATCAATAGTAAGTCGAATTTTGCCAAGTTGGATTTAGTGCCAACAAGAAGAATCTCAGTTTTACCAGTATTTAGCTTGAGAAAACTGCACAAGAACCAGGATTTAATCTTATCTAAACAGTCCAGGAGGGAAGAAGAACGAAGAGTAGAATTAGGTTAGAGCTGAGTGTCATCCACATAGCAGTGGAAAAGAATACCAAATGTCCTAAAAATATGACCAAGAGGCAATAGATAGATAATAAATGGGTTATGTGGCAAATAGATGGAAGGGCTACTTCTGACCTCTTACTGCTGTGTTTGGAGTTTTTGGTGCCATTTTTGACTTACTGCATCCTTGCTAGTTCATTTATTATTGGAAAAGGGAGTGGAGGAAACTTCACTTCATCACTTTGACTTCCATCATTGCAGGTTCTCCAGCTGCACGCCTTCCTATGCCACCAAAAAAGCCTAATCTTGTGGGCAATCCTGGAGGATTAGGTGGGTACAAAGTTCACTGAATTTAAAAGTACAACCAAAAAGGAGCGAAAAATGATTTTGTTGTAACAAAAATTTCTGCCAATTAACACTAAATACCTTCCTAAGTTGTTCAGTGTTAATTGGCAGAAAAGCCTATGTTTAAAACATTTAATGTATTCACTCACTCATTTATGTACACAGCAGACAAGATAACAGGCCTGAATCAGGACAAAGCTTCTTTCTTGAAACCCAAGCTGCCACCTGTTACAGCAAAACCATCCAAACCAAAGACAACATCTGCTCCTGCAGTGACAGGTTTGTCTTCATGGGATATTTTATAATAGTCTTCAATATTCAGCTGAAGGTTACAAAAGGTTGAACATTTTTCAATACATTTTCATGTGGTGTATAAAAATACCCTGGTGGTAACTATCTGTTAACCATTGGTTTGGTATTATTGACACTGTTCATATTTTTGGTGTCCTAGCACCCCGATTTGAGACATGGGAGAACTCTTCAGTATTCAGCTCTGTTCCTGCTTCTAAAGTTGATGCTATGGGCAAAGAACGCTACATTGGTAATGAGACTTTCTTAATCACTGTAGCTGTGCATGCCAAGCACTCTATGCTAATTTCAGTTTCAGAGCCAAAGTGTCTGAAGTTAAACATAAATGTGTTGTTGTCCAGCTCCACATGTGGTCTATAAGACAGATAAGAAGCCAGATGAGCCCTGCTCCATCACCACCTCTCTGAGTTACTTCCCTGAGGAGGAGGGTGGAGAACAAAATGTCACCAACCCTCCAAGAACAGCCCCATCTAACCTCACCGTTGTAACTGTGGAAGGATGCCCCTCCTTCATTATTCTCGACTGGGAGAAAACTGATAATGAAACAACAGGTAGGACTGAGGGATGGATCATCAAAGGAAGCCCATAGTCTAATGTCTTTTGGAATAGACCCATTTGTATCTTTGGAATGTAATGTGCAATATATTGTGGTGTTAGGATGAAATTTGACCTTGTCTTTGATGGATCAAAGTCAAGGGTTAGAATATGACTCAAACACTAACACTTGAATTTAATTAGTCAAAAACTAACCATTAACTTTGATCGGTCAAATACTAACCATCTTCTGTGAATTGTCAACTTTGATCAATCAAACACTAACCCTCGACTTCAATTGGTCAAACACTAACCCTCTACTTTGGTCAACATTGATATGTCAAACACTAACTCCTGACTTTGATTGGTCAAACACTAATTCTCAACATTGATTGGTCAAACACTAATCATCGACTATGATAGGTCAAACGGTAACCCTCGACTATGATTGGTCAAACACTAACCCTCAACCGATTGGTCAAACACTAACCATCGACTATGATTTGTCAAACACTTACCCTCAACTATGATTTGTCAAACACTAACCCTCAACTGATTGGTCAAACACTAACCATCGACTATGATTTGTCAAACACTAACCCTCAACTATGATTGGTCAAACACTAATCCTTAACATTGATTGGTCAAACACTAACCATCGACTATGATTTGTCAAACACTAACACTCAACTGATTGGTCAAACACTAACCCTCAACTATGATTGGTCAAACACTAACCCTCGACTATGATTGGTCAAACACTAACCATTGACTATGATTTGTCAAACACTAACCCTCGACTATGATTGGTCAAACACTAACCATTGACTATGATTTGTCAAACACTAACCCTCAACTGATTGGTCAAACACTAACCCTCAACTGATTGGTCAAACACTAACCCTCAACTATGATTGGTCAAACACTAACCCTCAACTATGATTGGTCAAACACTAACCCTCAACCGATTGGTCAAACACTAACCATCGACTATGATTTGTCAAACACTAACCCTCAACTATGATTTGTCAAACACTAACCCTCAACTGATTGGTCAAACACTAACCATCGACTATGATTTGTCAAACACTAACCCTCAACTATGATTGGTCAAACACTAATCCTTAACACTGATTGGCCAAACACTAACCATCGACTATGATTTGTCAAACACTAACACTCAACTGATTGGTCAAACACTAACCATTGACTATGATTTGTCAAACACTAACCCTCAACTGATTGGTCAAACACTAACCCTCAACTATGATTGGTCAAACACTAACCTTCGACTATGATTGGTCAAACACTAACCATTGACTATGATTTGTCAAACACTAACCCTCAACTGATTGGTCAAACACTAACCCTCAACTGATTGGTCAAACACTAACCCTCAACTATGATTGGTCAAACACTAACCCTCGACTATGATTTGATGAACACTAACCATCAACTATGATTTGTCAAACACCAATCCTCAACATTGATTGGTCAAACACTAACCCTTGACTATGATTGGTCAAACACTAACCCTCGACTATGATTTGACGAACACTAACCATCAACTATGATTGGTCAAACACCAATCCTCAACATTGATTGGTCAAACACTAATCCTCAACATTGATTGGTCAAACACTAACCCTCGACTATGATTGGTCAAACACTAACCATCGACTATGATTGGTCAAACACTAACCCTCGACTATGATTGGTTAAACACTAATCCTCAACAATGATTAGTCAAACTTTGATGGGTCAAACACTAAACTTTGGCTTTGATTGTTAAAACACTAAGGGCCAGATTTACTAAACAGGGCAATTTAGCGTGAGAGCGCAATTCCAAAAAAGCGTGTTGGGAGTGGAAAGATATGTGCGTGATCTACTGACAATGTGCAAATTAAAGAACACAAACGCAGCCGGATCATTTGCATAATGACCAATGCAATCTACCAGGAGCAGCGCAAATTAGCGTCTGGTTTAAAACATGCTTTTATTGGGCGGTAATTAATGGCGCAAATACCAGTAAATTAACGAGCGCAAACCTTAGTAAATCACCATGCATGATTCATTTAAATACAAAAAATTTTGCGTCTGAAAGGGAAACTCCTACAAATGCATATGCAATAAGTTCAGCACAAAAATAACTATGTCCATGCCTTTTTAGCGCTAATTTTTCACTGCTTGTCTTTAGTAAATCCTGACAGTAGATTTTTAATGCCAAAAGAGGGTTTGCGTTGGCACAATCTGTTAGTAAACCTGGCCCTAACTCTCAACTTCGATTGGTCAAAAAATAACCCTCAACTTCGACTCACCTGTCAACTTTAGCAACCCAAACTGTCAACTTTGATCTGTCAAACACTAACTCTCGACTTTGGTCTAACAATAACCTTCAACTGTGTCCAGTCTGTCCCTAATCCATTTCCTTGTCAATTGTCTTTTCACAGAATATGAGGTTATCTCAACTACAAAAGGTCCTGATGGTGAACAGGTTTCTATTCTGACCACCAACCAGACTCATACGGCTGTGGAGAACCTGAAACCAGAGAGCAGGTACAGTCTCAATGCAGAATGCCAACCTCTCTATTTAAGGCACTCTACTGAATTTGATAGCTGTATTTTAGTTGATGTGGGTGTCAAATACCAGAGGTGTTAGGACTTGCACACATCCTGAGGTCTGGACAAGGTGTTGGATGTGTGCGCTGTGGTCTGGCTGTAGGGGAGCCGCCACGCTTGCTAGCTTTTTAATGAGGCTGAATATAGGCTCAAGATCTGGTGACACAATATAAACCAGGGCTTCCTATGGACTGCGTCTCGAGGCACGTGGGCCTTGGTTATGTCTCTACATCGCACATGGAGGATCCATTAAAAGGGGGCCACAGGATTTGAGTCCTCAGACTCTGCAGAATAAATATATCAAGTGTCAGGGCTCAGAGGACGGGAAATAAGAACCTCATTTTACTCAGAATTTGACAACAACCCACCAGGTTTCCAATACAGAAGTCCATTTTAATAATTTTGGATTAAGCAAACTGTCAGAACACTGTCAGCATAACATTAGATCTGAAATGAATATACTTAATGGTTTGTGTAATGTGGATCAAAGCAGAAACGTAATGTCACATCACCTGTGTTTTTCTTACCTTACAGTTATGAATTCAAGGTGAAGCCCAAGAATGAGCTTGGTGAAGGGCCACCCAGCGAACCAGTGTCTTTCAGCACAGAGTCTGGTAATGCATTTTCTTTTCTTTTTTTAATTACTTCGTAGAAAAAAAAAAAACATTTTAACAAAATATACTCACTGCTTATTTGAAAAACTTTTGTCCCCCAAATCTAATTTCAGTTGACCCTTTTAGGACAAGGCAAGGTTAGTTCAGGTAAAACTTCATGTGGTGCAACTTCCTGAAAAACTTAATGACTTTTCTAAATGAATCTATATATATATATATATATGTGTGACAGCTGATGTAAAATAAAGGATCTGGCTTAGGATAGCCGATACCAGTCAAAAATGCTTAATCGGCCCCGATACTGATCCTTGAGATCGGTTTAGACATCTCTACTTTTTATATTAAAAAAGTATATTTAAAATCTTAAGATGTTTTTTACTTGACTTTTGTGGGGTAATTACATATAAAAAATAATAAATGGTATAAAAGTTGTTTTAAAACCATGAATACAAAAAGTAAATTTTTTGGCACGTGTTTAAAACTAGGGAAAAAGATTTTTCCTTTTCTTTATTGCGGACACTGGCCCTTATAACATTTATTTCCAAGATAATTTTGATCTTATCTTAAAATATATGCCATTTTAATGTGAAGGAGATGCCCTGGAGCTATCTAAATGTTTGTTTATTTTGCTCATAGTTTAACCATGAGTCATGGTATTCTAACCAAATCCCAGTATTAACATAAAATATGTTTTTAAAGTCATACATTAGGCATACAATGCAAATATCCCTACAGAAAAGCTGCAAATTTCTTTCCCATGGCTTGTGCAAGTCAGCCAATATTTGTGACCTCTCCTTTATCTCTTAGAGATACAGTATATGTAATGAGTTGCTTGTCGTTAACATAATGACTCCAGCATGTCCCTATACTGTCGTAACGTTTGGCCCCATTGCTGCCTGCTGATGCACCCCTGGAGTGCTGTCACATAGCCAACCTTTCCCTGTCTTACAAGCTCACTAACAACATATCATAAATAAGGAACAAATAAAGACCCATATCATCCACATGTTTTATGGGAGGAGGCTTTAGTTTTAAACCTTGTCTGGCCTGCATAAAGAAAGAGTCTAGCAACAGAATGGAAAGCAGGGCAAAGGACACTAGGAAGGAAAGAGAGTCCATATGTGCGATGACGGGAAAGAAATAGAGGAAAACTGAATGATGAGATTTTACCGCCAAAGCCCCTGAGGCTCAGTCTCTCCCCTATAGCTTTGGCAGATCCAGCAGGTTAGTTCATGCCAGCTGATCTCTCTTCATAAGGGAGATTCAAAATCCGCTGGAAAAGCGCAGTATTTTCTGCTTGTTGGAATTTATTGTACTTTTTTTTTGCTCAAGGCACTCTGCCCACCCATGGATAGCCAATGCAGAGTTGGCCGATTTGTGTCTGTAACTTTCTTACGGTCTACAGATCATTTTGATTGTCTCTACGACCAGGTGGCTGTAAAACAAAACCATAATTTCTGATTTCTCCTCATTTGAGCCTTGTTTTCTCTTGCAGCGGATCCGCGAGTGAGCGAGAATGTCTCAGGTACGTGTTTCTTCTTTGCACCCCATTTCTCTCAGGTGACAAATTCCTATCTGTTGAATAAATGGATAATGTAATGAGCAGTCCTAGTAGAGGAAAGAAAACAAACGAGTAAAGGAGCTGTGGAGACTTCCTATGAGTTCACTTCTTCCATACCAAGTTCTCAGCCAGATAAAACATTTACCCAAGAGTGGCAAATGGATAACACCATCCTCCTCCATCCCTGTTCTCAAATAAGGGCCTTAGTTGCCTTCTTGCACTCAGCGAGTTGCAAGAATGGGCCAATTTGATATTCATCTCCCTCAATTTTTTCCTGTGTATTGTCTATTCCACACAAAATTGAGTGTAATGAACAATGGATATAGAGAGTGAAGTCAGCCAATAGTAAGACGAGGTTATGACAGGAGCCAATGGAAACACAGACCAATGGAGCAGCCCCTCGGCTCTTAGTGTCTTTTTTAACACATGTATAAACAAAAATGGGTTTTGTACTCCAGTTATCTTTTCAAAAGACCACTGAAAGAAACATTGTTTCGCTCGATCTGTGCCAGAACATAATATCTGGCCTTGTCAGTTCGTGAAATAACATCTTGGGGTTTCTCGGCATGCCTTTCAGGTAAAGATGCCATTTGGACTCAGTTCCCCTTCAAAACAGACTCCTACTCCGAGTGCAATGGGAAGCAGTATGTGAAGAGGACGTGGTACCGCAAATTTGTTGGAATCCAACTCTGCAACTCCCTACGGTACAAGATCTACCTGAGCGACTCCCTCAACGGTCAGTCTTCTGGAAACTGATCCATACATTCGGTTCATTTTATGCTGGAATAGATTATAAATTGGCAGCTCTTTTCTTCCCTGTTCCTTTAGGTAAATTCTACAATATTGGAGACCAGACGGGTCACGGTGAAGACCACTGCCAGTTTGTGGACTCATTCCTGGATGGCAGAACGGGCACTCAGCTTCCTGCAGACCAGCTACCAAATAGGCCAGGTATTACTGCAAGGAACCACTGATATTATGTCACTATGGTTTTAGTTAACATATGCAACAAAATTATAATTATTTACTCACCTTTGTGGAGTTCCAAACCCAGAACGAAGCTTTCTTTTGAACCAGTTGATCCAGTTCACAAAACTCTTCAGAATGATTAATTAATATTGAACTCACTGAATCGCAGCATTTCGAAGCTCTAGAGGGGAAGATCATCAGTGAAAATGAATACATTTTGGCTATTCACACAAATCTATCGTATGACTTCTGAAAACCTGATATACAGTGATAGATATATACAGTATATATATTATTAATAAACAATTGATAATATAAACCAGTTTTATGAAACTTTTACCTTTGCATCCTTCTTGAAATCTTCAGTCCTCATGCAGAATTTTGTCATTATGCTTAATTAAGTCATAATTAACACAATTATGAGATGACGTCCCGTTGACGTTCTACTCATTCATCCTCAGACTCGGAATTATGCGTTTCTATGGCACTAACACTATCAAACGACAAAATTAACCTGCAGTGGTCAAGTGGGAAATTGTGTCGTCAAAAATATTGATTTTTCAATACATATCTGAAATGCTTCCAATACTCATTTTCCGCAGAATAGAAACACGATACTAGCTGCGCTTTCTTGAGCTCTCATCTCTCCGACAGTGAGTTGACACACAAACCCGCCTCCCCTCACTCACTTGTTTCATTTGCTCCAGATGAATATTGTTGCTGTTACAGGGCTTGAATTTCGGTCGTGGGACTGCGTGTATTGTGCATAATTTTACTCATTACCCAAAGTGCGCGCACATAAAGCCGCCTCTCAGTACTAAATTGAGTTCTTTTTCACTGCTTATTGCGCTTAAACAGTCAAATACACACAAAATAATGTCAAAATGCCAGTCTTGGCGAGTATTCAGGTAAACACAGTCAGTTATATTTTAAGTAAACGTAAACAGTTGAGAAAGAAAACGCATGTGTAACAACATAATGGATCCGTGTGTCAGGTCTTAAAGAGACAACAGCCTAATATGTGACCCTTGACCACAAAACCAGTCATAAGGGTCAATTTTTGAAATTGAGATTTATACATCATCTGAAAGCTGAATAAATAAGCTTTCCATTGATGTATGGTTGTATATTGAGAAAATCGCCTTTAAAGTTGTCAAAATGAAGTCCTTAGCAACACATATTACTAATAACAATACATTTTTTTAATATATTTACGGTAGGAAATTTACAAAATATCTTCGTGGAACATGATCTTTACTTAATATCCTAATGATTTTTGGCATAAAAGAAAAATTAATAATTTTGACCCATACAATGTATTGTTGGCTATTGACACAAATATACCTGTGAGACTTATGACTGGTTTTGTGGTCAAGGGTCACATATATCAAGGTGCCACATTATGGGATAATATTAAAAAATATTTATATGGCAGATTTTCCCCATGGTATCCATGTCAAAATTGTGGCCAGTGAAAATGCTGGGTGGCTAGTAACTTTGGAAAACCACTAGCCACAGTGGCTGGTGAGCAAAAAAGTTAATGTCAAGCCCTGCTCTCTTGAGTAGGTACTTATTTTGAATAAGTAATTACTTCACGACCACTAAAAAGTATGTTATATACTATTGTTGGAAACTCAGAAGTGAAGACCAGGAGACTTGGATGTATCTTCAGCAGGATTCTTTATTGATAACACATGCTGTCGGTAGCTGCAGTCCATCAAGTCTAACTTAAGCAGTAAGACTTTGTAGTTTATATACATTTTAGGGGGAGGGATACACACAGTAGAGGCAGAGACAATCTAAACAAAGCATGCAAATGAAGTATCCAGGTAAAGGGACCCGCCCCAGAGTGTCACCAGACCTAATCCAATCAGCACAACAGTGTCATTCAAATGCATAGGTGCTAATCCAATCGCTCTGACAGTATTGCCCATACCTTCACATTATCATAGAGACAAAAGCACAGCTGTGCCTTGAGCTTGTCATGCCAAAAAGTCAGGAAGTGGATAAAGACAAAAGACTAATGTCTCAAACACCTAAGCTGTCTGACTTGATCTCCTTAGAATGTCATCAGTTTTTACCTCAAAATGTAAAACACAATGTACATAATGTTTTCAGTTTATTTACTATATAGTTTATATACATTAGAACATAGATATAACAATTTATAAATTTGTAATCCCACACTATGAATGTGTGTAATATGAATGTAATCCGGACACACAACATTCACCATGTTGCCCTTATCAAGTGACCTACCAGCATCAGTTGAGTAGCTTCACTGCCATTGGCAAATCCTCTCCCGTGGCCTCATGGCATAGTAAAGAGTCCATCGTATGCACACTTCAGAGTCTCGCCGGAAGTAATAGGTCATCCGGGTACTTTTTGCCTACTCCTTATTATTCTGTGAATTCAGACATACTTCTTTTGTCACATAATGCTTTTCGCCAACTATATAGTAAGGAAGTATGTGATTTTGGATGCACCCAATTACTTGGCTCAGAGACTAATGCTTTTCTTAATGATTTTCAGGTTTCTACAGAGCAATGAGACAAGAGCCAGTCCACTTCGGCCAGATAGGTGGAAACTCCCACATCACTTACGTCGCATGGTACGAGTGCGGTACGCCAATTCCAGGGAAATGGTAGGACTGGAGTCCACACGGAACCCTGAAGAGCAACTCTCATTGGTTGGGGTCGGTGCCTGCTAAAGTCACATGACAGGCTTTTTTTTTTTTACTGTTTTCCCCCACCAATGATGGTGAGTTCGGTCACTCCTCAGCCTACGTCACCAAGTTCGTACCATGTATAATAGTGTACAGGATCAAAGAGTCAGGGAATACTTTTGAGTGCATTTGTGACATGTAATAGCAAAACAATGCCTCATATTTTTATTTATCGTACAGTTACTAGAACAAAGGTTAAAAAAAAAAATAGTTCATTATGAGAAAAACACTTCAGATACATTGAAGTGAACATAAAAAAAGAAAGGTAAAAAAAATACTTGTTTAAATATTGGGAAGCTGGCTCCCTGAAACTATTTTGATATTTTGTGTAATATTATTTATCAAAGTTTGTGGTTTCTTCACTGGCTTTCTTCCAGTGAGAAAGGGCCAGGCTTTTATTAAGCGCTTTAAAGACAGAGAGGCAGCTGTATTAGTTTAGGTCTCTGTTATGTCAGATGATATGTATAGCTGGGACTCTTCGCTATGTTGCTTTTACAAACACATTGTACTGGCTCAACAAGTCAGCTTACCCACACTAGAATAGAAAGAATAGACTCAAGACGACGACACGTCTATGTTTACAACGGGCTGGGATGAACATAATCATTTTCTTTACATGCGCACACACACATCTACACACACAAAACATGCAAATTCTCATTCATTCAGATGCTTTGTACCATGGCTGTAGTCTTCCAATGTATGTCCTGGTATATTTGATGGTTCTAGATAGTAAGGATGACCTTACACTTGCAATTTGCACAGCACAAATGTATTTATATGTATATGGAGAGAGTATTTTTTCAGGAAACCTATGAGAGAATTAAAAATCCTGTCCCCTCAAGCTTGTGAAACACGATACAAGTTTTTAAAAATAATTCTCACTTTTTTTTTTGAGTGTTAACCCACTGAATACATTCAAGGAGTCTTGAAGATCTTAATACTTCAAGAAGAGCTTGTCTGGCTCCCATATTTTGTACAGTTTTGTCCCTGCCAATCCCTTGGCAGAGTTTCTCTGGCTTATCCGTATTTTCATGGAATATGTTTGTAAGATGAAACTGTTGTTTGTTGTTGTTGTTCTGGATTTGTTTTCTTCTGTATGTATTTTACAATAATAAAAACCAGAAGTTTTGTTTCTTTTTTAATCCGCTGAGTCCCGTCTCTGTTGTTGCACTATTTAAAAAAAAAAAAAAAAAAATGGATTTCTAGAGAATACAATGAATCGCAGTCTCTCAGGTGGGTCTGTTAACACTTGGGTCGTTTTGACCCTTGATAATTTGAACACCATTAAACTACTCTCAACTTGCCCCATCTCACCAACCCAAATTATAAAAATAAACATCAATACATGCTTTACTGCATTACTATACTTTTCCAGAGCTAGAAAAAGAGAGGAGTTTGCCCTGCCAAACCCAATACAGGGACATTCTCTGAAAACCGCAAAGCTAGAGAGAGAGAGAGAAAAAAAAAAGACTATAAAATTCAAAATGCCTCTCTGTGACTTTATTAGGTTTCCAACCAAAAGAAAAAGGGGGCGCGTATAAGTGAGAGATAGAAAGATATAAACGTTAGTTTTGGTTGAAGACAATTAAAAGTCAACAGACTGTGTCCGAATCAAAATAAATGGCTAAACAATGTTTGGTCACCATTTTCCACAACTTTATTTACATAAAAACGTTGCTATTATGCAACCTAATGTTTTTAACCAATTCAATGACGTATCTACGGCTACAGACTGGCCGACCAGTGTTCTGGTTGTGGGGAAATGGGTCTAAAGTCCAGATTGGGATTTTAAGGACATGTAGTTTTACAGGAAGACAATGACGAAGTCATGAACAGCTTTGACTGGTATAAAGCTGCAGATTACGAGAAGTTTTGCCTAAACTCATCGAATGCAGGCCACCCTCACAACTTGACTTGGCTGTTTTCGACACTGAAGCGTTCACACAAAATCAACAGCTCTCTCTCTGCAAACTTTACAGCTCGCTTTAATGCCTCACTCTTCTCACAGCTGCGTTCAAAGTAGCCACTGCGTGGTCCGTGCCTGGCCTGTCAGCAAGAATTAAGCTTCCTGCAACAAGTCCAGTGTCCAATTTAGGTCCCAACACGTGCTGGGAGGATCTCGGGAACGTTCACAAATACACATGGGTTTGTTATTAAAGGAGCTCTGGGTTTAATGATGGGGCTTCAGTTGCAAGATTGAGCTTTAGTTTATGTGTATACAGTGGATCACTCAATATAAGCCTGAGGGTAGCTAAAGTACTAAGATCTAGCAGGAAAATCAAAGGATTGTTGCCACAATCATTTGGCGGCCATTTGGTCATCTTAAAATTGCTGTTTTAGGTAGGCGGCTACATTTGTTTCCCCTCACTCTGGCGGCAAGCAAAATAAAACTATTAAAATATAATTGGGAGTAAGTGCAAAATTAGACATTTCTAAAAGTGTTATAATGTTTACTACGTCCCTGGCTACAATAAGGTTTTACTCAGCAAATATTGCAATCAAAGGGTTAGTTCACCCAAAAATAATTTACTCACCCTCAAGCCATCCTAGGTGTATATGACTTTCTTCTTTCAGCCAATATCTTCGCTCTTCCTAGCTTTATAATGGGAGTGAATGGTAGCATAGATTTTGAAACCCAAAAAAAAAGCGCATCCATCCATCATAAAAGTAATCCATACGGCTCCAGAGAGTTGATAAAGGCCTTCTGAAGTGAAGCGATTCATTTTTGTAAGAAAAATATCAATATTTATAACTTTATAAACTATAATCACTGACTTCCGGTAACGGCCGTAAGCGAGTCGAGTTCCGGCGGAAGAGTGACCTCTGACCCAACGTATGACGTAGGATGTAGGAGTAGTGTAAGCTTAGGTGAGAGTAGACGCCTCTCACGGTTCAAACAAATAGGGCTGGGCAACAAACTCAAGCTCCTCCGACATTTCTCTTTAAAAATTCTTGTTTTAGACTTCTAATTCGTGACCGGTGTTTTGTTTTGCTCTATCCTCAGTGCTTCTGCGTTCATCAATACGTCATGCGTCGGGTCAGATGTCACTCATCGCATCGCTTCGTTTTAGAAGGCCTTTATTAACCCCCTGGAGCCGAATGGATTACTTTTATGATGGATGATGAGCTTTTTTGGGGCTTCAAAATCTCTATTCACTCCCATTATAAAGCTTGGAAGAGTCAGGATATTTTTTTTAATATAACTCCGATTGTGTTTGATTGAAAGAAGAAAGTCATATACACCTAGGATGGCTTGAGGGTAAGTAAATTATGGGATAATTTTCCTTTTTGGGTGAACTATTCCTTTAATTGTGATTATTTTGAACAATTAATTGCCCAATGATTCAAAATCTTAAAAAGGTTTTTTTGGCGAATATAAGATAGATAGGGAAGAGGAATGAATCTGCTGACTATCAAACCGAACCAAAATAAACCCCACAAACCAAATGAAAACGTGCTGTGGTAATTTTCATGGCTCACTGGAGTACTGCTGAATTGGTCTCATTTTTTATGTGTGCATGCGAGTGTCCTTGTCACTAAATGTCCTCGATCAGTTGTGGTGAAATAGATATATATGTGGTTTCAACCACAGACACACATGCACATCCACATAATAACCAGCTCAGCATATTTCCAATGGAGTAAGATGTTTTTAGAACCAGATGGTGTAGTTACATATGCTTTCAGGACCATGTCCTAACTAGACAAACTTTGACCCTTTGACAGTGACTCCTGGAATTACCAGAAAACCAGCCAATTGGATTGAAGCTTGTGATATATGTAGCATATGGTCTGTGAACAAGAAGGATGAGCACTGAAACGATTCCTCCTGTAACACAGAACTATCCTTCACTAGTTTTGTCATTTATCTCATCCTGTTTTGAAATAAGTTTCTCTGCTTTTTTGTTCAGTCATGTGGGGGTTTTTTTCTTTGCAGAGTGCAGTGTCCGTTTGTTTTCTTCTTTTTCGTCCTCGAAGACACCAGATGTGCATGTGCATTTTGTTCATAAGATGCTTCCAAGATGGAAATATTGTTAGCGAGAGTGTTCTTTATAAACACTTCAAACGCTCATAAGCACCACAAACATTCTGCTAATCCACCCTGGAATTAAATTCAAGCAAGTCATTTGAGAAATGTTCTAAAGCCAGGGGAAAACTTGCTGTCACACAGCTGTATCGGACATAGTGTTTGATTATTAATTTTCTCACTGTTATCCTCTTATTCTGTGATCAAATGATTCCTTTCATTAAACGTAACCATAGTCACACATACACAAACAAAGATGCTTACATCATTTAATAGTGTGAATTTAAAGGGAACTGGCCGTATCTCCCAGGATGTTACATTGCAATTTGACGTTGAATGACAGGAAGAGGAATTTATTAAATTGTTTCAAGGAATTTCAAAAATTAAATTGGAATTTCATTAGTGCAACATGTTTTGTGAAAAACAATTAAATAAATCATTAATCAAAAAATTAACAAAATTCATTATAAATATATATACACCGATCAGGCATAACATTATGACCGGTGAAGTGAATAACACTGATTATCTCTTCATCACGGCACCTGTTAGTGGGTGGGATATATTAGGCAGCGAGTGAACATTTTGTCCTCAAAGTTGATGTGTTAGAAGCAGGAAAAATGGGCAAGCGTAAGGATTTGAGCGAGTTTGACAAGGGCTAAATTGTGATGACTAGACTGACTGGGTCAGAGCATCTCCAAAACTGCAGTTCTTGTGGGGTGTTCCCGGTCTGCAGTGGTCAGTATCTATCAAAAGTTGTCAAAGGAATGAACAGTGGTGAACCGGCGACAGGGTCATGGGCGGCCAAGGCTCATTGATGCACATGGGGAGCGAAAGCTGGCCCGTGTGGTCCGATCAAACAGACGAGCTACTGTAGCTCAAACTGCTCAAGAAGTTAATGCTGGTTTGAGGAGCACAACAACGAGTTCCCCAGATCCAGTCCAATCGAGTATCTGTGGGATGTGCTGAACAAACAAGTCTGATCCATGGAGGCCCCACCTCTTACAGGACTTAAAGGATCTGCTGCTAACATATTGGTGCCAGATACCACAGCACACCTTCAGGGGTCTAGTGGAGTCCATGCCTCGACAGGTCAGGGCTGTTAGGGCAGCAAAAGGGGGACCAACACAATATTAGGAATAATGTCATAATGTTATGCCTGATCAGTGTATATATTTTTATTTTTATATATATATATATATATATATATATATATATATAAATAAAATGAATTTTGTTAATATATTAAATATTATATAATTATAATATTATTATATATTCATTATATATTGATATTGAACATTATATATGTTTAATTTTATGTCATTACCATTCCTCATTCTTTTGCAGTATTGTCATTTATTATCATTAACAATTATTTGATTATTAATTTAGATGACATTTTTTGATAAAACTGCATCCACTTGTTGCTGGTAATAATAATAATAATAATAATAATAATAATAATAGTAATAATAATAAATTACATAGTATATAATAGTACAGCTAATATTATAAAAATTCTATTGACATCATTGCATATTCATATTTATTGTATATGTCATTATTATTCATCTTGGTGTTGGTAATCCTACTACTTCTACTACACGGTAAAAAAAATCAAAAACGGAAAATATATTGGTAATTTTCTGCCAGAACATTACCCAGCAAATTTACGGAAATTTCCGTTAACCCTACAATACAACACAATGCAATGTGTAATTCCAAAATACACATAAAAAACCTGAAAAAAACAATATGGAAGATTCTATAATAATATAATAACTAATTCTATAATAACTAACAGTGCTACACCACTGCTCAAGGTTATGAATTGTGGGTAAACTGGGTAATGTAGGGTAATGTGATGAATGTGTGTCCCCTCCGAAATGCCAAATGCCCCCTAAAGTAAATCATTCTGTTCAGAATCTGGGCCTATTAAATGTTAAATGAACTGAGAGCTGGAAGAGATGAAAACAGGAGAGAGACTGGTAATACCATTACCATCCTGATGAACACAACTCACGATCACCCAGCCAATCAACACAGAGACAAGGACCATCAATCTTGTCTTTCTCTCACACGCTTTCTTGGGTGCCAGGTATCTTCTCCAAGCAGGCCATCTCTCCATCAGCTCTCTCACTCAGGGAATCCCGACGCCGAGATGATCAGGGTATTTCCTCCACAATGCTCCATGTGATTTGTCAAATCTCAACCCAGTGGGAGAGACATGTCAACCTGAAAGAAAAACACACAGAGTCAGTGTTTCCAAAACAATGTCTTGAGAGTCACCTCCAGCAGAGAAATGGCGCACACATACAATACATAAACACAATGTTATTTTGCTTTTCAACATGAAACTTATTTCCATCGATCCAGTCAGAGTGTGTGATTTGTTGAAGCCAAAGCTCATACTCCTATAGCACATTAATCATATGAAAGCGAAAGAAGAGGGAAACTGCTCTTATTTTTACCTCAGATGACTAACAGCAATATGCTAGCTCTGCGTTTAGCATCCAAAGGCTTTTCTGGATGACCTGAAGGACGAAAGATGCTTTGTGCAGCAGACTGTTTAGCTGGCACGTCCTGATTTTGCCGATTTAAACGCGTTCCTGGGTCAACACATTTTGTTGATCCTGGAACAACATTCATGTCCTACCCCTAAATGTAACCCTACCCATAAATTATCCCTAAAATAAGAGGGAAATGATGGTGAATAACATTGATTTAGAAGCACCAAACCCTGGTTGTAAGCCTAAACTTGACATAAACTCTAAACTTATCCTTGAAATCTGATTGGTTGGTTGGAATGTTGTTCCAGGATCAACAAAGGTGTTGATCCAGGAACATGTTGCACTTGGTGAAATCAGGTTCACACTGATATATGAAAACGACTAAAAATGCTGTATTATGCATGCCAGCAGTTAGCAATGTCACTTAAAGGCACAATATGTAAGATTTTCGGATTAAAATATCCATCAACCACTAGAACAATGTTATATATTTGTTGACTTATGTACTTGCATTATCCCAAATGTTTCCAAGAATGTTTAAATCCAGAGAAATAAGCAATTTTAACCAGGACATGGACCGTGTCCATGCGACGCCTATCAATGACATCATACCTACGTTACCCTCGATTTTCGGTTTTATTTTGTAGAAACCATGGAAACACCAAAGACGCTTTAATATATTATGTGTTTTACTAGACAGATGAGCAACTGTTTGGATACATTCAACGTCAGAAAACTAATTGTTATATAGCTCAACACAGTTAGCCTTATTGTTTAAATTTACCATGAGTACCATGTTTTACCATGCTTAATATAGTCTCATAGTAGCCGCCGAGCGAACGCACAGAGTAGCATTATAACATAACACACTCAGATGTATCTAATATGTGACCCTGGACCACAAAACCAGTCATAAGTCGCACGGGTATATTTGTGGCAATAGCCAACAATACATTGCATGGGTCAAAATTATCGATTTTTCTTTTATGCAAAAAATCATTTGGATATTAAGTAAAGATCATGTCCCGTGAAGATATTTTGTAAATTTCCTACAGTAAATATATAAAAAAAATTATTAGTAGTAATAATATGCATTGCTAAGGACTTAATTTGGACAACTTTAAAGGTGATTTTCTCAATATTTAGATTTTTTTGCACCATCAGATTCCAGATTTTAGAAATCAAGGCGTCATCAAGCTACGCCTTTGTTTTGAATAAGCGACCTCTAGCGGCGAAAAATTACATATTGTGGTTTTAATATTGATACCCAAAACGCTGTTGTCGTGTAAATGAACGGCAAAAACCTTTCCGTTTTTAGCTGAAAACGTTGTCGTGTAAAGACCCCTTAGTTTGTTCACTGTCAGTTTCTTTTGTCTTAGTTTCCCGCCACTCATCTGTTTCCATGGACACTAACTTAATCATCACAGCTGTTCATCATTTAGTTTATCACCATTGTGTATTTAAGGGTATGTTTACACGACACCGTTTTCAACTGAAAACTTTTTATGCGTTTTGTTCATTCATTTACACGACAATGCCGTTTTGGGGGCCTGAAAACACAAGCTTTGGAAAACGGGTTTCAAAGTGCAAGGTTTTGAAAACGATCCCTTTACCGTCTCCATGTAAACAACAAAAACATGAATCTGTGAAAACGGTGACGTTATGCGCATGCGTATTATATGTTCACGCATGCGTATTACGTGTTCGCGGGGTGTTTCTTGACAAAGCGACATCTCCAACTACTGGCCTGGCATGCATAATACAGCCTTTTTAGTTATTTTTGACAATGTTGTCGTCTGTTTTTAGTACATGGTTGTCGCGTAAACATACTCTAAGTTCCTCACCTCCTCTCCCTCATTGCCCGGTATTGTTGTGTCATACACGCTGTTACGCTGTTCTTCTCTAGTTTGTTTTATTGAATAAATCCTATTGTTATTTGTACTTCTTGGTACTCTTCGCCTACTTTGGAGCTAAAACGTTACACAAGTACAGTAACTTTTTGGTAACACTTCATTTTGATGGTCCACTTTAAACATTCTAACTATAAGTAACTTTGCAACTACATGTCAACTAACTCTCAGTAGAGTGAATAGTAAACTGTCTGTTTAATATCTGCTAACACTTTATTTTTAATGCTCCCCAACAGACATTCTACTCTAACTTTGCAAGTACATCAACTTATTCTACTAACCCAAACTATAACACCTAATCCTAACCCAACAGTTGCTACAGTCTACTAATACTCTAATGACAGGTAGTTGACATAGTTGCAAGGTAACTTATAGTTAGTATAATGTTTAAAGTGTACTATCGAAATAAAGTGTCATTAAAAAAAACTTTGATTCAAAATTGTTCAGTGTGGTGGAAATGACACCACAACTATGGAAAAAGTCATAGTTTATAAAATTTTTAAATAAATCATTTTCACACAATAAATATTGAAATGGTTCATAATTATTTCATTCTTTGTGCAGCTTTAAACATGTAATAATTCATATTATTTATTTTCATTAGTTAAACTATTAGAAATCAGTAATTGAAATAAAGCTAGAATAAAATATAAAAATTAGAGGAAAAACTTAATCTTAAAAAAGTAAATGAAAATTATAAGTTTAATAAATATGTTTAATATGAAGTAAAAAAGCACAAAACAAAATTACAAAAACAAAATAAAACTAAAATTAAAACTGATTATTCTAATTTATTAGTATATAAACTACTAATATTTGTAGTAATACTAATAATAGTATATGAATTATAATAAAATAACACTGGTCTAGGACAAGGGTAAAACTAAATAAATAAAAGGTTTTGAAGTTTAGTAAAAATGTATTATGAAAGCATGATTAAAAAAAGGTTTCAAGGTTTTAGTGACCTTCATATAACAAAAAGCTGTCAGATAAAAATCCACCCCGGACACTTAAAAGTACACAAAGTTGAAGAAAACCTAGTTGCGACAAAATGGACCAAGCTAACAGCCACCTTCCAGCCAATCATAATCGAGTATGCAGACTGATCATGGTAAAAATGATGCTTAAGCTGAGTAACATGTTCACTAACTCTTCTTCTACCATTAAAAATGAACCATTTTCACTTCTGTGAGAATGGATGCGATGAATGCAGCAGTGTTTTCTACATGCCGATGTGTTCAAGGAAAACAAACCTTCAAAGCAGTCCTGAATTTAAGGATTCAAAAAAAAAAGGCCACACATGCTTCAAAATAATAAAAATACTTATCTTCCACTTGTCAGTTAACAAAGGAACACTGTGTCCAGAAAGATCATTTGGTGACCTGATTGCCGTGCTAAACAAAATTGCTTGTGACCATCTTTCCACCAGACGCTACAAGATGATCTTTAATTAAATTTCTTAAGCTGACATGTAGGTCAAGAGCTGTCTTCGTAGTTTTTCCTAATGCAATCTCATTGAAATGACTTCTTCCCCAAACTGAAAGCTTGTCAGTGTCCTGCTGAAAAGATCCGTTTTTAGGACTTGTATTGCTGGTTTCCATACAAAAAAATTATAATCATTTCCTTAAGTATTTTTGTCTAGTTTTCCATTAAAAATATAAAAAAATTCTTGAATCAAGATAAATTTAATTAAGATACTAAATCTAGTTTTCATAGAATATTATATATTATACTCAATATGTACTTGTTATCTTGTATCTAGATCTATATATATTAAAAAGTCATAAGAACTTTTTAGCATTTTATCATGCATTTTTTATAATTTCTCTCTTTTTATTTTTTTCCATTTACATAACTTTCATTGCTAATATATACTGAACTGTTATGTATGTGTGTGTGTATGTATATATATATATATATATATATATATGCCAAAAGTTTTGGGACGCTGCCTTTACGTGCACATGAACTTTAATGACATCTCATTCTTAATCCGCTGGGTTTAATATGGAGTTGGCCCACCCTTTGCAGCTATAACAGCTTCAGCTCTTCTGGGAAGGCTTTCCACAAGGTTTAGGAGTGTGTTTATGGGAATTTTTGACCATTCTTCTAGAAGCGCATTTGTGAGGTCAGGTACTGATGTTGGATGAGAAGGCCTGGCTCGCAGCCTCCACTCTAATTCATCCCAAAGGTGTTCTATCGGGTTGAGGTCAGGACTTTGTGCAGGCCAGTCAAGTTCCTCCACACCAAACTCGCTCATCCATGTCTTTGTGGACCTTGCTTTGTGCACTGGTGCGCAGTCATGTTGGAACAGGAAGGGGCCATCCCCAAACTGTTCCCACAAAGTTGGGAGCATGAAATTGTCCAAAATGTCTTGGTATGCTGAAGCATTAAAGGGGTCATAAACTGGCTTTTTAAATTTTTTTATACTGTTGTCTGCGGTCAACATATGACGTTCGCATGGTTTTTACATTAAAAAACTTCATAATGAATAAGTACTAGGCTATTTTCTACCCTGGTTTTGAGCCTAGCTCTTGAAACGCACTGTTTTTATGGATGTGCCGCATTGAAGACTTGGAAGTGACCGCCCACTGCTATGATTGGATAACAGTTTTGCATATTATAATGAGCTTCGGCTCCCTTACACGTGAGGAATTGTTTTTAAAACTTCCAATGTGGAGAAACGGCAACCGGAATGATTCCCCCACAGGGCTCGCAAATGTTATTTTGGAATGGAATGTTATTTTTTATTACTTGGCCGGCCCGATCGGTGGATATAACCGCAAACCGTGCATAACACACACACACGCGCGCTATTTATTTCACTATTTAAGATAGTGCGAGCCCTGGCCCATATATGTTCGAGTCTGATCACGAATCGCAGAACAATGAACCATCAACACCTCAAACACAAAGGATACTCCAGCCTGTGACAGTGTGGAAGTTATGTTTAGTTAGGCACGTACATAATCAGTAGATATCAAACGTAACAATGCAATACTATCACATATAAAAAACATTTTTTACTCACATAATTGTCTTGCATCATTCTCGTCAGATCCAGAAGCCACAGCATTGTTTTTTAATCTCATCCTGTCTGCAAATCCAGTCTCTTGTTTACAAATGAATCCGGTAAAATGAAGCGAACAAATGCAATGTCTTCCCCACGTGAGCTGGATCTTTATTAAAAATAAAGTTCAACCATGCATTTTGGAATCCGAAGGAAGATTATGGCATTTGTTTGAAACATGCCATAAGCTTTATTGTTTGGAAGTTCGATCCGGTTTAGCTCCACGTAGGCCTGTGTTATTTATCTAACATACCAGGCATGAATCGGTGGGCGGGGCTACAGAATTAGGCGCTCGTCTTCTTCGGTTAAGGCGGCGTTTCACTGAACTCTGACGTCACAGGTAAGCACATTCGCAGATCAATCGTTTGCTGAGCCAGCTGTCAATAAAAGCTTTTCTTTGACTAACAAGGAAGTTTTCAGCTCTGAAACTTACAGGATATTCTTATATTAAGATGACCTTTTATATATCAAAAGCTCAAGGGAAAGTTGATTTCTCAATTCATGACCCCTTTAAGAGTTCCTTTCACTGGAACTAAAGGGCCAAGCCCAACCCTTGAAAAACAACCCCACACCATAATCCCCCCTCCACCAAACTTTACACTTGGCACAATGCAATCAGGCAAGTACCGTTCTCCTGGCAACCGTCAAACCCAGTTGAAATTTGGCGACTTCTGCACACTGTGCACCTCAGCATGCGATGACCCCCCCTCTGTGATTTTACGTGGCTGTTGCTGTTGTTCCCCAATTGCTTCCACTTTGTTATAATACCACTAACAGTTGACCGTGGAATATTTAGTAGTGAGGAAATTTCACGAATGGAATTATTGCACAGGTGGCAACCTGTCACGGTACCACGCTTGAATTCACTGAGCTCCTGAGAGCGACCCATTCTTTCACAAATGTTTGTAGAAGCGTCTGCATGCCTAGGTGCTTGATTTTATACACCTGTGGCCATGGAAGTGATTGGAACACCTGAATTCAATGATTTGGAGGGGTGTCCCAATACTTTTGGCAATATATACACACACACACACACACACATACATATATATACATATATATATATATATATATTTATAAATGGTATTTTTGTAGATAAGTTAAGTTTTCACTTGAACAGAAGAATAATGGTTTTTTAATTAAAAAAAAATTGTTTTCAGTGTAAGGTGAATAGGTCACATTGAGGACCGCATTCATTAGCCCAAACCATAGTGGTACGACTCTCCACTCGTTTGAATACTTAGTAATGACATTGGGGCGAGCCAGAGCGAGATTTTTCAGATATTTCCAATCCACTGTACTCTGGGGGAGTCATTTCAGAGTGACTGCATCTGTCATTATCCTTCCCCCCTCTTTATTCGCTTGACCCCATCAACTGGAATGAAGGAACACTGCACAGAATCTCATGTATTTGGACACCTGTGATTTGAAATTACATTTGAGAGAAGGAATAGTTTCCATATTGCACTTCGACAAGAACATACGCTGTCAATTACCATCATGTGTGTTCAAATCGTTTAGCAAGAAGGCCTCCAGTAACAGCAAAGTTCGGTCCTGTAAAAAGGTCAGTGCTGTTTGCAACGCAGCGCTGCTCGGTGTGATAAAAAAAAGGGCATTGAGTTTCTTTGTACGTAAAAAATAAAAATCAAACACATGGCATGGATAATGCTGGAGAGAAAGAGAGTGAGAGTGAAAGGGAGAGAAATGTAGCAATCGGTTTTAAGACCAGGCTTTGTGTCAAACGTTTTGTTCTGCGTAGGAATTTCCTGAAAGACTTTCTCCATCCTGTGCCCGTGCTGACCCAGCCCTGCCTTCACCTTCAGCACGGCTCTGCACGCCACATGGCTCGTTTTCGAATAAGCAGAGAGCTGAAGCGAAAGAAAAGCTGTTGGAGAGATGGCTTCACCACCTGTTCTCTGGCCTGGTCTGAAGGCCAAAAGTGGACAGCAATTCTTCACAAGACCTCTGGAGCCAGAAAAAAAAAAGAGGATGATGGAGAACAGTGGTGGCTTACATTACACAAAGCAGTGGGTGTAGGTTCCGAAAGAGTAAAGGAAGTTGGAGTTATATCATCCAAAAGCAAAATGCAAATACTAAAAACTGGATGTACAAAAACTGTAAAACTGGCATGTTTTAAAGTCACCAAGGTTAACAATTCTTGTTTTTTATGGAATGCTGCAGTATTATATTTTTTTTTATTCATGTGCCCTTGAAATCTTTAAATCAGAATAACTTCCCCTCCCTCTTGCAGCGACATCTCTTCTCTTCTCTTCTCTTCTCTTCTCTTCTCTTCTCTTCTCTTCTCTTCTCTTCTCTTCTCTTCTCTTCTCTGATCATGCATTTACTGGCATGATGGTGGGACAACCTGTCACTCACATGAGATCCACCAATAGCAAACCACAACCATCCAATCAATTCCCCATGGACAAAATCAAGCCCCGCCCTACAAATGTTCTTGTTCAAAAAGCCATTTCACAAGGATATATGTCACAATAGGAAAAAAAAATAAAAAAAGACTATTGCAACTTCTGTTTCCGATTTTAAAGGGTTAGTTCACCCCAAAATGAAAATTCTGTCATTCTGTCTCTCACCCTCATGTTGTTCCAAACCCGTAAGACTTTTGTTCATCTTCAGAACACAAATGAAGATCTTTTTGATGAAATGTGAGAGCTTTCTGTCCCTCCATTGACAGCTATGCAACTACCAATTTGACGCTTCAAAAAGTTCATAAAGAGATCGTAAAACTTATCCATATGAATTGAGCGTTTTAGTTAAAATTTTCTGAAGAGACTCAATCGCTTTATATGATGAACAGATTCAGCTCAAACGTGCTGTGTAATACACAAGAACGAACCTCATTAGTTCTTGCGTAACACACGAGAATGAACCTCATTGGTTCTTGCAGAAGCTCAAAAGTGCTGCGTAACACGACAATGAACCTCACTGGTTCTTGAGAAGCTCAAACGTGCTGCGTAACACACAAGAATGAACCTCATTGGTTCTTGCTGAAGCTCAAAACGTGCTCTAACAAGAATGAACCTCATTGGTTCTTGCAGAAGCTCAAACGTGCTGCGTAACACACAAGAATGAACCTCATTGGTTCTTGCAGAAGCTCAAACGTGCTGCATAGCACACAAGAATGAACCTCATTGGTTCTTGTTGAAGCTCAAACATGCTGCGTAACACACAAGAATGAACCTCATTGGTTCTTGCAGAAGCTCAAACGTGCTGCGTAACATGAGAATGAACCTTATTGGTTCTTGAGAAGCTCAAACGTGCTGCATAGCACACAAGAATGAACCTCATTGGTTCTTGCTAAAACTAAAACGTGCTGCTTTACATGAGAATGAACCTCATTGGTTCTTGCAGAAGCTCACACATGCTGCGTAACACACAAGAATGAACCTCATTGGTTCTTGCAGAAGCTCAAACATGCTGCATAGCACACAAGAATGAACCTCATTGGTTCTTGAGAAGCTCAAACGTGCTGCATAGCACACAAGAATGAACCTCATTGGTTCTTGCAGAAGCTCAAACGTGCTGTGTAACACATGAGAATGAACCTCATTGGTTCTTGCAGAAGCTCAAACATGCTGCGTAACACACGAGAATGAACCTCATTGGTTCTTGTTGAAGCTCAAACATGCTGCATAACATACAAGAATGAACCTCATTGGTTCTTGCAGAAGCTCAAATGTGCTGCATAGCACACAAGAATGAACCTCATTGGTTCTTGTTGAAGCTCAAACATGCTGCATAACATACAAGAATGAACCTCATTGGTTCTTGCAGAAGCTCAAATGTGCTGCATAACACACAAGAATGAACCTCACTGGTTCTTGCAGAAGCTCAAACGTGCTGCGTAACACACAAGAATGAACCTCATTGGTTCTTGCAGAAGCTCAAACGTGCTGCGTAACACACAAGAATGAACCTCATTGGTTCTTGAGAAGCTCAAACATGCTGCGTAACACACAAGAATGAACCTCATTGGTTCTTGCTAAAGCTCAAACATGCTGCGTAACACACAAGAATGAATCTCATTGGTTCTTGAGAAGCTCAAACGTGCTGCATAACACACGGGAATGAATCTCATTGGTTCTTGTGGAAGCCCAAACATGCTACGTAACACACAAGAATGAACCTCATTGGTTCTTGCAGAAGCTCAAACGTGCTGCATAGCACACAAGAATGAACCTCATTGGTTCTTGAGAAGCTCAAATGTGCTGCATAACACACGAGAATGAATCTCATTGGTTCTTGTGGAAGCTCAAACATGCTGCGTAACACACGAGAATGAACCTCATTGGTTCTTGCAGAAGCTCAAACATGCTGCGTAACATGAGAATGAACCTCACTGGTTCTTGCTGAAGCTCAAAACGTGCTCTAACAAGAATGAACCTCATTGGTTCTTGCAGAAGCTCAAACGTGCTGCATAACATGAGAATGAACCTTATTGGTTCTTGAGAAGGTCAAACGTGCTGCATAACACATGAGAATGAACCTCATTGGTTCTTGTTGAAGCTCAAACATGCTGCGTAACACACAAGAATGAACCTCACTGGTTCTTGCAGAAGCTCAAAAGTGCTGCGTAACACATGAGAATGAACCTTATAGGTTCTTGAGAAGCTCAAACGTGCTGCATAGCACACAAGAATGAACCTCATTGGTTCTTGTTGAAGCTCAAACGTGCTGCTTCACATGAGAACGAACCTCACTGGTTCTTGCAGAAGCTCAAACGTGCTGCATTACACACAAGAATGAACCTCATTGGTTCTTGCAGAAGCTCAAACATGCTGCATAGCACACAAGAATGAACCTCATTGGTTCTTGCAGAAGCTCAAACGTGCCGCGTAACACATGAGAATGAACTTCATTGGTTCTTGAGAAGCTCAAACATGCTGCATAGCACACAAGAATGAATCTCACTGGTTCTTGTTGAAGCTCAAACGTGCTGCTTCACATGAGAACGAACCTCACTGGTTCTTGCAGAAGCTCAAACGTGCTGCATAGCACACAAGAATGAACCTCATTGGTTCTTGTTGAAGCTCAAACATGCTGCGTAACACACAAGAATGAACCTCACTGGTTCTTGCAGAAGCTCAAACGTTCTGCGTAACACACAAGAATGAACCTCATTGGTTCTTGCAGAAGCTCAAACGTGCTGCGTAACACATGAGAATGAACCTCATTGGTTCTTGAGAAGCTCAAACGTGCTGCATAACAGACGGGAACGAATCTCATTGGTTCTTGTGGAAGCTCAAACATGCTGCGTAACACGAGAATGAACCTCATTGGTTCTTGCAGAGGCTCAAACGTGCTGCGTAACACACAAGAATGAACCTCACTGGTTCTTGCAGAAGCTCAAACGTGCTGCGTAACACAAGAATGAACCTCATTGGTTCTTGCAGAAGCTCAAACGTGCTGCGTAACACATGAGAATGAACCTCATTGGTTCTTGAGAAGCTCAAACATGCTGCATAACACACAAGAATGAACCTCATTGGTTCTTGCAGAAGCTCAAACATGCTGCATAGCACACAAGAATGAACCTCATTGGTTCTTGAGAAGCTCAAACATGCTGCATAGCACACAAGAATGAACCTCATTGGTTCTTGAGAAGCTCAAACGTGCTGCATAACACACAAGAATGAACCTCACTGGTTCTTGCAGAAGCTCAAACGTGCTGCATAGCACACACGAATGAACCTCATTGGTTCTTGCTAAAGCTCAAACGTGCTGCTTCACATGAGAATGAACCTCATTGGTTCTTTCAGAAGCTCAAACATGCTGCGTAACACACAAGAATGAACCTCATTGGTTCTTGAGAAGCTCAAACGTGCTGCATAACACACGGGAATGAATCTCATTGGTTCTTGTGGAAGCTCAAACATGCTGCGTAACACGAGAATGAACCTCATTGGTTCTTACAGAAGCTCAAACGTGCTGCATAGCACACAAGAATGAACCTCATTGGTTCTTGAGAAGCTCAAACGTGCTGCATAACACACGGGAATGAATCTCATTGGTTCTTGTGGAAGCTTAAACATGCTGCGTAACACGAGAATGAACCTCATTGGTTCTTGCAGAAGCTCAAACATGCTGCATAGCACACAAGAATGAACCTCATTGGTTTTTGAGAAGCTCAAACGTGCTGCATAACACATGAGAATGAACCTCATTGGTTCTCGCTGAAGCTCAACCGTGCTGCATAGCACACGAGAATGAACCTCATTGGTTCTTGCAGAAGCTCAAACGTGCTGCGTAACATGAGAATGAACCTCACTGGTTCTCGCACATCAAGTGAACATGTTTGAGCTTCCGTTTACCACAACTGATGTGTGAGTTGATGAATGTTTATATGTGAATAAAAGCATAAATTAAATCTGTTCATCATAGCGACCAAGTCTCTTCAGAAAATTTGGACTGAATTGCTCAATTCTTATGGATTAGTTTTATGATCTCTTTATGAACTTTTTGAAGTGTCAAATTGGTAGTTGCGTAGCTGTCAATGGAGGGACAGAAAGCTCTCAGATTTCATCAAAAAGATCTTCATTTGTGTTCCAAAGATGTACGAAAGTCTTACGGGTTTGGAACAACATGAGGGTGAGTAAATGACAGAATTTTCATTTTTGGGTGAACTAACCCTTTAAGGGAATGAATTAAAAATCTGTCATCAAATTCGTATGACTTTCCATCTACTGTGGAACGCAAAAGGTGAAAGTTTGAAGACAATCCGGTCCATATGCAACTTGAGTTATATACAGTCAAACCGAAAATTATTCAGACACCAGATATAATTTTTTACTAGTGGGTGCAGGACACTATAGTTCATTTATGTAAGTGAGGATAGCAAAATAAAGTAAACTGTGAAAAGCCAAAAAACAGATTGTAACTACCAGTAAAATTGATAAAAATTTGGGACCAAAATTATTCAGACTCTTTGACCTGACCATGTTTTGCTTCAGTGTTTTTTCTTTAATTGCTAATGTGACCTTTTACACCACAGACTGAACAAAATTAAGCATTGCTTGGTAATTGGTTGACCTACATTGGTATTATCTAATTGTGTACTTAAATTTAACAGCTGACTGGTTGATTGTAATCCATTACATACCTTTCTATCAAAGTTATCTGACATTATCAAGATGAATTTGTTCTGACAGTTTAACTCGAGTTCTTGTCATATTTTATTACCATTTTCTAACTATAAAACTTTTACTTTTTTATTTATTACATTTTCTTTTCTTAGCTTTTCTATTACTGTATGTGATATACACTCACCTAAAGGATTATTAGGAACACCATACTAATACTGTGTTTGACCCCCTTTCGCCTTCAGAACTGCCTTAATTCTACGTGGCATTGATTCAACAAGGTGCCGAAAGCATTCTTTAGAAATGTTGGCCCATATTGATAGGATAGCATCTTGCAGTTGATGGAGATTTGTGGGATGCACATCCAGGGCACGAAGCTCCCGTTCCACCACATCCCAAAGATGCTCTATTGGGTTGAGATCTGGTGACTGTGGGGGCCATTTTAGTACAGTGAACTCATTGTCATGTTCAAGAAACCAATTTGAAATGATTCGAGCTTTGTGACATGGTGCATTATCCTGCTGGAAGTAGCCATCAGAGGATGGGTACATGGTGGTCATAAAGGGATGGACATGGTCAGAAACAATGCTCAGGTAGGCCGTGGCATTTAAACGATGCCCAATTGGCACTAAGGGGCCTAAAGTGTGCCAAGAAAACATCCCCCACACCATTACACCACCACCACCAGCCTGCACAGTGGTAACAAGGCATGATGGATCCATGTTCTCATTCTGTTTACGCCAAATTCTGACTCTACCATCTGAATGTCTCAACAGAAATCGAGACTCATCAGACCAGGCAACATTTTTCCAGTCTTCAACTGTCCAATTTTGGTGAGCTCGTGCAAATTGTAGCCTCTTTTTCCTATTTGTAGTAGAGATGAGTGGTACCCGGTGGGGTCTTCTGCTGTTGTAGCCCATCCGCATCAAGGTTGTGCGTTTTGTGGCTTCACAAATGCTTTGCTGCATACCTCGGTTGTAACGAGTGGTTATTTCAGTCAAAGTTGCTCTTCTATCAGCTTGAATCAGTCGGCCCATTCTCCTCTGACCTCTAGCATCAACAAGGCATTTTCGCCCACAGGACTGCCGCATACTGGATGTTTTTCCCTTTTCACACCATTCTTTGTAAACTCTAGAAATGGTTGTGCGTGAAAATCCCAGTAACTGAGCAGATTGTGAAATACTCAGACCGGCCCGTCTGGCACCAACAACCATGCCACGCTCAAAATTGCTTAAATCACCTTTCTTTCCCATTCTGACATTCAGTTTGGAGTTCAGGAGATTGTCTTGACCAGGACCACACCCCTAAATGCATTGAAGCAACTGCCATGTGATTGGTTGATTAGATAATTGCATTAATGAGAAATTGAACAGGTGTTCCTAATAATCCTTTAGGTGAGTGTAGTATAAAGATAAAATATCTACAAATAAAATTTAATCTTAACACGTTTCTAAGACCACCCAGAGTGTGTGATTTTTGCATGCTTGTGGATTCAGTTCTTCCTACATGTTTTCATAAATTTAGAATACATTTTAATATGAAAGTTATTGATGAATCATGATTTGATCGTGAAAACATTCACATATTTGTGTGTCTATGCGGTTAGTGAATGAGACCTAATGTCTTTGTGTGAAGAACAGACCAAAATTTTTGCTATTCACAGGCAATCCTAGTAAAGTAGCAAAGTCTGATCTTTTCAATGAATCTTTCAATTTAGGTTGAATGAATTGTTCATGAATCAGACTGATTTGGTTGTCAAGTTGAACTAACTGATCTAATGATCCAGGCGACAATGGAGGGGAAGATTATCAATGAATGAATGAATGAATTTTTCCTCACAAAAAGTTTCATATGGGTTTAGAAGATTTGGAATATATTGCAAGAGTCGTATGAAGTAGTTTTGATAGTTTTATGGTGCTTTTGTGCCCTTTTAGAAGCTTAAAAGGTCTGGTCATGATTCATTGTACAAAATTGCAGAGTTGAAGGGAACTACGTTTTATTACAGCTCATGTACATTTGAGATTTATGAACTAAACCTTCACATAAGCCATTTTCCAGTCATATGTAAAATGACCAACAACAAAAAAAACTGCATCATTCCAACTCTTCCTGATCTATAATGTATCTTTATCTTGTTTTTTTGTCAGTAAAACAATATTAAAATGTCAACCCTGTTACCATCATATTTTTATTATTTAAAATTGTTCTACAAATTAAACTACCATAATGACACCGTCATACTTTCAAGAAGTGAACACTTTGAGAAAGTTATGTATCTTCATCTTGTTTTTGTTAGATTGTCGGTAAGACTATATTAAAACATCAACCCTGTTAGAATCATATTTTTAACCTTAAATTGTTCTATAAATAAAACTCAGGAACAACAGGGCATGAATTCACACCCCAACAAGAACATTCTGTCCTGTTTTCCCAAAACTGTCCTTATAATATTGAATGACAATGTTTATGATTCCACAACATCTACGGGATTGCAGACAGACATACATGCATGGTTTTGCATCATTTGTCCCTTTACAACTGCATTTCAACTCTTCCTGATCTATAAAGTTATACATTTTTGGAAGTAGAAGCTGTAGATAATATCTGACATGATTATTGGACTCGCGATGGACTGGACTGCAACGCTGCAAGTTTCTTAGGTCGCAATAAGAAGGAAAAACACTAAAATATTCTGAAGCAGTTGGAAGATCAGCAGGCCGTGATGAGCCCTCCGAGGTTTCCCGGAGAAAATGTGTCACCTCTCTCTCGCTTTCCTTCATCTCCCTTTCACTCCTGCCTACCCCACCATCTGCTCTGGTGGAGATTTTCCTTGGAGCCCAAAACAAAAGAAATAACTAAACCAGCACCGGCTCCAAAAGACATCACTTAATCACGGCTGGAGCAGGATCTTACACAAGAGACCTCGAAGGGGACGCCTGTCCAATTCTCTGTCATGTCCAGGCCTTAATTGTTTAAACAGACAAAAGAAGAGGGAAACAAATCCACTGAATATCTCTCCACCTGATGAGCTCTGCAGTTGCAGGCCATCGTTGTGCCCGCCAACCTGGCTGTCATACAATCAGGCAATGACTCCTTTGACCGATTGAAATCTTGACTTTTGGCACAAGTCATAGATTTATGCTCAAAAGTTACCAATTTGGCATTTGTGTAGGTGCAGAAAGGCCTCTCCACATATGCTTGCGATTTCGAATCGCCAGGTTGTTTGTTTCCGTACATTCCCTAATAAAGAAAACAGATTTGCTAAATTGCCCTACTCTGATCCGGTTCAATTGCGCATTAATCGAGAAAAGATACGGTCCGATTACAAACATAAGATGGCTGTCTGCAGATCCAATTAGAGGTCTGTCAGTTGGGAAAAGAACAGGACACTGAAATCAAAGAAAGAAGAAAGAAAGGATACACAATGATAGATTCTCTGCCATCTTATGAGACGCGGTTCAGTTCGTGACTCAGGAACGAGGGGGCGTGAATTCGCTCCTTAACTAGAACAAGCTGTCCTGTATTCGCAGCCCATTATAATGTTTAATTACGATGTTTATGATTCCGCGACATTCTCACCCCTGTGTTTAGCTAATATTCACTTTTGTTTTTGATGAAATCAAAATATATATTTATTTGACAACGTATTAAACTTGAAGACACTTATTAGACTTTAAGGCTTGGAGTTTGTCACTAGGTTACGTCAACCCTGTTACGATCATATTTTTATCTAACATTGTTCTATAAATAAAAAAAAAAAAATCATAACCCCATCATACTTTCAAGAAATGAACTCTTCAATAAAGTAATGTATCTTGATTTTGTGTTTTTGTTTTCAGTTATACAATATTAAATTGTCAACTCTGTTACCATCATAACTTATCTAAAATTGTTCTATAAATTAAAAAAAAAATATGGAAAACTTTGTCATAATGACACCATCATACTTTCAAGAAATTAACTCTCAAAGAAAGTAATGTATATTGATCTTGTTTTTTTAGTTTGTCAGTTATACAATATTAAATTGTCAACTCTGTTACCATCATAACTTATCTAAAATTATTCTATCCATTTAAAAAACATGGAAAAATCTGTCATAATGACACCATCATACTTTCAAGAAATGAACTCTTCGAGAAAGTAATGTATTTTGATCTTGTTTTTTTAGTGTCAGTTATACAATATTAAATCATCAACTCTATTACCATCATAACTTATCTAAAATTATTCTATCCATTTAAAAAACATGGAAAAATCTGTCATAATGACACCATCATACTTTCAAGAAATGAACTCTTCGAGAAAGTAATGTATTTTGATCTTGTTTTTTTAGTTTGTCAGTTATACAATATTAAATCGTCAACTCTGTATTGTTAATAATAATAAAATCATTTATTGGGTAGGGTTAGGGGTAGGTGTAGGGAGGGCTTTTATTGTCCCATCCATTTAATAATTTTAATAAATATAATCATTTACACTATGTTATTATTGCATCCTGTTAATGTACAACAATACTGAGGTGCAAATAGTATGTATCTGTCAAAATAAAGTATAAAATGCATGTAATTACTATTTACACATATTGCAAAGAACTGCTACTTTTACATGGTGTAAATAGAATATATTACTATTTTCACTTAGTATGCTATTTCACTTAGTAAATAGCATCTACAGCTATTTGCACTTAGTGTAAATATCATCTATCGCTAAGAAAATATGCTATTTGCACTTAGTGTAAAACAATATTAAAACGTCAACCATGTTACCATATTTTTAGCTTAAATTCTTCTATGAATAAAAAAAAAATTATACAATATTAAATTGTCAACTCTGTTACCATCATAATTTATCTTAAATTGTTCGATACATTTAAAAAAAAAAACATGGAAAAAATCTGTCACAATGACACCATCATACTTTCAAGAAATTAACTCCTCAAGAAAGTTATATCTTCATCTTGTTTTGTTTTTTTTAATTGTCTGTAAGACAATATTAAAAGCAAACCTGTTAGAATCATATTTTTAATCTTAAATTGTTCTATAAATAAAACTCAGGAACAATGGGGAATGAATTTGCACCTCATCAAGAACATGCTGTCCTGTGTTCCCAAATGTAATGCTGAATGACAATGTTTATGATTCCACAACATCTACAGGATTACAGACATACATGCATGGTTCTCATTTAGGCATAGAGAGAGGGGGGAAACTATTTATGGTTACATAAGCGATAGGGGTCTTGTGGCTTGCGTGCTTGTGATGTAATGTAATTACTGCTGAAGAATGGACTGCATGCACTGCCTCGCCATCCTTAGATCAGTCATCTTTTAAGTGATTCGAATGTTTCGATGTTTTGATAGCCCTGTGGTTGATTAAAGCAGTATACATGGAATCTGGCAATGTTAACCAGAAACACTTGATTATATGTAAGGCATAACGTACTGTAAGGTGGTCATTAGGGATGTCACAATACCCAAATTCCTGTAGTCGGTACCAATACCATAAACATTTTACGGTTCTCGGTACCAATTTCGGTACCACAGCAAAATGATTTTTTATTTTATTTAACTATTTAAAAAAAAATCCGATTAAATTCAATGAGTTTATTATTTATGATGATAATCATTATAAGTAAATAATACATAAACATTTAAAGGCTACATGCTGTTTAAAAGTAAACATTGTTTATAAAAAAAGATCAAGTGAAAAATAAGCAACCATCTAGGCATAATTATTATTATTATTAGTAGTAGTAGCCTATTATTATTACATAGAGACGTAGCTAAATCTACTGTACAACAGTAGCCTAATATATTTCTGTAAATTTCTTCAAGTTAAACCGAACTTTTATTTTGACGCGTTGCCGTAAAGACCTTTGAGTGTCTGTGATCATGATATGACAGTTTTCTCAAATGAAAAGGTAAATTCTCATGAAGTGACGGTTTATGCGTTCATGTCCTCATAGTGACACGGCAGAGTCTAAAAAGACAGCGAGTGTCACGCGTGCGTGCGTGTGTGTGCAAATGAAACCGCGCATCTGCGCCCGTCATTCACACAGAGACGCACAACCAGTGACGACGCTACACCGGGGCTAGGGGGGGCTATAGCCCCGTCAGAATTTTGAATAGCCCCGGTTTAGCCCCCCAAAGCAGTTGAGAATGAGATGGACCGTTTTTTGATAAAGACGACAGAGTGCTGGTAGGAAACCTTGTCTCATGTGAGCGTTGTTTCCTGCATTATTCGCCCGCGTGTCCACCAAAGCATTTTTAGCCAGCTGAAAACGCCTAGCTGTGGGTGCTTGAGAGCGCTTCGGCAGCGCAGCGGTTTTCTTTCAGTCGAGATGCTATGATACAGAATATCACAGATAGTTTTTTTCTGTATTGGTTCTATATAAAAATGCCGATACAATGTAAAGGTTATGCTCTGGCTCTCGTTTTAAATGATTTTGTTCCGTTATTATGCTTGTTGTTGTCATCTGTTGACGTTGTACAAGCCGAATATGGCGGTTGGTTGGTGTTGTATTTGTCCCGCCCCATCTCCACTGTGATTGGACGGCTGGGTAAAAAGTGACAGTGATGACCGCTGCGTTTTACTCAGAGTTGAACATTCATCAACTCTCGGTGACCGGTAAAAAAAACGTAGAGCGCTCCTCGTGAAATACACGCTCAGCGCCTCTTTGCGCTCATGGCGTTCTAAAAACGCGGCGCTCCCATTGAAAACAATTGGATATGCCAGCCTTGTGAAAAAACGCTTAAATCCATAAAAGGCTCAATTTAATCCATTACATAATCACTAAGATTTTGATGTGGTGTTCGTTTAATGTTTAATTTAAGTGTAAAGTATGCACAGTTCTGATTATGCATACATGTCATATGTGCTGAAGTCTTTCACCTTTGCATGTAAAAGGTTTTTGTCATTGTCTTGTGGTCACTTGTATTAAGCTAAATAAAAATGCCTATTCTTTGGCCACATATAATTTAAAACTACACTTCTGATGAATGTGGTGTGTAGCCTACCATAGCTGCTTTATTTTTTTTTTTAAATGACAATTTCTTTATGAAGTAACTCTGACGTCATGAATATCGATTATTTTCTTAGCACCCCCACATATTGGTCTAGCGCCGCCCCTTTGTAATAAGAAGGTACAGCTTCTATGTTTTTTAATTTTGCACTCTGCAGCATGCAAGTATGTCATTGTAGAGTAATGTGATGTGACCTTGTCACCACCCTCTAGCAAAGAAAAACTTATGAAGTTTGCTTCAAAGACCACCAGGGTAAGTAAGTGAGAGCGCGAGGGGAACAGACCATCAAGCAATGAATTTGGCAGCCTGCATGAACTCTCAAACTGTTCAATGAAGGCTCTTATTTCAGACATTTCATAGTCATATTGACTACTGGCAAGCAAAAAGCCATGTGTGCGAGAATTCAAAGTCTCAATTTATGAGGCCAGCAGCACTGAGGTGTGAAGGGAAAATGGTTTGTTGATGTTACTGGCCAATCTGATTCATTTAACCCTCCATCAGTACTTCATCCAAATGCACAGCAAGCAAATCATTGAATTGAAAGTGAAGGGTAAAGTCCCTTAACATTAAAGCTCCTTTGTTTCAGTGTTCACTATGAACATCATCTTTCATTTCGAATGATCCTGGTACTTCACTGACGTCAGTCTCTTTCAGGAAGAGCTGACACATTTGGCTAACTCAACTGTCTTCATGTCACCATCAGGAGGAATCATTGGAACAAATTATCATTGACTACTAAAACGCATGTCGCTTACCGCAAGGATTTACATGTAGTTCCAGACAAAGGGTCAAGGTTTAGCTGGCTAGCATGCTAGCATGTTTTTCCATTGACAGCTGTTCAAAAGTAGCCATGTGTATTCTTTTCTCTGCCCAAATCTTTTGATCTATAAGTCAACCTAAAGCACACCAAAGTTGGTGCGTAACTACGCATGCATTTGCAAAGGGAGATGTTTTTTACTCACCCTGACCATCTCAAGAGGGAGTGTCGTAATGAACAGACCAGATACTATCACGAGACATCAAAACTTCAACAGGACACGTCTCTGAGGAACAGCATAGACTGAGATGGAGACAGGACTGTGGACAACATAGATACTACAAGACTGCAAGGTAAATCTTTCCAACAGAAACCTTAATGTTGCTCCTGCAGGCACATCTATCCAGAAATAAGCATCAGTTGTTCCTGTGGAAGCATAATGGAGTTCTGCTTAGGCCCTCTTGACTTACAGAATGGGTGCCATTTATGTCCCTCACAATTTTAGTTGGTTTGTCTAAAAATACAATTCTTTCTTATTTTTGTTTTAAAAGATTTTTGGCCTGTTCTCACTCCTGTGTTTAGCTAATATTCACATTTTTGTTGATGAAAACAAAATGCATTTTCAGACAGCTATTAGACTTTAAGACTTGAATATTTTTTATCTTAAATTATCAATACATTTAAGAAATTACATTATAAAGTTAAGTATCTTAATCTTGTTTTTGTTTTTTGTTTTTTTTTACTATATAATACTAAAAGTCAACCCTGTTACCATCATATTTTTATCTTTGTTATATAAATAAATAAAAAAACAATTAAATAAATGTGTCATTACCATAAATGAAACCATCACACTTTCAAGAAGTGAACTTCAAGAAAGTTAAGTATTTTATCTTGGTTTTTTTTAGTTGGTCAGTAAGACAATACTAAAAAGTCAACCCTGTTACTGTCATACTCTTATCTTAAATTGGTCTATAATTTAAAACAAATATGGGGAAAAAATGTCATTACCATAATGAAACCATCTTACTTTCAAGAAGTGAACTCTTCAAGAATGTTAACTATTTTTACCTTATTTTAATTTGTCAGTAATACAATACTAAAAAAAAGTCAACCCTGTTACTGTCATACTTGTATCCTAAATTGGTCTATAATTTAAAACAAACATGGAGAAAAAAACGTGCCATTACCATAATGAAACAATCATACTTTCAAGAATCTTCAAGGAAGTTAACTATTTTTACCTTGTTGTTTTAATTTCTCAGAAAGACAATATTAAAACATCAACCCTGTTACCGTGATGTAAATTAAACAACTGAAAATAGGAAGGTGAATATTTAAAATACAATAAATAATAAAATTACATATTAAATGCATTATTTGGCTTGGCACATTCTTCTTCTCACAGAATGTTTAAAATCGTACAAAATGTACTTTAAAATGTCACCTTCTCAAACTAGAAAAGGCACCCGCTTCATCACCTAACATATGTTTCTTTAGATTCATTCTTTCCAAGGTACTGCAAGGAAAAACCGGTCTTCCTGTTCGTCCTTCATCCTTTTGTCAGCTGCCAAAGAAAAGACAGGAGGACAGAGACAGAACTCAGCATAAAGTGAGCTTCTTAAAATAATTCATTATGCATATGCTAAGCCAGCAAGTCCTTAATAAAACTGATAGATACATTTGTTGCTCTGCCCTCTTGACCAGCTGAATTTTTTTTACTAGGTCATTTAATCTGACACATGTGGAATAAATTAGCATGAATCTGAAATGCATTGACCACAACGTAGGAGTTTGTCTGGATATGCAGCTCTACCAACATGAATCAGCATTTCCACTCACAGTACTGATTCATTTAATTTCTTTGTCATTCCAAATCTGTTCATAGTGACCGCACTGGTCAAGCCAATATTTTATATGTGAACTCTCAAACAAACCAAGCCATGTTGAAAGTGCTACAGATTCGCCATGTTTGGAGAAATCAGCCACCAAATGGACCTACTTAGTTGTCTACTTACTAAGTATTTTATTGTAGAAAAAATACACACATAAACTTTACTTTTTTCTCTGAGTGAACATGTTCTGAATTAAAATACCGGAAAGACCCTAAAATGTACTCCTTACAGATTCATTGTAACATGGGACCTACAGTAGATGGAAAATAAACTGAATGGAAAAAATCCTGCATTTGGCAAGAAAAATGATGCCTGACAAGGATAGTATCATTTTAAAACCCAGAATGTATTTCATTATTAGCTATTTTAGTCATTTTAGTAGACACTTTTATATCAAAACACTGGAATTGGAATATGTAATTCCCAGATATATCAGTCCTGCATCAGTTCAGTTCAGTTTAGTTTGTCTTAGTTTAATTTCCAAGGACTTTTAGTTCACTTATTTTTGTTACCTATGTTCCTGTTTGTCAGTAGTTACTATGGTTATTCATCTTTTGACTAATTAGTTGTCACCTGTCTGTATTTGAGTTCATCACCATGTGTATTTAAGTTCCTCATTTCCTTTTGTTCATTATTGACTGTGCATAGCATGCCGCTTTGTGTCTTTGTGGATTACCTGAATTTAATTTATTTAATAAATATGTTACAAGTTTGATCTTTTGAATCTTCCTCATCATTATTGGACTTAATGAATTTGTAACCGGTTCTACTCGACCCGCTCTGAGCAGGATTCGAACCGGGGTCTCCGGCGTGGGCGGCGGGCGCTCTAACAAGGACGCTAAAGACCACAGCCTCTAGCGTCTGACGCTAGTGCACCTCTTGGGGCCAGAGGATTGAGGTTTATACGCACCGCTCTTACTGGCCTACATCCACTGGCCCACACTCAACCCCCTAAACCTCAATCCCATCCGGGTCACGGCACCAAATGTAACCCGTCCTACTCGCCCCGCTCCAAGCGGGATTCGAACGGGGGTCTCTGGCATGGGAGGCGGGCACGCTAACAAGGATGCTAAAGACCACAGCCCCTAGCTTCAGCCGCTAGCACGACTTTTGATGCCAGGTTTACACACACAGCTTTTGTTGGCATATACACTCACCTAAAGGATTATTAGGAACACCATACTAATACTGTGTTTGACCCCCTTTCGCCTTCAGAACTGCCTTAATTCTACGTGGCATTGATTCAACAAGGTGCTGAAAGCATTCTTTAGAAATGTTGGCCCATATTGATAGGATAGCATCTTGCAGTTGATGGAGATTTGTGGGATGCACATCCAGGGCACGAAGCTCCCGTTCCACCACATCCCAAAGATGCTCTATTGGGTTGAGATCTGGTGACTGTGGGGGCCATTTTAGTACAGTGAACTCATTGTCATGTTCAAGAAACCAATTTGAAATGATTCGAGCTTTGTGACATGGTGCATTATCCTGCTGGAAGTAGCCATCAGAGGATGGGTACATGGTGGTCATAAAGGGATGGACATGGTCAGAAACAATGCTCAGGTAGGCCGTGGCATTTAAACGATGCCCAATTGGCACTAAGGGGCCTAAAGTGTGCCAAGAAAACATCCCCCACACCATTACACCACCACCACCAGCCTGCACAGTGGTAACAAGGCATGATGGATCCATGTTCTCATTCTGTTTACGCCAAATTCTGACTCTACCATCTGAATGTCTCAACAGAAATCGAGACTCATCAGACCAGGCAACATTTTTCCAGTCTTCAACTGTCCAATTTTGGTGAGCTCGTGCAAATTGTAGCCTCTTTTTCCTATTTGTAGTGGAGATGAGTGGTACCCGGTGGGGTCTTCTGCTGTTGTAGCCCATCCGCCTCAAGGTTTTGCGTGTTGTGGCTTCACAAATGCTTTGCTGCATACCTCGGTTGTAACGAGTGGTTATTTCAGTCAAAGTTGCTCTTCTATCAGCTTGAATCAGTCGGCCCATTCTCCTCTGACCTCTAGCATCAACAAGGCATTTTCGCCCACAGGACTGCCGCATACTGGATGTTTTTCCCTTTTCACACCATTCTTTGTAAACTCTAGAAATGGTTGTGCGTGAAAATCCCAGTAACTGAGCAGATTGTGAAATACTCAGACCGGCCCGTCTGGCACCAACAACCATGCCACGCTCAAAATTGCTTAAATCACCTTTCTTTCCCATTCTGACATTCAGTTTGGAGTTCAGGAGATTGTCTTGACCAGGACCACACCCCTAAATGCATTGAAGCAACTGCCATGTGATTGGTTGATTAGATAATTGCATTAATGAGAAATTGAACAGGTGTTCCTAATAATCCTTTAGGTGAGTGTATATAAGCTTGGTTTTCAGTAACTGCTATTGTGTTTCACTGATTTAAAATTCCATAAAATACTAAAAAAAGTACAAACTGATACAAATCTCAAGGTCAAATAAGATGAAAAATGGGTGAAAGAGAACACCTATCATGCTAATTTAGTAAATATGAAGATAGGGTAATGATTGGTGTTAATTTTTTAAGTTCATAGTTTTTGTCTTTAAACAAAAAATGTAATTTAAAATTAATTTTAAATTTTTTTTTTGATTTTTTTTTTCTTTCTGAGGACACATTAAAATAATCAAAAGTGACAGAAAAGACATTTATAATATTACAAAACATTTCTATTACAAATACATGCTGTTCTTTTGAGCATTCTATTCATCAAAGAATCCAGGGGAAAAATGTATTATGGTTTCCAAAATATTTTAAGTGGTTAGTTCACCTCAATGATGTGCCACGAGTGCTTTGTGTAAAAAAAAAACACGTGTTCATGAAAGCACCACGACGCATGTGTGTTGTGTTGACGCGAGTTCAGACGTTGTTGCGTGAACACGCGTTGGAGATTAATATTTTGTAAATAAAGTGGTAAATTATCCTTTTTTGCACAAACAAAGCACTTGCATTGCTTTATAAAATTGAGGTTAAACCACTGGAGTCACATGGATTACTTTAATGAAGTCTTTTTCTACCTTTCTGGGGCTTGAAAGTGGTCGTTGCGTAGCTGTCAAGGGTGAGTAATTAATGACAATTTTCATTTTGGGGTTAACTAACCTTTTAAGCAGCACAACTGTTTTCAACATTGATAATAATGTTTCTTGAGCAGCAAATCAGCATATTAGAATGATTTCTGAAGGATCATGTGACACTGAGGACTGGAGTAATGATGCTAAAAATTTAAAATTACATTTTAAAATTAAAATTAGAAAATAGTTACTTTTAATTCTATTTCACAATATTACCATTTTTACTGTATTTTTGATCAAATAAATGTCGCCTTGGTGAGCATTAGAGACTTCTTTCAAAAACATTCAAAAAACATTACCGACCCCAAACTTTTGAACGGTAGTGTAAAATGACAATTTTAGTCAACAATGACAAAAATATCGAACTGTAACAGACCAAACGTCAACAAATGTTTGGAAATGTAAATCAAAATCCAAATAAAACACACGAGTAAACAAAAGAACAAACAAAAAGGCATTTTAAAAGAAGTAAATTTCTTTAACCAGATTTCCACTGACAATGGAGCCCAAAACAAGTGTTTATTAATTACACACTTAGATCACAGCAGTAAATACAAGACTTATGGGACTCCTGCAACCTCTGTGAACCTGGCTGAACTGACAGGACCGTGAAGAATTGAAAACAGTCACGATACAAGATGAAAGCAATTATAATCAGGCTGGAATGAACCTCACGGTCATGGCAGGCAACAGCTGGAGAGAGAAGGCCAAAGCCCCATCACAATTTCACCATTATGGACTGTACCAGAATTATTAAAAACCCTGAACTTTGACAAGCCTGTCCAGAAGTCAGACATTAGACACATTAGAACAGGTACAGCAGCTATGTGGCGTTATTTCGTTCCGAAGAGCTTTTTCAGTTCATTTTGATAGCATTAATGACCTCTTAGCACTAGCGCACTTGGTTTATACCCCTTTTTTCTGGTCCAACTTCATATGTTTATACCTGTCAGAGTAGGTCTGCCGCAGAAACCACACTGGCTTCGGTCCTGCCATCTGACTTTCTCCACACTGAGACTCCAGCTCATCAGAGCACTTAGACAGCATTGAAACTAAAACGAAAACTGGCAGACGAGAACCACAGTGTCATTGCTGGAACATCCAAAATGTTTTTTTAAGGGTTTCCATTTGCATGCCAGGTACCAATCTTTCCAATTAATAGTTTTAAATGGCTATGTTTTTAATCAGAGTCTTGATGTTGTGGGTTTGGTCTTGAGATCTCTCGAGACCACATTAATGTGACCGTGGTGTGGGTCTCATTACTCAGTGTCTTGGTCTGGATCTGGGTCTCGGCTTATGGTCTCGGACAAGACCGCAGTCTAATTCCAGTGTATTAAAGGTGAAAATTAGCTCAACCGCAAGTCAGCAGGGTACCTTCATCATTCAGCAGGATTCACTGAAGGTATCTGGCATGCGGCCTTCCATTGTGAAAACTACAATCCTCTTGATTTAAATCAGTGGTTCTCGATCTTTTTTACTCGGTGACCCAGTTTTTAGGCTCCAAAATTCTTGCAACCCCCACTTCAACCATGCTACTTTAAACTGTACACTGAAGGATCTCACAGGAGGCAAATTACACTCTCAAGAATAACAAAACATTTGACTAATTTACTGTTCAGTTAACTAATTAGATTTAGTAGGTGGTGATGTATGGGGAAAAGGAAGCACTGAAAAGGTGAAACTTGACTGTTGGGTATAGGACTGCCCCCTAAAAGTCGACAAAACATTAGTTGACTAGAAGAGGCTTAGTCGACCAGAATTTTAGTCGGTTAGTCGCAGAATAAAAAAAAACTCCACAGGAAGTGGCAAAGTCACATTAGTCTGTGAGGGACAGATCATTAACGGCGGTTTCTTGCGGTAATTACATTATGTCGGGCAGAAATCGAAACGTTCGCCTATCATCCATCAACCTCAAATATGTAAGTAGCAACTTTACATGGCTGCTCACTCTAACGTTAACCTAGATAAATGTGCGCTATTATTAGGTGCGTATCTAAGTATTTGTGCGACGTGTGGAAGCTGAAGTATTAGCACGCTTACTGCATGACATGGAGGTGCCGGCGCGATCACTTGCATTTTTTCCTGACAACAGCGGAAACAACTTAAAATACTCCGCAATTTTTGTTCATACAGATAACAGAATCATTCGAAACTGTAAAGGTGTAACTGTAAACTACTTTTATTTGTGTAAACTCACAATAACAACACTATGGAAGCCCGTTTCCGCCACTAAATAAAAAAAATAAAAAGAGTAATTGCGACTTTTTATCTCAGAATTCTGACTTTTTTTCTCACAATTGCGAGTTATAAAGTCAGAATTCTGAGATATAAACTCGCAATTGCGTGATATAAAGTCACAATTCTGACTTTTTTTCTCACAATTGCGAGTTATAGTCACAATTGTGACTTAATGTCAAGCAATTGCGAGAAAAAAAAAGTCAGAATTCTGAGATAAAAAGTCGCAATTACTCTTTTTATTTTTTTATTTAGTGGCAGAAATGGGCTTCCATACAACACAACATTGTGCTTTTGTAAAATGAAGAAAACAAACAGGATACTTTCTGCCGTCTCGGTCAAAATGAACCGAAACTCAGCGTATAGACTAATTGCCTCACAGACATGAGAAATATATCTACAAATATATCTACAGAAAGCTTGAAATGTCTACTTTTAAACAAACCAATTCAAATTGAAAACAAATACTCTCTAAAGGCGCGTCCACTATACTGGGGAGATGGTGAGTCAGCATCGCCAACTTCATCTTTGTAGCCGACGCTGCAATATTAACTCTTTCCCCGTCAGCGTTTAAGTTGCCAGCCACCGCCAGCGTTTTTGATCATTTTTACAAAAATTTCATGGCCCCCAGAATATCTGAAGAGTTCAGATGCAAAAGGCGCTAAACGCCACCTCTGTCAAAAATTAGATAATGATATTGAGCGAATGCTCTCCGCACATAGTTTATGTTCAGCAAATACTTTCGCTTCAAATCTGCTAAATCCCAGCGTCAGCCCATTCAGAAATACCGGTTCGTTGGCAGAAACCAATCAGAAGACGTGAATCAAGATGAATGATGGTGTGCATATGAGCTGGCTTTCAATTGCCGCACTGCAAGTTATCATCATGTTTTGTCCATCGTTACAGTGGCAATGACAGGATTTCGCGAGTAGCTAGTAAACACAACAGTGTTCCTTGTGCTGCTGTAAAACTCTGACAGAAACGGACGCAGCGGTCACTTGCATCACAGCTCCCCCTACTGTGTGGATCAGTTTGTTCATTGTTACATTTTGAATTCTGCTTTCATCATTTGCAATGTTTCCAGTTGCATCTTTAGTGATTTTGCAACTTACTATGTCTTGTTGTCCAAAGAGGTGGACTTAGAGGTTTTTGCAAAAAAAAAAGCACACATGGACTTAGCTGGTTTTGCAATGAATTGACTAAAGTGACATTTTTTGAAAATAAGGCATTTCAATAACTGACTAATAACCTTTTCATTGCCATTAAAGTGAAATTACTGAACCTAAACATAGGAGCCTGATAAAAAAAATGTTGCTTTTAAACAAAAGCAACATTTTGAGCAAAAAGCTGAGAAAAATCACGTTTTTGTCAAAGATTCAGAACGATGATCAAAACACAGATTGAGTAGATCAAGTCCATCAACACCCCTAATGCTCACACAGTCCTAAAGCTCGTCCTGGGTCAACATTTCATTCAGTAACATTACACAGTTTTGATTTATATGTTGTTTAATGTTGGTGATCATGTTATTTTACATATGCATATGATTACATATGATATCAATTGTTTCTGCTTCTGTGTTTTTGATCAGGAGATTCAGTACTCTTTCAGAAAATGTGTAATAGTAGTTATTGAATTTTTAGTTGAATTTTTTCTCTACATATTCATAATCATTATTTTTGCCGGTGCTTTGCGGCAAGCTTTATGTGCGCTTGATCGTGGAATAGGCTTCTGCAACCAGTAGCCCAGGGGTGGGCAATTAATTTTCCCAAGGGTCCACATGAGAAACTGAGGCGGTTGTAGAGGGCCGGACCAACTGAATAAATACTTAGAAGTTCATGCCTTGTTAAAAACTCTACATTCTGAATCAATTTTTTTTTTTAATGTTAGCTAACATTTTTAAGGGCTAACGGCAAAGCTTTTTTGAAAGCTGTCCTACATGATCGTGAACCCATTTGAGTGAAGGTGCATACAGTTTCTGTAAAAAAATTATAAAAGCAGTGCGGTTGTATTGCATGCACCTAATTACACCTATTTGCGTTTGACTTTTAATTTACCAATTACAGGGCTCAACGCTGAGGGCTTTTTTCTATTGGCTCTGTGTTTTGATGTTTTAAACATAAAATGTTGAATATTGATATTTGAAGTTATTTAAAATGAAAAGATACTTTAAATGTGAAATTAAAACTGCCAGTAGGTAGCAGCATGTCACTGTTAATGAGTGAGTCAGTGAGATTCAACCGATTCATTCAAACGGATGATTCATTCAAGAACGAAGCATTTGACTGCATTAATAAGTGGCTCATTGAGATCGCCGTCTTTCACCGTCGTGTGTTGCTCAAAGACGCAAAACAGTGCTGTGATCTTTGTTTGGAACTACTTTCGTTGGCGAAATAGAGCAAAAGCAGGCAATATGTGTCTAAAAAGTAAGTATCTTAATATTATCTTCTTGTTTATTGAACTGTTGTATAAAATTAATATAATTTGTAATCATCCTGATATTTGGAGAAAAACGGCACTATTTGTGTGATATTGGTTAACTATATTAAATATAAATATAAAAAAAACATACAGGCATTTTTGCCCCTTATCTTGAATTTTGGGGGTATTCTAAATGCATTTTAATAGACGTAATCACGCAGTGAAAGCATGCACTCTAATAAATATGCACACGCACGAGTCTAACATGCTAGAGTATATCGCAGAGCGTGTGCGTGCTCTCTATAGGGGTGTTTCTGTTTGGCTTTTGTAAAGTGAGGGACATACTCGATAATGTCAGACAGTATATCACATACCTACAATGCAGAACTGGTCCGATCAGGCAAGTTACAGCTCCGTCACGAGCATCGTTCACGCTGGCCAGGGGCCATACTGTCCTTACTGTCGAACCCTGAATTACCTCACGCGGGCCGGTCAAGGATAGCCAGAGGGCCGGATGTGGCCTGTGGGCCGTACAATGCCCAGGTCTGCAGTAGCCTATATATTTAAGTAATTAATAATGTGTGATTAGTCGATTACTTAAATGGACGATTACTAGTCGACTAGAAAAATCTTTAGTCGGGGACAGCCCTAGTTGGGTATGTGTAATGAATGCTGCATTTTCTTTATTTCAGTTCAACAAAACTGACAGGTCTTGGTTTGGATCTGGGCCTTAAATGTTTTAGTTTTGTATGGATCTGGGCCTCGAAGGGTCTAATATTGGTCTTGGAGGCTCTGGTTTTGGCTCCAACTTTGCTTTTTAACATACAAATGTCTCCAAAACGACCCTCAACACACAAACCGATGTTATCACGCTTGCTTGCGGGCAAGTTTTACTCTGCACAAGCACTTGATATATCAAAATACACTGCTGTGTTGGGGTTTGAGGTAAGTTTATGATGAAGGTGGGTTACAGTGGTTGGGTTGGCACCGTGTTTCTTCTCAAATATGCGGTCTACCTCAGAGAGCTTTCAGATGTATCTAATGAAAATCTCAGCAGGGCCTCCTTAAAGATGACAAACACACCTTGGGGGAAGAATATAAAGCGAAAGAGGACATCGTTTGAAGAGTGAAAAAACACTTTTTCCTGTTTGCCAAGATAAATGGCCTGTCAGCAGACGACACTCTGGGGAAAACTTTGTGCTTTGCTTACAGCATCAGCAAAAACAAACCTCTTATTCCACCCTCATAAATAGTGTCCTCAGATTCAGCTTCATTAGAGGTAGGCAACACAAGCAAACCCCTCCAAATATCTGTCATTGTTTTGTAAAGGTAACAAGCATGAACCTATAAAAGAAGGAGCCCATTTAAGTAGAGAACGCAGACCTCTCCCATAAATTAACTAGGCAGCTCTCAGAAATCACATCAAATATGTCCCAAACAGCTAAAAAGTACCACCCCTATTTAAAAAAAAAAAAAAAAAAGCAGTGACAAGCACCATAAACAAGTTTATAAACTGAATATTCCTTAAGCCAAACAATACAGGCAGCATTTGCCATACCAGCCAACCTTCAGCCTCTTCTAATGAGGCATGTTGAATCAGCCTTTTATTGCCAGGACATTGGAGAGAAAACCTGGATGAAATATCATGTCCTTTTACCACAGCAATAGGCCTCAGAGACCCACGTAGGCCAAGGTAACGGGAAAAAACGTGGGCCCGAGGCTGTCCTGACCCTCCTGGTTTATGAGTACATTACTACCTTGGCCTCAGACCCCATTCAAAACTCCTATAAATGAACAAACTCCATATGACTAACACCACTTCGCCTCAAAATACAAACCCCAAACACTGGTTTTGTGATCAACATCTGATACACTGATTTTAGTTAATAATCAGTGACATAAATGGACGATTCTTCAATCGTTAATCAGACCTTTTCTGTCCCTCTAGGAGGATTTAATAAAAATAAAATAAAATAAATGTTTTTGGATACATTATAACATTATATACATTATATGTGTTTTTACATCCATTTCTACTTGGCAGTTTTCCTATATATGCATTGTCCGTCATTTTGAGTCATAATCTATTACCCCTCATTTTGATTTTCATATTTTAATGATAAGAAGCCATTTAATAGGCTCTGTTTTTGTTCACATTTTCATTTTTATTCACGAACTTACAGGACAAGCATATAGGCTAGATTATGCATTTGTTTATTTATGAAGAGAAAGTTGAACAGAGACTGTGGGTCACTTTTTCAGGTTTCATCATTCATGAATGTTTGTCTAATAAATCGCAATAAGCTTCTTTGTTACTTTTGATATAAAAAAAAAGTCTCAGCTTTCACATTCTGTCCATTTTATCACAAAATTCTAACAATCAATACCGTTTTGGCGCCCTTTAATGCGGCGCGAGAGATCACTGTAGTCTCAGTTCAAGCGAAGTGGAGTGCGAGTGAACGTGATCATCCTAAATTACAGAACGAAATAAAAATGAATGAACATCAGAAAATATGTTGAAAGATACAGTTCAACTTACCGAAATCTGTATGTCTCTTATGTAATCGCTCAATCAGTGTTTCAACCGCAGAAAATATCAACAAAACAGCTTGTAAACAATGTCACGGAACTCAGAAAAGCTATTCGTTGACCATTAACTTGATAGTCTGCAAGAGCGCACTCGACACCAAGTGGACATGGGTGAGAATTACAGTTGCAATTTTTTGCAAAGTTGCAAACAATAGATCACCCTCAGTGTAATCTGTCAAAATGACGGGCGGTCTTCATATTTTTCCATCGCTGCTAAAAAAATCTTCAGAATTTTCAGTTAAAGGCACAATATGTAAGATTTTTATATTAAAATATCCAAAAAACACTAGAACAATGTTATATATTTTGTTGACTTGTGTAGGCCCTACTTACATTATCCCAAATGTTTCCAAGAATGTTTAAATCCAGAGAAATCAGCCATTTTAACCAGGACATGGACCTTGTCCGTGCGTCACCTATCAATGACATCATACCTCGATTTATTTTGTAGAAACCATGGAAACACCAAAGACGCTTTAATATATTATGTGTTTTATGAGACAGGTGAGCAACTGTTTGGATACATTCATCGACAGAAAACGAATCATTGTTATATAGCTCAACACAGTTAGTCTTGTTGTTTAAATCTCGTTTTCTTGATTTACCGCGAGTACTATGTTTTACCATGCCTAATATCGATCTAGCTCACTGCAGTGTGCAACAAGTGTCTCATAGTAGCCGCCGAGCGAAGAGTAGCATTATAACATAACTTTCAACACACTCAAATGTATCTAATATGATAAAACAGCACTGCATGACCGGAAGAAGCGGAAGCGGTCTTCTGCGGCATAATAAAAGCTCCAGTGCTCTCAAGCCATGTGTTGCGCTTGTCTCTCATTAGCAATAGCTTCAGCGGCCTCGTTCCACTCCAACGCTTCATACTACAGCAACGTTAATAAATCTTTAATACATTAGCTCATCCATGAATATGATTTCTGCCCGAGTCCTGTCGGATTCTTTTCCACCGGCTGTAGAGGTTAAGACGACAACTCCCATGATTCCGCGAAATCAAGGCGTCATCAAGCTACACCTTTGTTTTGAGTAAGCGACCTCTAGTTAGAATGTCCCTAAAATTCAAGATATCAGGGCAAAAATGCCCCTGTATGATTTTTTGTCTTATATTTATATCATATGATATAGTTAAACAATATCATACGAGTAACGCGTGCAATTTCACACGAGTGCTGCCTGTTTTTGTCTTGAATAAAACCGTTTACCATGCAATGAAGGATACAACAGATGGATCCTTCGCAGCCTTGCCTATACCCAAGAATTCATTGCGTGGCATTGACGACATAAATTTAAGAGAAATTGCTGAATTACATATTATTATATTAGATAATATAATTTTATATAAAAACACATACAGAAACCACAATAAATCTTACTATTTTTTTTTCCCAGAGTCTCAGCTTGACAGAGGAAGGATTGTGGTGAGGACCAGGAAATTAAACACCATTGCTTGTCAGGTGGTTTTAGCCAAGGGAATCTCTCCACTTTGGAAACCTTCTCATCTCACTCTGTTGATGAATACTCACTGAAACGGTGGCTGACAAGATGCTAAACCAAACCAGAACACAAACAAAGCTCTAATTCACCAGCTCCACCTGTAAATATCAGCAAGAGCGAAAAGGAAACATAGCAAATGAAGTTAGAGCTCTGTGATCCATTACTTTTCAGGAGCAGGAAATGAAATTAATTAAACCTAGCTGTTACAGAGGGAAATGTCACTGCACGTGATATAATCCTCCCAACATTTTTCCCCCACAGCCCCTTTAGTAACGTTTGAAAACACAACATTTTTGAAAACACAAAAGTTGTAACTAATATACACATATACACTACCAGTCAAAAGTTTGGACACACTTTCCCATCAAAGAGAATAGGAAAGTGTGTCCAAACTTTTGACTGGTAGTGTATATATACAGAATTTGTAATGAAAATGGTATGCATTTCACAAGTTTTAAAGGCTTATATTGGCAAAAACATTAAATATATGAGTGATTCTATAATTGGAGATACATTTTGCATTTCAAAAAGCTAAGGGAAAAAAAATTTCACTAACAGAAATTATTTCCAGTATCTTATTGAAAACATATTCAATTCTAACAATTTAGTGCTTGCCAAACACAAGTTACTTTCTTTTTTATGAAAAATATATCTTTATAGTATTGTTTGTCAACTCTGTTACTGCCAATTCTGTTACATACTGTCAACATTGTTACTCTACCTTGGTAACAGAGATTGACAGTAACAGAATTGACAATTTAAAACTTTTTAGCCAAAAACTCCACTTGCTAGCATAAATGCTAAGAGCACATGACACTAATGAAATCATGATTAAAAGACTTTTAAACAACCCACTGTGTGATCAGTGATAAATTCTGTTTTCCTTTTGATATTGTGGTAACAATTTTGATGTTTTACAAAATAACTCTTGGTGTTAGAACGTTTTAAAATATTTTCTCAGAGGGAGCTCACATACCTTTCAGTGCTTCAGATCTTATCAGTGAGGGAAAGTCACATCATTTCCTGTATCTTACATAGTTGTGGGAGATAATTCCACCAATTTAAAGGCAAAGTATGGTACGGTAACAGAATTTATGGACACATTTTTATAAGATAAAAGTTATTTTTAAACAATTTAACGTTGTAGAATTAGGAAATTGACTATTTGTGGCTTTTATAAATAAAATAAATGAAATATTACCAAAAGAAAAGTAAAATAAAATATTTTACACGATACATTATGGAAAAAAATACACTAATTCAGACAACAAGAAATCATGATTTTCAGCTATATAAGACATTTTTTACAGAAAATGTTATATTGTTATGGCTTGTAACATCTTGGGATCCATGACAATGAGTAACAAATTATTAAAATAATTAAAAATATAACCATTTGAAAAAAATAATGACTTTGGACACCAAATGTACCTGCAATTATAGAATCACCCATATGCAAAGAGTCAATATTTACAGTGTTGGCCCTTCTTCGTAACTGGATTCGTGCTGGATATCAGCTTCTGGGCCAAATCCTGGCTGATGGCAATCCATTCTTGCTTTATACAGTGGGGAGATTGTATTTGATACACTGTCGATTTAGCAGGTTTTCCTACTTACAAACCATGTAGAGGTCTGTAATTTTTATCATAGGTACACTTCAACTGTGAAAAAAAATCCAGAAAATCACATTGTATAATTTTAAATAATTAATTTGCATTTTATTGCATGACATAAGTATTTGATCACCTACCAACCAGTAAGAATTCCGGCTCTCACAGACCTGTTAGTTTTTCTTTAAGAAGCCCTCCTGTTCTCCACTCATTACCTGTATTAACTGCACCTGTTTGAACTCGTTACCTGTATAAAAGACACCTGTCCACACACTCAATCAAACAGACTCCAACCTCTCCACAATGGCCAAGACCAGAGAGCTGTGTAAGGACATCAGGGATAAAATTGCAGACCTGCACAAGGCTGGGATGGGCTACAGGACAATAGGCAAGCAGCTTGGTGAGAAGGCAACAACTGTTGGCGCAATTATTAGAAAATGGAAGAAGTTCAAGATGACGGTCAATCTCCCTCGGTCTGGGGCTCCATGCAAGATCTTACCTCGTGGGGCATCAGTGATCATGAGGAAGGTGAGGGATCAGCCCAGAACTACACAGCAGGACCTAGTCAATGACCTGAAGAGAGCTGGGACCACAGTCTCAAAGAAAACCATTAGTAACACACTACGCCGTCATGGATTCAAATCCTGCAGCGCACGCAAGGTCCCCCTGCTCAAGCCAGCGCATGTCCAGGCCCTTCTGAAGTTTGCCAATGACCATCTGGATGATCCAGAGGAGGAATGGGAGAAGGTCATGTGGTCTGATGAGACAAAAATAGAGCTTTTTGGTCTAAACTCCACTCGCCGTGTTTGGAGGAAGAAGAAGGATGAGTACAACCCCAAGAACACCATCTCAACCGTGAAGCATGGAGGTGGAAACATCATTCTTTGGGGATGCTTTTCTGCAAAGGGGACAGGACGACTGCACCGTATTGAGGGGAGGATGGATGGGGCCATGTATTGCGAGATCTTGGCCAACAACCTCCTTCCCTCAGTAAGAGCATTGAAGATGGGTCGTGGCTGGGTCTTCCAGCATGACAACGACCCGAAACACACAGCCAGGGCAACTAAGGAGTGGCTCCGTAAGAAGCATCTCAAGGTCCTGGAGTGGCCTAGCCAATCTCCAGACCTGAACCCAATAGAAAATCTTTGGAGGGAGCTGAAAGTCCGTATTGCCCAGCGACAGCCCCGAAACCTGAAGGATCTGGAAAAGGTCTGTATGGAGGAGTGGGCCAAAATCCCTGCTGCAGTGTGTGCAAACCTGGTCAAGAACTACAGGAAACGTATGATCTCTGTAATTGCAAACAAAGGTTTCTGTACCAAATATTAAGTTCTGCTTTTCTGATGTATCAAATACTTATGTCATGCAATAAAATGCAAATTAATTACTTAAAAATCATACAATGTGATTTTCTGGATTTTTGTTTTAGATTCCGTCACTCACAGTTGAAGAGTACCTATGATAAAAATTACAGACTTCTACATGCTTTGTAAGTGGGCAAACCTGCAAAATCGGCAGTGTATCAAATACTTGTTCTCCCCACTGTAAGTGCTCGGAGTTCTTCTACTTGTCCATTTGCCTTTTAAGGATTGACCACAGGTTCTCTATGGGATTAAGATCCGGAGAGGTGCCTGGCCACGGATCCCAAATTCCAATGTAATGATCTCCGAGCCACTTCATTATCACTTTTGCCTTGTGACATGGTGCTCCATCATGCTGGAAAATCACCAAATTGCTCCTGAAACATTGGGAGAAGTTGCTCTTGCAGGACATTTTGATACCGTTCTGTATTCATGGCAGTGATTTTGCCCACTTCCTTGGATGAAAAGCAACCACACACATGGGTGGTCTTGGGATGCTTCACTGTTGGCACGACAGAGGACTCTTTTCTTCTCCGGACAATCGAATTTTTCAGATGTTTCAAACAGTCGGAAGGGGGCTTCATCAGAGAAAATAATGTCTAATCCTTATACTTTCACTTTGAATTTCAGTCTGTCCTTGATGTTTTTCTTGGAGAGAAGTGGCTTCTTTGCTGCCCTTCTTGACACCAGGCTGTTGTCCTAAAGTCTTCTCCTCACTGTGCGTGCAGATGCATCACCAACCGCTGCCAATATTGAGCAGTTCTGCACTGGTGGTGACACGATTCAATACCTGACTCCTCAGGAGGAAACAGTGCTGGACACTCTAGGACGTCCTGAAGCCTTTTTGCACTGCATTTGAACCTCACTCCTTGATGTTCTTGATGATCTGGTAAATGTGTCCAGGTGCAATATTCTTTGCAGCAATTTCCTTGCATGTGAGGCCGTTTAGATGCAAATCGATGATGGCTGCACATCTTTCTTTGGTGGTAACCATTGCTAACACAAGAACACAATGATTGTAAGCACTTCTTCCCTCCTTTTATATCAATCAGTCTGCTCTTATAATCCAATCAGAATGATTACGGAATGATAGTACTCGTTCATACTTTCCAGTCTGCTGATGATATAATCAGTGAAATGATGTTAACTGGTCATTTTGTGCCAGGGCCAAAAAATTTAATTTGCAATCATGTAAAATGCATCTGATCACTCTGGACGCTAATCTAGAAGCAGTGTGAATCAACACCACAACAACTGAAGCAGCAGACTTTGTGAAACACAAACTTTTGCCAAAACATTTGCCCACGACAGTATTTATAAAACGGTTAGTTCCAGTCATTGATTCTGATTGGTCAATAGCTGTGTTTTATTCACGATAAAACACGGCTATGACTGCTTCACCCAACGGTTCTCTGTATCATTGCACAACACCCTTAGCAACCACTCTTAGCAACGTAAACATATGTTTGTTCTCATTGAAGCTTGTATTATTGTGAGAGAGAGATTGAGTTACCGAGTGTATTACCTGCATTCAGATTTAGCATATTCCTTAAGGTCAGTCCTGTGTTCATAATAAAAAATCTGTTGAATGTCCGCGGCGATATCTTGTCCTTTTAACAGTAAAGGAGTTTTCCCATGTCCTGACAGTGACAGCGCTCATTTGTCAGTTGCGTCTTGTTCCCGTGTTCACCAAGTTTAACCCTTTCAATATAAAAGTCTTCGCTGCTGAGTGACTCACTCATTAAGACAATCTTTCCCGCCATCTAATGGCGTAATAATGTAACTTCTCTTGCTGTCACTGATCATTTATTTAGATCAGTGGTTGCTGTTCACAGTCAGGGACTATTTTTTTCGGCGGAAGGAAGGCTTTTATTGATTTTACTTCATGAAAGTTGCATTGATACATATATTTTGGCTTTAATATTTGTATTTTGTGGTAACCGTTTTATAAAAGCAATAAGCCCAGTGAAACCGTGGTTTACAGTAAATTTATAACAGCTAAGGGGGTTAGCTCTGCTCCGCGTTGTGCCTAACAACGTCACTTAGCTGTTTTAAATTCACTGTAAACCATGGCTTCTTGGGGCTTATTGCTTTATTATGCACTACTGTTCAAAGGTTTGGGGTCGGTTTTTGAATTCTCTCACCAATGTTGCACTATTTGATTAAAAATAAGTAATATTGAGAAACAAATTTAAAATAATTATTTTTAATATACTTTAAAATGTAATTTATTCCTGTGATCAAAGCTGAATTTTCAGCATCATTACTCCAGTCTTCAGTGTCACATAATCCTTCAGAAATCATTCTAAAGCCCGGGACACACTGCACGATTTTCGGCTGTCCCAGACGAAAGATTGCCATCGTGAAACAATCATTACGATTTCTGTGATCGTGGCTCCTAATCGGTGGTCCTATGTCGTACAATGAGAGCGGTTTAAAGACGGCTGTTGTCACATTCTTGAGACCAAAGATAGCCTACGATAATTTTCTGACAGTGTCATAAATTCAGCATGATCATCGCACAGTGTGTTTGCTGCTACGGCCTACGTCTACTGACCAGCCAATAAAAATGCGACATGAAATCAACGCGACATGGCGCTAAAACTTAAAATGGCTTACCTCAAGATCTTTTCCCTTCCTCTTTCACCGCTTCCTCTTTTTTGCATCTTATCCTACGAGTCAATAGGTGTCATCATCATACCGTCTACATGCATGTCGTACCCAAGTTTAATAGATCCATGTCGCACAGTGTGATTTGTAATGATCTTATATGATTGATAAAATCGTGCAGTGTATCCTGGGTTTAATATGCTGATTTTAATGCTCAAGAAACATTTCTTTTTATTATCAATGTTGAAATATTTTGTAACATTATGTCATTACTGACATTTTTGATCACTTTCACGTTTCCTTTCTTAATAAAAATAATAAATTAATTTAAAAAATGTTGCTGACCCCAAACATTTGAACCGTTGTGCGTGTGTGTGTGTGTGTCTGTGGTCCAGGTAAACCCTACGTTATGAGGACAAAATGTCTCCACAAAGATGGCAATATCCAAAATCCTTGTCCGTGTGGGAAAATTTTTTGGCCCCAATGACAAAAACAGCTTATAGGTTAGAGCGGGGCACAACCTAACGCTTTTTGACTTTCTCAGTTTGTGTAAATCCACTTGGGGTTCAGAGTATTTATTTTTTCCCACATTAATTTCACACGTCTAGTACAATTATGTGGTTTTGTTTCATTAACACAGTGTTTTCTTGATTTAACCCGAAAGAATGGAAGTGAAATGTGACAACATGCCCCATAGGTGGGGTACATTGTAACATACGAGGGGCACATTGTAACATGAATTTATGGCAGCTTAAAATGTTATCTGATATAATCAAAAAAATATCCATGACAAACTAAAATATTTTGTCAATAAAATACAATTATTAACTTTTTGAATAAAAATAATGGCATTTTGTAATCATTAAAAATAAACTAATTTTTGAGTTTGACAACAAACACACCTCAAAACACAGCTATACAGCATAGTTAAAAGCATTTCTGAACATTGACTCACAGTCTTTATTCACATTTTTCTCATGGTTTCTCAATAGAATTCATAAAAGTATAGAATATAATAGCATATTTCTAATAGGGGCACATTGTAACGCAGTGTTACATCACCTGCACAACTGGGATTTAAACCCGGCTTGTGTTTTCTGCTGGTTAGATCAGCATTAATGAACTATCTCAACTCTTAAATAACAGACATAAGATTACAATAATATCAGATTTGTCTCATTTTAATTGAACACAAAAAACAGAGATGAAAAATTAAGGCAAGAAATGTACTTTTGCTATGTTAAATAAATGTTCAGTGATATCTTCCAAAGATTTTTTCTCTATATAGTGTTGATATGGCAACTGGTAAATACACTAAGTTTCGTCATCCTGGCATGTGTGGAAAGTTTTAAACCATGTGTGTTACAACTAACCCCGCGTTAGGTTGTGCCCCGCTCTCCCCTAAATCAGATTAAATGATGCTTTTGAAAATGTAAAACTGCAGAAAGTTTTGTGTGATTAGGGGTAGGGTTAGTGTAAGGGGATAAAATATTCAGTTTGTACAGTATAACAATCATTATGTCTATGGAAAGTCCCTATAAAACATGAAAACACAACATGTGTGTGCACTGTGCATGTAAATGAAAGCAAATGCTGTAGGCTAAACAAATCTCCTAGAGGAAAGACAATTAAATAGCCTAAAGAAATCGTTTTCTGGAGATTTTGATGACAAGCACTGAGCAGAACTTGATGTTATTGCTCAATTTACACTGCCACTGAGGAGGACCCATGATCACTGATGATTGATGGCGTTTCCCTGCGCTTAAACACCACAACAACAGTCCTGCGAGGAACAGCTGTGCGCAATTACCTCCAAATTGAGCTGTATCTACAGACTGATTCCTAGAACACCTCAAACATCATTCAAGGTCGCAGGCATTACAAGAAAACAAAATACATTTTAATCTATGACTTTCCCATCCCCATTACTTTATAAACAAATCAAAGCGAAATCTTGCATCCAGTACAAGAAAACCGAGAAAGATTGCATTGGTTTCCAAAAGGGAAAAACTGAGAGGGAGGTTTATCATTAAGCTGAGCTAAAGAAACCTTCAGAGAGAAGAAGTATTGCTGCACTCAGTTGATGGAGGAAGCAGAAAAGCTGGCAGCGGGACAGTGTTGTGTGGTCTCGACTTTGGAGAAAGGGGTTCAGAGCGAAGGGTGGTGTAGCATTACATCACATCCACAGGGACCTCATTCTCATAACATCATGAAGTGCTGACTGTGTTTTGAAATTATGAAGATGAGCTGTTAAGACGCCACAGTCGCCTGTTTTTGTCCATACAATGAAAGTCAATGGGGTCCAAAACTAAATTGGACCTCCATTTTTTTTCTAAAATATCTTCTATGTTCCACAGAAGAAAGTCAGTCAAATAGGTTTGGAACAACATGAGGGTGAGTGAAGTATTGTACGTTGTTCTCAAGTAAATGTACCTAGTTTTAAGACTACATTTTTGTGCAATTGTTTTTTTCTCATTTCAAAGCAATGCGCTTTGAGAAAACATGTGTTTTGCAAACCCAGGTTTTGTGATCGCATTTCGTCATGCGGAATGCAGACAAAAAAATTAATTACCACCAATTAAATTTTACTCATTTCCGTTATGTTATGTGAACATAACATTTTGCTTAGGGCGCATGTGTCTTCGTCTGTTCCTGTCAGGAGAAACCAGATGAAAGAGCAGACAAAACGTAGCCCTGCCAACAGATAAACGGGATAACCTGCAAACAATGCTACATTTATCACGTGAACACAAACAGGTGGCTAATAAAACATGGTAATTTTGATTTTACAACATGAATGAACGGACAGAACAATCCCACCTGTTGTCCATCTGGCAGAAAAGGGCTGAAACATTAAACAAGGCCATTTTGGTTCTGTCTGAATTGTATCTAGAACTGCATGGCTTCCAAAATATGACTGTTTTTGGGTTTTTCATGAAATGATATTGGATAGACATATTTAATTTGCTGTTGGGTCTTTGTGCACTGACAACCGCCAAGAACGATGCCAAATGTCTATGAAAAACAACAACACGTGCTAGCATACTTGCAATGCTAGCATGTCCATATTGATTTCAAATACTTAATAGGTTACACAGTATGTTTGCCGCACGTCTGCTAATGTGTCACACAAATTTTACTTCGAAAATTCATCTGACTCATCCTTACTGCCCGCCAAACTAGTCTTTAGAGGCTTCTGAACTGAAGAGCAGAAAACACAACCAGAGGTCTTATCAAGTGCACACTTCGAGAGCAGTTTACCTCACATGTAGCGACAACGTGACCTTTGTGTTTTTGTTTTTCCTCTCGCATTGGCGTTAAAATACACACAACTGAAGTAATAAAGTCTTCAGAAACAGAAGAAACAGACATTAGGTAGCTTGATGCTAGTGTTTACTTTAAAGGCAAATAGCTCTTCTGAGACGTTAAATGACATATATGCCATCTTGATTCATATACAGAACATGAGGAGGACAACCACAGTATTAGCTGCAAAAACAGAAACTCTGAGGTAATTCAGCTGAATAAAAGAGCATTTGTTCTACCAAAAAGGTCTTTAATACCTGAATAAAGCTATCCGTTAACATTACCATTCATCTCTATGGCATTTAAACGGCTATTAATCAGCCATTTTTGCTCATAGGACAACTTTTTGAGCCAATCAACTGAGCTGTAAATGCGATGTGACTAATAACTCTTGAGCTGAAGAAAAATGATGATGAGTACTTGATAATAGACGCCCCTTTTTATTTTTGACACACTGTGCACTATTCATTTTCACGTTTTCCCCATCTGACGCTTATTTTTATTTTTAAAAATATGTTTGAATTGATAAGATGATATGACATGTAGGCCTACGGTGCATTCACGCCATGTCAGAATTACCATAATTATGAGATTCCGACTTGAAAAGTGTCCATGTCCTCGAAGAATTCGTTATTACAACTTTTAAACTCGGAATTTAATTTTCTGAGAGTTCTGACTTGTACCATGTGACCACTGCAGATTAATTTTGGTGTTGATAGTGTTGCCATAGAAACGCATTATTCCCGAGTCCGAGGATGTAAACACCTCCGACTGTATTCCTATTCGAAAACAGTCCATGTTAAGGAAATGTTAATGTCAGTGGACTATTTAGGATGTATTATGCTTTTTAGACAGTAATTTTGCTGCCAACTTGGAAATTTTAAATAATTATTCCCAAAATGCACATTCACGCAAGTCATATTAGCTTCTGAAACAATTTCCGTTATGATTGTCTGGATCTTTGATGGAAAAGGGAATACAAACTCAACCTCTTGGAGCTCATGATTGAATACTCCTGCATTATGGGATGCTCAACATAAAATAAACCTTGGAGATACTTTGCTCACCTAAAAATGACTGGCGAGCGACAAGGACAAAATCCAGATGGAAGCAGCTATACAACACGCATGCTAAAGGTCCCAAATGTCTTTTTCTACTTGCTCATCCATCTATATTCCCTATATTTATCTGCAGCTCTCCCGTAGTGAATCATATGAACACATAAATATTGCACAAACATCTGCTTTTTTTAGTCTCTGACTTCGACATAACCAGCTAATGCTGGAAAATCTGTGTAGTCCTTAGGTTGACAGGGAAAGACGTCTGTGTTATATCAAGGTTAGTAGTTTAATCCTGCCCTACATCCTTTAACTAGGGCAAAATTGAATGGAAAACCTATTTCTGTTTAATTGATGCAAAAAAAATCTGTTCGTTTAAAGATAAGGTTATAAGTACTATGGATATATTTGTAGATAATTGGAACATCTATAGATTGAGAAGTCTGTCAGTCTATGTATTAACGTTAACAGATAAACTTATAGCAATTTAACAATAAACATCATTGAATCGTTTGAATGAATCGATTTACGACAGTGAATCAGACTTTCCAGTGCGACATGAGAAAAAGCTGACAATTTATGTTTAATTTAACCGGGTTGAAAACATGACAATCAACATTTGACTAAGGTGCCCCATATTCTTTTTTGGATATCACCTTTCATGTAGTGTGCTATATAGCTGTTTGTGAATGTAAAAGGTCTGCAAAGTTAACTTTCTTTGTAGGAAAAACTGCATGCACAATACGATGTGTATTAAAAACAGTGATGAAGCTACACTATGGAAGCTTGTTTCCACTATGGAATAAAAAAAACCAAAAAGGTTATTGCGACTTTTTATCTCACAATTCTAACTTTTTCTTGCAATTGCAAGTTTAAATCACACAATTCTGACTTTTTTCTCAGAATTGCAACTTTATATCTTGCATTTCGGACTTTATATCTCGCAATTGTGAGTTTATATCTTGAATTCCAAGTTTAAATCTTGAAATTCTGACTTTATTTCTTGCAACTCCGAGTTAAAATCTTGGAATTCTGACTTTATTTCTTGCGATTCCGAGTTAAAATCAATCTTGGAATTCTGACTTTATTTCTTGCGATTCCGAGTTAAAATCAATCTTGGAATTCTGACTTTATTTCTTGCGATTCCGAGTTTAAATCTTGGAATTCTGACTTTATCTCTTGGAATTCTGATTTTTATTTCTTGCGATTCCGAGTTAAAATCTTGGAATTCTGATTTTTATTTCTTGCGATTCTGAGTTAAAATCTTGGAATTCTGACTTTATTTCTTGCGATTCCGAGTTAAAATCAATCTTGGAATTCTGACTTTATTTCTTGCGATTCCGAGTTTAAATCTTGGAATTCTGACTTTATCTCTTGGAATTCTGATTTTTATTTCTTGCGATTCCGAGTTAAAATCTTGGAATTCTGATTTTTATTTCTTGCGATTCTGAGTTAAAATCTTGGAATTCTGACTTTATTTCTTGCGATTCCGAGTTAAAATCAATCTTGGAATTCTGACTTTATTTCTTGCGATTCCGAGTTTAAATCTTGGAATTCTGACTTTATCTCTTGGAATTCTGATTTTTATTTCTTGCGATTCCGAGTTAAAATCTTGGAATTCTGATTTTTATTTCTTGCGATTCTGAGTTAAAATCTTGGAATTCTGACTTTATTTCTTGCGATTCCGAGTTAAAATCAATCTTGGAATTCTGACTTTATTTCTTGCGATTCCGAGTTTAAATCTTGGAATTCTGACTTTATTTCTTGGAATTCTGATTTTTATTTCTTGCGATTCTGAGTTTAAATCTTGAAATTCTGACTTTATTTCTTGCAACTCCGAGTTTAAATCTTGGAATTCTGACTTTATTTCTTGGAATTCTTACTTTATTTCTTGTGATTCCGAGTTAAAATCTTGGAATTCTGACTTTATTTCTTGCGATTCCGAGTTTAAATCTTGGAATTCTGACTTTATTTCTTGCGATTCCGAGTTTAAATCAATCTTGGAATTCTGACTTTATTTCTTGCGATTCCGAGTTTAAATCTTGGAATTCTGACTTTATTTCTTGGAATTCTGATTTTTATTTCTTGCGATTCTGACTTTATTTCTTGCAACTCCGAGTTTAAATCTTGGAATTCTGACTTTATTTCTTGGAATTCTGATTTTAATTTCTTGTGATTCCGAGTTTAAATCTTGAAATTCTGACTTTATTTCTTGCGATTCCGAGTTAAAATCAATCTTGGAATTCTGACTTTATTTCTTGCGATTCCGAGTTTAAATCTTGGAATTCTGACTTTATTTCTTGCGATTCCTAGTTTAAATCTTGGAATTCTGACTTTATTTCTTGCGATTCCTAGTTTAAATCTTGGAATTCTGACTTTATTTCTTGCGATTCCGAGTTTAAATCTTGGAATTCTGACTTTATTTCTTGGAATTCTGATTTTTATTTCTTGCGATTCCGAGTTAAAATCTTGGAATTCTGACTTTATTTCTTGCGATTCCGAGTTTAAATCTTGGAATTCTGACTTTATTTCTTGCGATTCCGAGTTAAAATCAATCTTGGAATTCTGACTTTATTTCTCGCAATTCCGAGTTTAGATATAAAGTCAAGTTTAGAAAGTTTAGACAAAGTATATACGGAATTGCGGAAAATAAAGTAAGAACTACAAGAAATAAACTCACAATAGCAAGATAAAAAAAAGTCAGAATCACGAGTTATAAACTTGCAATTACGAGAAATTAAATCAGAATTGAAAGATGAAAAGTCGCAATTACCTTTTTAATTTTTTTATTCCATGGCAGAAACAAGCTTCCATGCTACAATGCTACTTGTTGAAAAACGTGGTTTGTTACAGGAAATGCCACTCTATTTTGAAAACAGATGAAGTACCGTCAAACATGCACTACTAGAAAATGGAAACACAAAGTTAAGTGTTTAATTAAGTATTCGGCAACACTGTAGTGTAGTGCACTGGAGCTTATTTGCTACATTTTTAAGGTAAGGTAATAGTGGTGTGAAGGTGGTTATTAAATGTAGATGATGTATACCTGTCCTGCAAGTTTTGGATGAGACCATCAGCCATCCATCATCTGAGAGACCGTCTGCCTCGGATCTCCAGATGCCAAAAAAGACAGTAAAATCATCTGTTTAGTGAACACAATAAGACTGTGCCAATTCAATGAAGCTTTCAGCAGTATCAAGACAATGAGGAAATGAGAATGAGGGGAAGAAAGGCCATGTGAGAAAGAAAAGACAAGAGAGATAAACAATACCTGCCAAGAATACTTTAACTCTTAGGAATCTTCTCCTTTAACCACAGAGAGTGGAGAGGACAGATTAATGGGCTTTATTTATGACCTAAAATTAACAAGCACACCTTTTCTTCTCATTGCCAAGAGCACAGTACATCATTATTTGTACCGCCGTCTTCCCTGTTGCTCTGTAAACGACGTCACACAGAACCTGAATATATTTCCCTCCACGACACACCTACCAGGACAATCTGCGGATGTTGACCTCATAAGTGTAGCCACAAGCTGTAAACAATATGCATTAGCATGATTTTAGTTAGAAAGAAAATCACTTTACTCCGTACTCAGGGTGAGCTCTGGCCAATGGAGCTCTGGAGGTGGGAAGCTCCAGGAAATGACAGGCTGCTTTTCTGAAAAGGCATCCCAGGGAGGATGCACCATTCTGGGGAAGTGATAAAGGGAAATAGACCCTGGAGGAAAGTCCTCCTGAAAAATAAATAAGTCCAAAAAGCCTAACATGGCTAGAGCTCCATGCTCTCAGACCTCACTAGCCAGCCCAGGGAGGGTACCACATGCCCGGGCACAGTCAGATCCATGGCCCCTCTGAAGGTCAGTTGCGAGCGAAAAATGGACCTTCTGGGTGTTGTAGAGGAGGGTGCTGATGGTGGATGACACCCCCCCATACAGACCGCTGTGAGGCCCACTCAGAGGCACTCTGGGTTGGCATAGAATCCAGTTTCCACCGCGGTGGAAGTCTGGAAGCCTGGAAGTCCTCCAGAGCTCCAAGGTGTTCAAGGCAGTGAACCAAACTGACCAGAGGGCACTCTGGTCGGTCAGAGAAGTTGGATTGGTCCATCTGGAAGTCCTCCATAAAAAAAGTCCAAAAAGCCAAACATGGCCTAGAGCTCCATGTTTCTCGGCCCTCCCTGAGCGGCACCGGGGAGGACGCGCCGGTACCGGGCACAGTCGGATACCTTTTGGGCCCGGTACCTTTTCAACACTCGACTCAACACTTTCTGTATAAAGTTATATTAAATTTAACTTTGTTACCATGGCAATGCCCTAAAACACTTTCAAAATCACCTTTACAGCTCAAATAATACACAAGTTTTGTGTGCTTTTAAATCCTCAAAATTTTTTACCATAACCTAAATTTTCACTTAAAAAGAAATCAAGGGCCGAAAAATGATGTCAACTGAGCTTAACATGTACTGAACCCAGAATATTCCTTTAAGAAATCCATCATCTGCACAACATTTTAATTTATATCAGGACAGCAGCCTCAGATATAGGTCTTGGGCAATATTTTGACTGGATACAGATGTTCTTTTACCTCTGCCACTTTGACACAACTCAGACTCCGAATATACAGTCCCAATACCCCTTCAGCCTCAGGAGGAGACCACAGTGTGGAGGAAAGCAAAGTTTATAGAGAATTTTGTTTCATCAGATCCACCAGTTCTGCTTCCCTTCAGCTTTCAATTCATCTCGCCCTGGTAGTCTTGAGATTACAAAGGCAGGAAAGATCTATATTTCCTGTGGAACTGTGCTCAGCTCTTACCACAGTGGCACTGTAAGAAAAAAAGACTACATTTTATCCAGCATATGGGCTTTATGAGTCACAGATACTAAGAAAAGTGACTTACTTTTAATCTACATCAAAACATGTGGGAAAACACATCAAAACACAATGGAATATTCCCCCAAATGTTGTCCATTTTCCAAACAAAGTTGTCTGAACAGTTTCATATTGAGAGATGTTGTTGATTTGTTAAGGTTTTATGTTTTCTCAACATGCACTGCAGTTAAATTATGCGGTTGTTTTGTTGTTTTCTGACTTCATGTTCATGTAGTTTGTGTCCTCACTGTTAGTTATTTGTTGTGGTCATGTTAAGAGATCATCTTTTTATTTAATACAGTTTATTAGTAAAGTCTTGACTTTTATGTGCGTCTACCTAAAATTATTGAATGTAATGCCTTTGCTTTCTTCAAAGACAAATACTGCAAAGGTAATTTCATAATAACTATGTAATTTCTTGCGTTGTTAGTTAATAATGGATCGTTTGGACATGAAATCTTTGGTTGGCCTGACAAAAATTCATTGGATGAAAAATATTGAATCAAATTGGCTAAATAAAGAAATTACTGAGGATAGTTGTTAGGATTGTTGTTGAAATAACTCAAAATATTTAAAAGGATCATGCTGATTTTGCACATTTTTCTCAATAATTCCTTTTGCAATGGAGAGTCACTATGGTTTGCATTGGAAAGAAAAATCACAAATGAAATCTGTTTCATATTATAATGTCTCAATTACTTCACAGCAATAAAATTACACTTTAAAAAGGAATTGAGAATAGTTTTTGAAAAAAATCAAGGCAACATGATACAATAAACTGTCAAACTATCAATATAAGAACTGTCACCATTTTATTTTTAAATATGAAAGCAAAGACATTATGTGCAACCATTTTATATAGATGGTCTAATAACACTGTTCAAATGAATTCACTTTATACCAGTCAATTTCTCTCATTTGTGTCTATTTTTATATATCCTAAAAAATGTAAGGAGAAACATCTGAGTCTCAAATTAAGTCTCCTGAGCAAAGAAAGAGCAGTAAAATGTTCCTCTTGGCAACTCTTGTTGCAACTGCATCCTACTCTTCATTGAATCTTTCCCTGGCAGCGTTTTCTAAAAAAGTTGTCATCCACCGCCAGCATTTTTTTATCATTTTTACAAAAATCTCATGGCCCCCAGAATATTTTGTTGCATAAATATCTTATCAATATATCAAAAGAAAGAACAGAGCCTCATTTTATTCTAGCTTCATGCATTCTTTTTCTATCAACAGTTGAATGTGGGTGTTTCATTCAAGTGCCCCTATTATGGTTTTTTTAATATTCCCTTCCATGCAGTGTGTAATATCACTGTTGGTGAATGTAAAATTGTAAAGTTGAAAATGCACGATAAATAAAGTTATATATTTATTTATAACATATTTATTTATAAATATATATTATAAATAAACTTTTGTCAAAGACTATGTCTGGATCAGATTCAGAACGATGACCAAAAATAGATGGAGTAGATAGAGTCCATAAACACCCCCAAATCTTCACAGTTCATCACCACTTCATGGGTCGACATTTCATTCAGAATGTTACGTTTTGATGCTGTTTAATGTTTGATGATCTGCTTACATATGCTATTGCTTTTTTCTGCCTCTTTTTCGCCTGTGTTTTGATCAGGAGATGCTGTACTCTTTCAGAAGATGTGTAATAGCGCCCCCTACCGTATAACAGTGAAAACACAGAAAGTCAGACATTTCTGTCAGCGTTGGGGAAACGTTGTCTCATAAATGGCGGAGAATTATGTCAATGGTGGGGAAAGAGTTAAATACATTTGTAGCAAGGTACAATATATTGCCAAAAGTATTGGGACATCCCTCTAAATCAGTGAATTCAGGTGTTCCAATCACTTCCAGAATGGGTCGCTCTCAGGAGCTCAGTGAATTCAAGTGTGGTACCGTGATAGGTTGCCACCTGTGCAATAAGTCCATTCGTGAAATTTCCTCACTACTAAATATTCCACGGTCAACTGTTAGTGGTATTATAACAAAGTGGAAGCAATTGGGAACAACAGCAACTCAGCCATGAAGTGGTAGGCCACGTAAAATCACAGAGCGGGGTCAGCGCATGCTGAGGTGCACAGTGTGCAGAAGTCGCCAACTTTCTGCAGAGTCAATAGCTACAGACCTCCAAACTTCGTGTGGCCTTCAGATTAGCTCAAGAACAGTGCATAGAGAGCTTCATGGAATGGGTTTCCATGGCCAAGCCTTACATCACCAAGTGCAATGCAAAGCGTCGGATGCAGTGGTGTAAAGCACGCCGCCACTGGACTCTAGAGCATTGGAGACGTGTTCCCTTTCAGTCGGTCACATTCGGACGTCACCGACGAATTGGGATCACTTCTGGGAGCCCCATCAGCTTTGAGTGTATAGAGAACGGGCCAATGGCCATTGGTGTGCGAGATCTGCATCTCGCGCTCCGCACCGCACCGCGGGTATAAACAGGAAGCGGATGCGGCGCAGATTTGTCATTCACTTCAGAGACGAACATGGTGTCGATGAAGGAGACTGTTCCTGCTTCAGCAGAGAGTGTAAGAGAGAGAGCAAGAGAAGAGGCATCTTTGAGTGCTGGGAGAGAAGGCACAATCAGCGGCGACCGCAAGCTCACTGAGCGTCCCGCCCTGGTGCCTTTCTTCCCAGAAGTGCATGAGAAGCTCACGAAGTCGTGGACGGCACCTTTTTCTGCCAGAAACCGGCCGAGTGGCTCCTCCCTCCTCACTACCCTCGACGGCGGACCAGCCAAAGGGTACGTGGGGATCCCGCCGGTGGAACGGGCTGTCGCAATGCAATTGTGTCCGGCGTCCGCTTCCACCTGGCATAGAGACCCACGCCACCCATCCAAGGCCTGTAAGTTCTCCTCCAGTCTGACTGGGAAGGCTTACAAGGCTTGTGGACAGGCCGCGTCCGCCTTGCATGCCATGGCGTTGCTCCAGGTGCACCAGGCCCAGGCACTCATGGACATGCACGAGGGTAGGCCTGACCCAGAGCTCCTCCGGGAGCTCCGGACGGCAACGGACCTCACCCTCCGGGCGACGAAAGTCACCGCCCGTTCCATTGGTCAGGCGATGTCCACTCTTGTGGTCCAGGAGCGACATCTCTGGCTCAACCTGGCCGATATGAGGGAGACCGATAAGTATCGGTTCCTGGACTCCCCCATTTCCCAGGTTGGGTTGTTCGGCGACGCGGTCGAGAGCTTTGCCCAGCAGTTCTCGGCCGCCCAGAAGCAGACGGAGGCTATCAAACACATCCTGCCCCGGCGGTCAGTTGCTCCTCCGCCTGCTCGTCGCCGAGGGCGGCCGCCCGCCGCCGCCCCCGCTCCGTGCCTCAGCCCAGCAGCAGCCTCCACCAGGGCAATGGCGTGGAACCGGCCGCGGGAAGGCTGTCCAGCCCACTCAGGCCGCTACCAAGCCAGGTGACAAGCGCCGTTGTAAGAGACCCTGAGACGGGCCATCCAGAGATGGAGGAGACAGCTCTTCAGGAGGTGGTGACAGCACCGCTCCTTCTCCCGGAGGAGGGCCGAGAGAGAATTTTTTGTTTGAGTATGATTTCTGTTCCGCCAGTGGTACCCAAAACTTCAAAGAAAGAGCTGTTTCTAAAATCTCTGGGTGCCAAGAGAGCGTTTGGCGGTGTACGACACTCCCATGCCTTGTCACCCTCTGGTGCCTCTATTATCGTCTGCAGGGGGTGCTGGCTGTGTCCAGGACGCACACAAGAGGCCTCCTCACACCCATGCGCCCCCTCAGCAGAAGCAGGTAAGTGTTGCACTGCACACTCAGACCCCACTTCGGGCCGCTATGCTGTCCGAGTCGGGTCCCTGCACTCCGCTGCGCTGCCCCGCTGCGGGTACGTCTGTGGTGCCGTTGGTCCCGCTGGTTCGGTCGCTGGGAGCCTGGCTAGCGCTTCCCAGCCCGTCCCGCTGGCTCATCCGTACTATCAGACTTGGCTATGCGTTCAGTTCGCCCGGCGGCCCCCCAAGTTCAGGGGCATTCACTTCACCTCCGTGTCGAAGGAGGATGCCCCCGTGCTACGGGCGGAGATCGCAGTCCTACTGGCGAAAGATGCGATAGAGCCGGTCCCTCCAGCCGATATGAAGACAGGCTTCTACAGCCCGTACTTCATTGTACCCAAGAAAGGCGGCGGGTTACGGCCAATCTTGGACCTGCGGTTCTTGAATCAGTCCCTTCACAGGCTGCCGTTCAGAATGCTAACACAGAAACGCATCTTCAGGTGCATCCGTCCCCAAGATTGGTTTGCAGCGATTGACCTGAAGGACGTGTACTTTCATGTCTCGATTCTCCCTCGACACAGACCGTTCCTACGCTTTGATTTCGAGGGACAGGCATATCAGTACAGAGTCCTACCCTTCGGGCTGTCCCTGTCGCCCCGTATCTTCATGAAAGTCACGGAGGCGGCCATTGCTCCCATGAGAGAGCTTGGTGTTCGCATCCTCAACTACCTCGACAACTGGCTGATTCTGGCTCAGTCGTGGGCGCAGTTGTGCGAACACAGGGACATGGTGCTCAGTCACCTCAGCCTGTTGGGACTTCGGGTCAACTGGGAAAAGAGCATACTCTGCCCCGTGCAGAGGATCTCTTTTCTCGGTATGGAGCTGGACTCGGTCAATCTGACAGCGAATCTCACAGAGGAGTGCGTCCAGTCGGTGTTGAACTGCTTGAATTCGTTCAAATCCAGGACAGCGGTACCACTGAAACATTTTCAGAGGCTCCTGGGGCATATGGCATCCGCAGCCGCGGTGATGCCGCTCGGATTGCTTCATATGAGGCTGCTTCAACACTGGCTACACGACCGAGTCCCGAGATGGGTGTGGCAGAGCGGCTCATTCCATGTCTCAGTAACACCAAAGTGCCGCCAAACCTTCAGTCCGTGGTTGGACCCTTCGTTTTCTACCTGCGTGAAGTTGGCCCCCCACCCAACGCAAAACGTCAGCAAATTAGTCTCAGTCGTTTGTGCTCCGTTTGTGCTGGTTTGTGCCATAAAAATTTTCGTTTGTGCTGATTTGGTTTTTAAGATATTAAAAGAACATGTATAGGTCATTCAGCCCCCCACATTCTCCAAATTCATCAGAAATAACCTCATTTGTTTGTGCTTCGTTTGTGCTGGTTTGTGCCGGGAAAAACTTTGTTTGTGCTGCTTTCGTTTTTTAAATATTGGACTTTGAATTATAGACGATGACGTCACCAGCCCCCCGACCTGCTCCAAATTCACCCAAAATAGTCTCAATCGTTTGTGCTTCGTTTGTGCTGGTTTGTCCCGGTAAAAGTTTTGTTTGTGCTGCTTCCGTTTTTAAAATATTATACATTTAATTATAGACGATGACGTCACCAGCCCCCCGACCTGCTCCAAGTTCACCCAAAATAGTCTTAATCGTTTGTGCTTCGTTTGTGCTGGTTTGTCCCGGTAAAAGTTTTGTTTGTGCTGCTTCCGTTTTTAAAATATTATACATTTAATTATAGACGATGACGTCACCAGCCCCCCGACCTGCTCCAAGTTCACCTCAAATAGGCTCGTTAGTTTGTGCTCCGTTTGTGCGGGTTTGTGCAGGTAAAAGTTTCGTTTGTGCTGCTTCCGTTTTTTAGATATTAAAAAAATATTAGGGTGTGTCATTCTGAGGTCACTCAGCCCCCCGACCTGCTCCAAGTTCACCTCAAATAGTCTCAATCATTTGTGCCTCGTTTGTGCTGGTTTGTGCAGGTAAAAGTTTTGTTTGTGCTGCTTCCGTTTTTAAAATATTATACATTGAATTATAGACGATGACGTCACCAGCCCCCCGACCTGCTCCAAGTTCACCTTAAAGCACAATTCTCCTCGGTGTGAACACTTTTTAGGAATCGAATTGCAAAAGACTTTGTCAAGGATAATCATCACATCATTTGTTCAATAAACAATTATTTTTACTTCATTCACTGGTCAAGGAGTTTCATCTGCTGCACTTCACTCCCACCACTAGGCGCAAGTGACACACTAGTAGTGTTCTAGTGGAAATTAGTTAGTAGAGGAAAAGTTGATATAAAATCAAACTACAAAAGTCGTTACTAAATCAAATCTGGCAAACGTAAGTACAATGTTTTACACTGTCAGTTACAATATTATTAAACTTCAAGATTAACGGTACAACATTCAAAAGTTAAGATTGTCAATGTTTATTGAACAGAAAACTCATTGATAATACAACTATGAAATGGTAATTACAGCTGCACGTTAGTTTTTTTAATACATTGTGCATCTAGGAGTCAACATTACCTATCCTTATATTCGGACCAATACAGTAATACATAAAATATGTAAACTGTACATGACATTTGAGTCAGGATTATTTCAGTGGGTAATTATGTTTGTTTATGCCAGATGCCCAAGAAACCAGCAGTCGACAGAGATTCCATTTTCACAGTCTTGTGCTCATCAAAAGAGGCCATAGTACAAAATGGCAACATAGCTACTCCTAATCAGAGCATCTGGACAGAGCTTAGTAAGCAGCTAGAAAGCAAGATCACTGCAAAGGCTCTATACACTTTTGTTAAACTAAACAGACACAACATCTGGACTGCTTTAGGGTTTACTCGTGAAAGTGATCATGAAACAAGTGGCAGTAGTGATGACACTGATTTTGAGCCAGGGTCCCTTTCCCCCAGACCAAAAGATGCCTGGACTTTTGATCTTGAAATTCCATTTCAGAAATGGATTGAATTCATGCCTGAAACAGTTACATACAAAAACAAGTTCTCCAAAACACAAAAAAGGGAATACACAATTTTGAAGCCTGGCATCTGGACGCATGTGATAAATCATCACATTTGGCAAGAAGTGAAATGCCCCTGCACAGTTGTCTTTAAAATGTGACAGAGAGCCTGAAATGAACAGCCCAATGGTGTTCAAGTGTTTAATTAAAAACACTGATGACTCCCTGCACACTGGCTGTTCCAAACGTGCAATGTCTGGTAACTTGCGTTTGCAGATATCCAAAGAACTGTGTGATGGTAGAATGGAGCCGCATTTGTGGAGGGCATCAGAGGCAACAAAGCTGATGGTGTTTGGAGATCCTGAGCCGAGCCATCTGCCTAATTTGGCCACCCTGCGCAAAGCAAAGCAAGAGAGAAATGACATAGAATCAGGTGACAAGGATCCTATTTTGTCACTACAGACGTTAAAATACAGTGCACCTCACAGTGGTAGCATTAAAGACATTGGACTGGACAAGTTTTTCTGTCACTATTGGAGTCAAACACAAATGTATATGTACAAGTCATTATCAAAGACATCTACTAACCCCACTGTGAGTTTTGATGCAACTGGCTCAGTCGTGAGGAAACTACAGAGACCAAGTGGTAAATCTGGCCATATATTTTTATATCAGGGCGTTCTGGCAGGAGATGAGAACTCAAGTGTCCCAGTGGTGCAAATGCTGTCAGAGAGACATGATGTTAATGCCATAACACATTGGCTGAGAGAATGGATATGTGCAGGTGCACCAACTCCAAAGGAGGGCTCTGGTCAAGGCTTTTACTCCTCATCCTGATCTAAAGACCTACGTCAATGAGTGCTGTGGTGTCTTACTCTGCAAACAGTCAGCAAAAGTGCCGTCTTGTTTTGTTCGGGTTGATGTTGCTCACTGCATCAAGATGATCTGCCAGTGGGACTGCTTGAAGAAGAAACCACATCGCATCAAAGATTTTTTGTGAGGTCAATGGCACAGCTTCTCATGTCACAATCCATGGACGATGCAAGAGAGCTACTATGTAGCATTACTGTTGTGGCTCTCAGCGAAGCAGAGGGCAATGACAGCTCTGGAGCCCCCCTCATATCAGAGAGGTGCAAGAAACACCTGAAAGCCAGAATTGTGTGAGTGTGTCATCATTCCAGATGTGGAGGGTGAGGACCTGGAAGAAGTGGATCCATGTGACCAAACACAGACAGACCTACAGCAGTGGGTGACAGACATATGTGAGGAGAGCAGGTCACTTGCCGTGTCTAATGGTGATCATGACAATATGCACTTTCTCCCTGAGATTATTCCCAATATAATCTGGTTTGCAAGTTACTTACCACTCTGGACAGGAGTAATGATCCCTCACTACCGAAGCACCAATATCACCGCAAGTTCAGCCAATGTTGAAGCAGAGTTCAAAAACATCAAACGCGGCCTTTTCAAGCATGAAAACCTGCCTATTCGGGTGGATCGATTCATTGCTCGACATCTGTCCTTCATTGAAGGCAACATGCGAATTTGTTCTGCTAAACAGAAAGCTGAGGAAAAAGGTGAAGAGGATACAACCCTTTCAACAGTGATCACGACAGACACCAATCCACTACCCACCACAACCTGTAGTGATGGAAAGACAGAAATGGGCACTTACTGTTCTGGGAAGTCTGACACCGTCACAAACATCCATTTGACGCTGTTGAAAACTGGAGAGGCCTAGCGGTTCCACCCAAAAAGAGTAAGAGGAACTCATACCTCTCTCCTTGTCCTGAATGGCTCCATGCAGATCCATCTGTGAGGGGAAAAAAACTGAAAGTAGATCTGTTGAAAAATGGAAACAATCAACAGCCTGTTAAACTCAGGAAATCAAGAATCTCTGTGCTGAACACATGTGCAGTCGATGCTTTTTGTCAGTGCTTATGTTGTGCTTTCTGCGATAGTGTCACTTTTGAAAATATTGTTTGCGGTGAGAATTCCAACAACCTCCTCCAGCTAGTGAAATCCATCACCACAAAGGGTCTGAATGCACAGGCCTACATACAGAGGGCAGAGCTGGTGAGTGGAATATTCAAAGCTGTCCGACTGAAATCTGGTGCTCTTCAAATCGATGCACAGTGCCACATCTCCACTATCATTGAAAAGTCAATGACAAAACATACGTGTGTTTCCTTCACAAAACAGTGCTCCTCACAGTATTGTGGTCTCAGCAAACAAGTCACAAGGGAAATTCCATTAGTTTGTACTTCTGTTGCTGTACTACAGGCTTCTGGCATGGCTCATCTTCAGACCGCGGTAGAAGAAGGCCTTAACCTTCCGGAGTCCCCCTGCCTCAGGCCAATCCAAAGTCCATCACGGTGTCCCTCTGCATTCAAGACAGGTACCACAGGGAAAGAGCTCTGTGCAGGAAAAGTTTCTCACAGTTACAGTCTGGGAGAACTTCTGTGGGTTGACACTGACCTGGGAAGCAACTCCACAGAATTTGTTTTGCGTGAATTTCCCTCCAATTTGATGCTCCAAGGAGAGAGATTTACTTTAAGGGCAGTCATTGCTTTCAGAGGAGGCTTAACCCAGGATGCTCTTGGACATTATGTGGCCTACTGCAGGAGGTCTCCATGTGTCTGGGAGATGTATGACGACCTGAGAAGTGGAGTGACAGGAGCGTCAGAAAAAAACAAAATATGCCCACATGCTGTATTATACACAAAAGACTAATTTCATTATTTAAAATTACTTTCACAAGTACAAGTATTTTTGTTGTATGCCACACAACCTTGTTTTCCTATTCCTGTTTGGAGAAGTAGTATCTGCTTTTCTGGAAGTCAGGCTTGATGTTGTTTGCACTCAAGTCTATTATTATGTGTGGCATTTTTGGTTTAAAGACAGATAGTAGCTTGTCAGTATTAAGTGTTTTTAAGTTTAAGTTTTAAAGGTCCATTATTTGTGTTAATGGATGTTCGATAGTACACAGCAATTCAAAAGTAAAATCACTTTGGCTTAATTTCTAATTCATTGAGTCATGAGTTTCCACATACATTATAGTTGGAAAACATTAGGCTTTAATGTTTCTGAAAGAAGTCTCTTCTGCTCACCAAGGCTGTATTTATTAGATCAAAAAATACAGTAAAAACAGTAACATTATGAAATATTATTCCGGTGTAAATCAGCTGTGAATATATAGTAAAGTGTAATTTATTCCTGTGATCAAAGCTGAATTTATCATCATTACTCCAGTCTTCAGTGTCACATGATTCTAATGATTTGCTGCTTAAGAAACATTCATTATTATCAATGTTGTGCTGCTTAATATTTTTCTTTTTTTTTGTGGAAACCATGATACACAATCATTCAAAGGTTGTATTTATATAAATGGATATTTTTATTCAGCAAGGACACAATAAATTAATCAAAAGAGACAGCAAAGACATTTATATTGTTAAAAATATTTCTATTTAAAATAAATGCTGTTCTTTGTATCTTTGATTTATAGAAAGGTAAAAAACACAAAAATGTATCACGGTTTTTACAAAAAAATTAAGCATGCAAAAATGTTTTTTAACATTGATAAAAATAAGAACCATTCTTAATAATTAAGCATCAATAATAATTGAGCACAAAATCAGCATTTTACTATGATTTCTGAAGGATCATGTGATATTAAAGACTGAAGTAATGATGCAGAAATTTGAGCGTTGACATCACATACATAAGAATTATTAATTTAAAGTGTAATATTTCACAAATACTGCCTTTGGTGAGGTTAAGAGACTTGTTTCAAAAACATTTAAAAATCTTAATGTTTCCAAACTTTTGACCGGTTACTGTATAGGTCTATACAAATGCACATATTTAGCCTATTGTATAAACACATTAGCAAACAGATTATATGGTGCGTGCATTAATGACAATGTTAATTTTACCACTGTTATTCACGTAACAACATACATTAACAAGTAAAAAACACTTACCTTGGAGTTTGTTTTACATCCACATCCTGTGATCCACTGTGTCCGTTAAAAGTTGAAAAATGCACAGTAACAGTTAAGTGAATGCTACTGTTTAATGTAATTTGGTTTGCCGTTTGAATCTTACCAGGCTAACTTACTTCTGTATTGTTAGATACAGAAAGCCACAAAAACGAAACCTTTACCGGCACAAACCAGCACAAACGAAGCACAAACTAACGAGACTATTTGAGGTGAACTTGGAGCAGGTCAGGGGGCTGGTGACGTCATCGTCTATAATTCAATGTATAATACTTTAAAAACGGAAGCAGCACAAACAAAACTTTTACCGGCACAAACCAGCACAAACGAGGCACAAACAATTGAGACTATTTGAGGTGAACTTGGAGCAGGTCGGGGGACTGGTGACGTCATCGTCTATAATTCAATGTATAATATTTTAAAAACGGAAGCAGCACAAACGAAACTTTTACCGGCACAAACCAGCACAAACGAGGCACAAACGATTGAGACTATTTTGGGTGAATTTGGAGCAGGTCGGGGGGCTGGTGACGTCATCGTCTATAATTCAAAGTCCAATATTTAAAAAACGAAAGCAACACAAACAAAGTTTTTCCCGGCACAAACCAGCACAAACGAAGCACAAACAAACGAGGCTATTTCTGATGAATTTGGAGAATGTGGGGGGCTGAGTGACCTCAGAATGACCTATACATGTTCTTTTAATATCTTAAAAACCAAAGCAGCACAAATGAAATTTTTTATGGCACAAACCAGCACAAACGGAGCACAAACGACTGAGACTAATTTGCTGACGTTTTGCGTTGGGTGGGGGGCCAACTTCACGCAGGTTTCGTTTCTACGGGCAGGAGTTCCCCTAGAACAAGTGTCCAGGCATGCTGTTGTCTCCACGGATGCCTCATCCACCGGCTGGGGGGCCACGTACAACGGACTTGCAGTTTCGGGTCTGTGGACGGGGCTTCAACTGCAATGGCATATCAATTGCCTCGAGTTGTTAGCAGTTCGTCTTGCGCTGAGCCGCCTCAAAGGGCCGCTACGAGGCAAGCACGTTCTGGTCCGTACGGACAACACTGGGCCGTTGCGTACATCAACAAACAGGGTGGTCTACGCTCCCGCCGCATGTCACAACTCGCCCGCCATCTCCTCCTCTGGAGTCAGAAGCATCTGAGGTCGCTTCGTGCCACTCACATTCCGGGCCTGCTCAATCGTGCAGCTGACGAGCTCTCACTACAGCAAGTGCTCCCAAAGAGTGGAGACTCCATCCCCAGGTAGTCCAGCTGATCTGGAGTCGCTTCGGGACCACACAGGTAGACCTGTTTGCCGCCCCGGACACTTCTCACTGCCAGTTGTTCTATTCCCTGACCGGGGGGACCCTTGGCTCGGATGCGCTGCCACACAGCTGGCCCCGGGGCCTACGCAAATATGCGTTTCCCCCAGTGAGCCGTCTTGTGCAGACACTGTGCAAGGTCAGGGAGGACGAGGAGCAGGTCTTGTTAGTTGCGCCGTACTGGCCCAACCGGACCTGGTTCCCGGAACTAGTGCTCCTCGCGACAGCACGTCCTTGGCCCATTTTTCTGAGGAAGGACCTCCTGACCTCCTGGGCACCCTATGGCACCCGCGTCCGGACCTCTGGAAACTCCATGTCTGGTCCCTGGATGGGACGCGGAGGTTCTAGGTGGCCTACCACAGATTGTGGTAGACACCATCAACATATGCGTTGAAGTGGAACCTGTTCGTCGAGTGGTGTTCTTCTCGACGAGAAGACGCCCCGGAGATGTTCGATCAGTTCTGTGCTTTCCTTCCTGCAAGAAGGGTTGGAGCGAAGGCTGTCTCCCTCCACCCTCAAAGTGTATGTTGCCGCTATCGCCGCAAATCACGACATGGTTGATGGTAAGTCCTTAGGGAAGCACAATCTGGTCGTCAGGTTCCTGAGGGGGGCGAAGAGATTGAATCCGCCTCGCCCTCACTCTATACCCTCTTGGGACTTATCTCTGGTGCTAACTGCACTGCAGAGGGCTCCCTTTGAACCTGCATTGGCTTCCATCAAGAGGGTAGGGGACCTGCAGGCATTTTCGGTCGACGAATTGTGCCTGGAATTCGGGGCGGGTAACTCTCATGTAATCCTGAGACCCCGGCCCGGATATGTGCCCAAGGTTCCCACCACTCCCTTTCGGGACCAGGTGGTGAACCTGCAAGCGCTGCCTTCGGAGGAGGCAGACCCAGCCCTGGCTTTTCTCTGTCCCGTTCGCGCTCTGCGGACTTACGTGGACAGAACGCAAAGCTTCAGGACCTCAGAACAGCTCTTCATCTATTACGGAGGCCAGCAGAAGGGAAAGGCTGTCTCCAAGCAGAGGATGGCTCACTGGATAGTGGATGCCATCGCCTTGGCGTATGAAACCCAAGGCGTGCCTTGCCCGCTCAGGTTGAGGGCCCACTCCACCAGGAGTGTGGCCTCTTCCTGGGCGCTGGCGCACGGCGCCTCGCTGACAGATATATGTAGAGCTGCGGGCTGGGCGACACCTAACACGTTCGCTAGATTCTATAGCCTCCGTGTAGAGCCAGTTTCTTCCTGTGTGCTCGCTTCAAATAGCCAGTAACACCGAAGTGCCCGTTCTAGTGTCGGCTTGCTGCGCTATTCCCCTCCTCATGGACCGGATACGTGCGCTGATAAGCTCCAGTCGAGTTCCCCAGAACGGCGAACCCTGTTGAGTCCTCCGCAACCAACGGCAGTCAGACGTGGCGGAGCGTCCGATGCCAGGCCTAACACTCGTATGCATTGGTGGAACTTGTGTTAGGCTGGGTATCCATATGTTGTGACCCCTACGGCGATCCCATATGTGTATTCTTCCACGGTACGGCTCCCTACGGCGAGCCCGTGTCTTTCCCTTGGCAGAACTCGCTCTGCCGTCTATGTGCGGTGTAGTCTCCCGCCTGCATTGGCCGGGGCCACCCCTGGGACTTCCGTATGTTGTACTGCCCACGGCCAGTCCATACGTGTATATTCCACATGATACCTCCCTACGGGTAGGATGTGGCTTCCGCAGCGGCCCCCCTGGGCACGCTTTCCCAGCGTTATCCAATACTCTGCTGAGTGGGTCTTGCGGAACAGCAGCAGTGACTCTCCCTGCGTGAGTTCCCCGCCCCGAACAGACGGGGGTCTGAGGGGCTTTCGCTGGGTGCTGGAAGTGGTAGTAACTGTGGCGTTTTCCATAGGGATCCCAATTCGACGGTGACGTCCGACGTACGTCGAACGTGACCGACTGAAAGGGAACGTCTCGGTTACGCATGTATCCCTCGTTCCCTGAAGGAGGGAACGGAGACGTACGTCCTGTCGCCACAGTTGCTGTACCATCACTGCAGGACCGAGTCACTAGTTCGGCTCCTCAGTAAAAAACAAATGCGCTGCATCCGCTTCCTGTTTATACCCGCGGTGCGGGGCGGAGCGCGAGATGCAGATCTCGCACACCAATGGCCATGGCCCGTTCTCTATACACTCGAAGCTGATAGGGGCTCCCAGAAGTGATCCCAATTCGTCGGTGACGTCCGACATACGTCTCCGTTCCCTCCTTCAGGGAACAAGGGTTACATATGTAACGAGACGTTCTCTGGAGTGAAGAATCACGCTACTCTGTCTTGCAATCCGATGGACGAGTCTGGGTTTGGCGGTTGCCAGGAGAACGGTACCGATAGAACACCTTTGGGATGAATTAGAGCGGAGACAGTGAGCCAGGCCTTCTCGTCCAATATCAGTGCCTGACCTCACAAATGCACTTCTAGAAGAATGGTCAAAAATTCCCATAAACACACTCCTAAACCTTAAAAGTTGAAACTGTTATAGCTGCAAAGGGTGGGCCAACTCCATATTAAACCCTACAGATTAAGAATGGGATGTCATTAAAGTTCATGTGCATGTAAAGGCAGGCGCCACAAAACTTTTGGCAATATAGTGTATGTTGTTCAGGGAAGAAGGAGGCGGGAACTGGCGAACTTCAATCATATAAAATAAACAAACACAAAACAAAAGTAAAATTGGCAGCCCCTCACAGACGACTGCCACACACATATAATAACACATAAGCAAAACATAACGTAAAGTTTAGGCGTGACTTCCTCATTAGCAATTGCGCCGCCGGGCTCATCCTGCTTGCCACAACATTATACACTTCACCACCAACCATAAATACACACTATAACTATCAATCGCATCCAACACAACACCAAGAACAAAAGGCCATTAATCCACATAACAGTAATAAAGCTCCCATCATCCAACCCTTTCTTTGTCAAGCACCCAACATAGTGACCAGCCAAGCATTCATTCACCTCATACCATATAATACATTCATGTTAAAAATAGCTTAACCAAACACATAAAAATAAACCTAAGCTTTAACCACTAAAGATGAGCTCAAGCAGGTGCAACAGAGTATCTGTGGCAACACATATATATCTCTTTGCATAAACTAGCTTCTCGAATGTCTATGAGGCATTGAATAATGGAATATATTTTAAGAGACGTAGCATTTTTAGTGAGCCAGAGCTTGTCTTTCACTGCTCTGCAGATGGCGTACTGAGTCCCAGAGGCTTTAACGTCAAATCAAGGGATGAAAATAAAGCGAGGGATGATCTATCATCTCAACGGTACACAATGAAAGGGCTTAGAGTAGGCTAATATATGAAAATGGGCAGCAGGCCTCCTCAGAAATACAACTGTCACACATATCCACTTCTTTGGCCTTATTAGGTACCATAAACCATGAGATTATCCTTTTCTTAAACAGACCTTGATGAAGCTCACTGATCCTCAAAGCAGGATTGGAGGTAAGTCGCTCCTTCTACAGCCAAAAAGGGAAATTTCTCTGTGCGTGGAAATGAATCAAAGGCCAAAGGTGGAAAATCAGCAGCTCTGGATCCTGAGAAAGAACCTCTCTGCCCTGCTAATGCAAATCAGTTGAGCAGTCAGCCATCTCTCTTCAAGAAAGTGTGCCCACATAAAAAACCAAGGAAAGGAGCTTTGGTTGCATTCTTCTCATTCAGGCTTGAAAATCATCTTTTAATACCTTTCAGTTCTCATTAGCTATGTTTCCATCCAAAGTTGCAAATTTAACTTATGCATAAAATTGAAATGTTACATAAAACATTTGCGAATAAAGCAGTGTTTCCATCCCATGTGTTCAAGGGAACAAAATCGTCACTTCTTGGGAAACTGGCACAAATATCTGTAATAATAAAAATGGAAGCTGCTGCAATCGGGGAAGCCACTGTGGCTCTTTTATCCTCCATCATAAATGACTTGTGTCTCAGAGCGTGCAGGCAAAATGCAATAAACTCTGTCATGTTATCTTGCTTTCGTTTGCCTTGGAACGCAATTGTGTGAGAGGATTTTTGGTCATTATACCAAATCATTCTGATCACCTGCAAACACACAAGAGGTGAAAAAGGTGACATGTTTATGAATTAAATCCATGAAGTAGGGCTGCACGATACTGGAAAAAAAACTCACATTGCGATATTTTGTTTTTCTGCTATATATATTGCGATATAAAAACAATTTCACCAGATGATTTGAATAGCTCTATTTGAAAAGAATGAATCCTTCTAGAATAATTGGGGTGATTCTGTAGGGGAGTGAATCTGCATAGAAAATAATAAACAAATTACAAGCATAGATAAATACAATAGAAGAAAGATACAGTTGAAATAAGCAGTGCTTTATGTTTTTCAGGTAAATCTAACAGTATTCAGGTACAGAAATTGAATAATCAAATGTAATATAACAGTCTTCACTGTATAAATGAAATATAACTAATATAATTCATTATTTAATAAAATGTATCTTAGTTAAAGCTACAAAAGTCATTTTCTCTTTCTCTTTTGTTGTTTTATCACCATTGGTGACACAAACAGCTGCGGGTATATTAGGCCGCTGTCCCTTTAAGACGAATGCACGGACCTAATATAAATGACACGCATCCGTTTCCTTATTGTTTACAACACATAACCACCTATGTTTACTAGGATACTCGCCGAGACGGGCATTTTGACTTCATTTTGCATGCAAGTGTCTGTTTAAGCTCAAAAGAAAGAGAAAGAAACCTGAATTCGGCATTCACGTGAGTCCTCTTGCGCTTGATGCCTGACTCGACTTAAAAACACATGCAAATGATAAACTTTCACTCTATGATGGTTAAACTTTGCAATCAATCCGCAAATCACATGCGTTCTGAACTGGGGAGCAGCTGGCCCGTATGGATCAAGGATCAACTACGATCCCTATACTTGACATCACACATCCTAAACATTGATGCTTAAATGATATATCGTGCAGCCCTACCCTGAAGAGGGGTCTGGAGGCAAGATTTTTTTTTGTGATTTTAACGTGTAAATGACAAGAAAATAGAGGGTAAAGACAACATTTGCTTCAATTAAAAAAAAAAAACATTTATTGACATGAATTTTTTTGCTCACCAGCCACTGTGGCTATTGGTTTTCCAAAGTTACTAGCCACTGGCTAGTCACTGGCCACAATTTTAACATTGATACAATGGGGAAAAACTACCATATATATTTTTAATATTATCTCATAATTTGGCAGCAGGTTTATTAAGCTGATGTCACTTTAAGACTTGACGCACAGATGCATTATACTGGTACACATGCTTTTTCTTTCTCAACTGTTTATGTTCACTTAAAACATAACTGACTGTGTTTACGTGAATACTCACCAAGACCGACATTTTATGTGTGACTGTTTAAGCGCAATAAGCAGCGAAAAAGAACTCAATTTACTGAGAGTACTGAGAAAGTTGGAGAGTACTGAGAGGCTGCATTATGTGCGCGCACGTTGGGTGTGAGCAAAAAATCTGCGGGTATGAGTACAATTATGCACAATACGCTCAATCCCACACCGAAATTCAAGCCCTGTAACAGCAACAATATTCATTCGGAGTAAATGAAACGAGTGAGTGAGGGGAGGCGGGTTTGTGTGTCAACTCACTGTCGGAGAGATGAGACAGCAAGAAAGCACAGCTGGTATCATGTATCTATTCTGTGGAGAATGAGTATTGGAAGCGTTCCAGATATTTCAGTATTGACAAGTATCGAAAAAAACGATATTTTTGACAACACTACAATGCACTTAGTTTATAATTTCAGATGCCTTTTTTTAAAGACTACAATTGAAAAATGTATATATTATATATAAATGTCAACCTGCCAAAGTGGCTAGCAGGAGTGACTGCGTTACATGCCACTGCTGAAATACACCCGCATTTGGCGGGTATTAACGGTCCGTGTATCATCTGATCATTTAATTTCCTATTTGGAATGGAATAACGAGAAAAGATAAGATGGCTTGTTTATTCGTTTTTTTGTTTAAATTAATAGATGGAAAATTAGATTTCTGTGAGATTTCTCATTTTTTGTTTGTGGTTTACAAATCGGTTTATGGCTTCGATATTGCATTTGCACATGTGGACGCACGTCTTGATAGTTTGTTTTCCAATTTGAAATGAAATAAGCAGAAACGAAAAAACGGCACCTTTATTAGTTTTTTCGTTTTTTCCAAAAAATGAAAAAACGAGATTTCGGCTTGATTTTTCGTTTTTTGGTTCATGGGTAAAAAACGGATAAATGACTTTGAAAATTCGTTTTCCACATGGGGGCGGTCATGAGCAAATCTGAGCATGTTCAACAAAATAATAGTCCTCTATATCAGTAGGATACCGCTTCTTAAACTGTACAGGGCAGGTCCTAGATTGGGCTTTCTTCTGTGCAACTTAACGCGTTTCACAGAAAAAATATGAAATATTAATCAGCACCCAGCCTGTTTTATTTAGCTGTGCGGAGTTAAATCTGTGTGGTGAAGCTGCGCTAGAGAGCGAAGAGCGGGTGTGAAGCACAGACCAATGTTCAGTCAAGTGTAAATACGCAGCAGTCATAACTTTTTTTTTTTTTTTTTTTTTACAATACGCTCAGTTTTGGACAAGGGATGGTCATTGCAAATACTGTCATGCAAATCGGCTGAGGGTGGGAACCGATGATGGTGAATTTAAATTTTACTGTAACTGTAGTAATCATAGCCGCGAGCGAGAGTGAGACAGCGAGCGAGATGATTGACAGGACGATAGCGGAGGCAAAACAAGATAACTTGAAATGAAAATTTCATTTCAAATTGGAAAACAAACTATCAAAACGTGCGTCCACATGTGCAAATATCGAAGCCATAAACCAATTTGTAAACCACAAACGAAAAATGAGAAATCTCACCGAAATCTCATTTTCTGTCTATTAATCTAAACAAAACAACAAATAAACAAGACGTCTTATTTTTTCTCGTTATTCCATTCCAAATAGGAAATTAAATGATCAGATGATACACGGACCATTAATGTCAAGCTGACACAAATTTGACAATACGATTTATTTCGATTCACAAGCTTGCGATACGATTAGATTTGATTCAGTTCGATTCAATATCGATTAATTTGGGGCCTATCAAGTACAGTACATGGCAAATTTCCTCAAAGAAAAGAATATCTTTCAACTAATGCTGTAAACTATACAAGAGTTGGTACATCATTAAAATATTAAAGGTTAAAATTAAATGATTTGCAGGCTACTTATATTTAAATTACACATAAGGAAGTTTTATAATAGCATTATAATAATACATTTTTAATGACATAATTATGTTTCTACTCGTTTTTTTTTTTTTTTTTTTTCAATATAAACATTTAAATGGTGGCTGTCATAAAACAAATGTATTCATACAATGAATATGCAATATAGTGCATATATTTAACAAAATGCTAAAAGTGCTAAAAAAAATTTCTAGCTAACTAATCAGTTTTTGGACATTGAATGGCTTTTCTGAGGTATATGTGAAGTTATAATATGACATTATTTATGCTGTTTTATTGATGTCTTTCAACACGGTTGAAACGCTGATTGAGCAATTACATGTGACATGATGCAGCTTTGTGTACTGTAAGTTGTACTGTGTCTTATTGCACTGTTCACATGCAACATAGACGTATAAGGGTAATGCGATAAAACGCTCCTGGGAGGTCAGTGAATTTTCAGAACCAACTTTCAGAGGAAGCTCTCATTGTCATGTTTCGTGGAACTCAACAAGAAGACCCAATTATCATGGCTTTCGGGGAATTACTATAAGTATTCAGACTCCAAGACTCCAGAATCACATGGTTAATATCACTCCTCACCAGGCTAGGAATACTCTGAGAGATCCGAGCAGTTTCTGTCTCTATCTTTCACTTTCTCCCTTCCCCAACGTCTATCCGTGACATGCCATTCGTCACCCCATGCTCTAAGTGGAGGTCCGTTGGGACAGAAGCGCCAAACAAACCAAAAATGTATCACTATCTGGGACGAAGCAGAAGGACGTGTCAATCAGACCGTGGCCAATTGGGAATTAGCATGTCCTCGGCAACAGCATCCAATAATAACAAATCTAACACTTCATCATCTCTATTATTTTTAACATTTTATGTTTATGTACAGAACAGCTGGAGTAAGCCCGGGTGATCTAATTTCAATGCATGCAAAAAGGAGAGTAGCCAACCCTGTGTATTTTGAATGCATGTGATGCTAATGTTTTGGCGGATCCAATTGATCTGGCTAAACTAGCAAGTTCTCCCTCAGTCAATCGGCTTTAGCAGAAAGACCATACAACTAGCACCAAACCAGCACTAACCAGTATATACCAGCATGAAAAATTCATACTGGTCGAAGAAAGGAGGTCCATAATACCTGGAAAAATCAGTTAGCGTTAGCATTGCCATTCATCTCAATGGCAGTTGGAGCACAGTCCAAATCGAACTTTCTTGACTATCTTATCAGTTCAAATCTTTCCCTCTCCCTGCGTCCTGACAGAAGTCTGGTGGTCTCTCTCAGGCATACATGTTTTGTCTCCATGAGCACACGTGAGGTCAATCCCTCCACGTGCCATCAACCTTTAGAAACGCTGTGTGCTTCAGAGCGCTGAACTTCTGGGTCGAACCAAATTCCTTGGTAAATGAAGGAAATGTTTTCTTTTTCCTCCCTTTGCTATTTTACCACTCTTGATCTAATTTTAGCCTAGAGGTTAGAAGTAAGTTGAGAGTAAAGAAAAGTATTGACAGATCAGGAAGTGGGAAGCAGTTGGGCTGACAGCCTGAGGTAGGCCACTTTTACAGCCGGGTAAACACACTTTGCCAGCCCAAATTACTCTAATATCAACTGTTACCCCCAATGCTGTCCTTCACTTAGATGTCACTTGTATGTTACAACTTTGAGGTAGAACCAGTCAGGGTGCAGATAGAAGCTATGTTTCCATCCAAATCCATGCAAAGGATGAAGAGAACAAAATCCTCACTTTCTGATAAACTGTCACTAAGAAAAGTTTAATTTGCTGCAGTAGGAGAAGCCCCTTTTTGTGTGTGTGTGTGTGTGTGTGTGTGTGTGTGTGTATATAATAAATTGCTTGCACCTCAGAGTGTGCAGACGAAACGCAATAAACGCTGTCATGTTATCTTGCGTTCGGAGGCGGATGCCTGCTTTTTGGGAACAGTCGTGTAAGACAGTTCTGTGAGGTAATTATACCCAACCACATTGACGACAAGCTTTGGCTTTGTCATTTTAGAATGACCAAAACAACATTTCAGATGCTGTGACCACAACCAGATGCTGTTTGGTCCAGTTAGGCCGTCATATCGCGCAAAATCACATTACTTTTTTTACGCGCATTGAGGATTTTTTCCGGTAAACGTGTTTCCATCATAGTTTATGCGCATGATATAAAAATAAATAAATATCTGTCTCAATTGAGCACATATATACGTTTTTATGCGCATTTTTAGAATTTATGCACATCTTGCCATTTCCATCCAGCGTTTTTTAAGCGATATCCCAAAATGTGCATAAAAATAGGTTGATGGAAACATAGCTACTGATAAAAGCCGCTAATTTGTTTGTATATATTGTAATTTACACAAAAGTACACAGAAAAGCAATTAATACACACAATACACCTCTTCTATGAACAATTCTAAATTAAAATTCATTTTGATATTCTTGACAAAAAAAATTGCATGACACAACTGTCCTGATATCATAATGAAGAAAAAAATACATATATTTAAAAGAAACCTTATGCCGGGTTCAGACTACACAATATCAGCCCAATTTTGGCATGATCCATTTGACGTAGGGTGTCATGGTGATTCTTAAACGACAAGGGGCATCGGGACGCAAGAATCAATAGTTTCATCTCATATAGTGTTTTATAGTGAACAAAAACCGGGGTCGCATCTGCGACGTTGAACGGCGTCACGACAGAAAGACTAGCATGTTTAACTTTTTTTCGGTCAGATCTGTGGCGATGACCAATAGGAGCACAGCTCTTCTGTACACAGCTTTCATACATAGCAAAACAAAAGAGAGACAATGGTATTGGTGCTGCTAGGTGGAATTATGTGTGTGTGAAGGACAATGCTGGTAAACTTTTGTTGAACATGAATCACACAAGGTTATTTTTTTCTTTTTTATCTTATTTTCTTATTTTATTCTGATACTGCAGTCGAGTAGGAACATTTAATAGTCTCTCTAAAACGATGAAGAACATTGAGGAGATGTGGTCTGCTTCATATAAGTCTATATAGGCTGATGTCAAACAGCATTTGGCCATTGCTGGCCTGTCATGAATTATGGCATGGGAAAAAATGCACTGAATTATGGATTGTCAAACTTGTGGTTAACATACATTGCTTATTGGATAACAGATGGGAAAGCTAGGAAGAGAAAGACAACAAAGGTGGAGAAACTGAATAAATGGCAACATAAAAACACAGCAGGAGAGGTCCTTCCCATACCTTCCCACTGATTCACAAGCTCAGAGGCCCACAAATCTCAGCAATGAAGTACTGGAACAACATGCTGAACTACAGCCAAAAACACAAACACATACATGCAAACAAACTTATAGATCCGGACATTCCTGTAAACCCTAATTCTTGGGTATCTGGTTCTGAGCCCAGAACTGTGGTCCCCTGCTGTGCAACCAAAACAAACACTGGGATATTTGGCAAAGATGACTGAAAGACTCAGTTATGAAGCGGCCCTGCGTTATCAAAACTTGTTTATGCTTGACGCCTGAACCACGGCAGAACAAAACTTGACATTACCTATCCAGATAAAGTTGGTTATGTACATGAGGTTGCCAAAACAACAGAGACACCCTACACCCAGAGGCGGATTAAGGCGGTCAGGGGCCCCTAGGCTGCTCTTTGTGTAAGGCCCCCCTTAATCATTATGCTTTACTGGAAAAATGTATTTAGTGCCATACATGGCCCACACGCAAATATGGTGAACTGGCATATACACACACACACATTGAGACAGCCAATACTACAGTGTTTCCTCTACATTCCTTCAAGTGGTAGACCACCACAGTACGAAAATTACCACCACACCACATAGGTAAAATGAGAAATTGAACATTACAAACAAAACACAAATACAAACAAGCACAAGGCCCAGTGCTTAGAAGCAGCCCTTTAATGAACAGAGATGTTGGAAAGATATTACCCTCTGCCACCACAGCCACAAAACAAAGGAAATATGTAACTATAAACAGCAAAGCAACAGAATTCCCTGCATTCACAGTTCAACTGCAAGCTGGTTTAGCTTTATAAACCAACAGGTAGGCTACAGTGCAGTCAGTGCAGAACACCCTGTTTTACTGAGGCAAAATCACAACATCATTACTGAGACACAAACCACTGTGCCATACACACAAAGCCATAATAAAAACGGTGGGGATTCCCTCCATCTTAGCTGAGGGCGCGGGCGCGGGCGCGGCTGACCAATAATGAACAATAGCCGCTTTTCCACCGTCAGGCCAAACGGTTCTTAGAATGGTAAGGAACGGTTCCAGTTGTGTTTCCATTTGAGCCTGGTACGGCACGAGAATTTAAGGATTTAGGGATTTTTTTTCTGTATATCTTGGTTACGTTGTTGTTTTTTACCTTTGTATTTTTCCGTTTTTGTGCTCCACTATCGTACTTTCTTTCTGACATTTTGCCGCTATGCCGTCTTGCCCGTCTAGCAGTGACGTAAATGAAAATGATTGACATGATTTGACCAGCAGCTGATTGGACAGCTGTGACCCAAGTCACCTGACCCAAGTATCCAATCACCTGCTTATTTTTTTTATGTTTCTTATGGGCCAATGAGGGTCTTTTTTTGTTTGCGCTTAAGTAAATTTAGAATAATAAAAAATAGTCTGGCCAATCCGGGGCCCCTGCACACGTGGGGCCCCTAGGCTGCAGCCTAAGCAAGCCTGTGCGTTAATCTGCGCCTGCCTACACCATCTCTGGCACTAAACTGTAGCACCTCAAGAAGTGGTTGAATACTTACATACACTATATTGACAAAAGTATTGGGACACCCCTCCAAATCATTGAGTTCAGGTGTTCCAATCACTTCCATGGCCACAGGTGTATAAAATCAAGCACCTAGGCATGCAGACGCTTCTACAAACATTTGTGAAAGAATGGGTCGCTCTCAGGAGCTCAGTGAATTCAAGTGTGGTACCGTGATAGGTTGCCACCTGTGCAATAAGTCCATTTGTGAAATTTCCTCACTACTAAATATTCCACGGTCAACTGTTAGTGGTATTATAACAAAGTGGAAGCAATTGGGAACAACAGCAACTCAGCCACGAAGTGGTAGGCCACGTAAAATCACAGAGCGGGGTCAGCGCAGGCGCACAGTGCACAGAAGTCGCCAACTTTCTGCAGAGTCAGTAGCTACAGACCTCCAAACTTCGTGTGGCCTTCAGATTAGCTCAACAACAGTGTGTAGAGAGCTTCATGGAATGGGTTTCCATGGCCGAGCAGCTGCATCCAAGCCATCACCTTACATCACCAAGTGCAATGCAAAGCGTCGGATGCAGTGGAGTAAAGCACGCCGCCACTGGACTCTAGAGTTGGACTCATCTCGTCCAACATCAGTGCCTGACCTCACAACAGTGTTAATTTCGTTGACGAATAATTTTCGTCATAATTTTCATCAACAACCTGTTTTCACTGACGAAAACGAGACAATAACTAAATAAAAACTAGTTTTGGATGACAAAAACTATGACGAAAATCTACTGTCCTTCTCGTCAACGAATAAAAACGAGACAAAAATGTTAGGGAGGGACGATTAGGGAAGAGATCCAGTTAGTACTGATGTCCTGTGTAATAGATGCGCACATTTGAATTGTAACGTGCGGATCTAACCGCGGGAAAACACGGCGCTGTTGCGCGTTCTACAGGCTCACACGACAGCTCTTTAGAGCGATTCGTTCAATCAATGAATAGCGCACATTTATGGCAGGTAATTGTTTATGAATTAATGCTGATGAATAATGACAATGTTTGCTTTGTGATGTTTATATAGTAATATGTTTTAGACAGTTGTAACAATGCATATTTGATCTCCCTCATCTGAACTTGAATGAGCAGCTGCACCTGCAATAGTAAGGCGCAGACATTTCAAAATAAGAGTCACTGTGTATTTCGAGCTTGTTTATAATTAAAAGTCACGTATTATACGTTTTTGGTTACACAATACACTGTGTTTAATTTAATTCCCATTTAATTCATAGTCAGAAGGAAAGACTAAGAACAGTATTTGACACATACTATTATTCAGTAAAGTATCAGGGTTATAATAGTTAACTAAAACCATTCAAAATATTCATTACTTGAAAATAAATAAATGTTAACTGAAATAAAAAAAAAATAAACAAACTTATTTGAAGCTTTAGCTTAACTTGATATACTAACAAAAACAGAAATACAAAATTATACAAAATTATAAAAACTATATAGATGTTTTTAAAAAACAAACATAAAATGTGAATTGAGCTCTCTTTTGTGTATTTTTGCGCTTGACCGGTCAAAAACACAATTATATAAAAATGTCAGTTTTGACATGTATTCAAGTAACAGTCGGTTATGTAATGCTTAAATGCTCAATTAATGCATTACAATTTAACTAAACTCATTACATTTTAGTCGACTAAATCTACTGTAAATTTAGTCGACAAATCTTATATTTAGTCGACTAAAACTAGACTAAAACTAAAAACAATTCAGGTGACTAAAATATGACTAAAACTAAATGGCATTTTAGTCTAAAGACTATGACTAAAACTAAATCAAAATTTGCTGTCAAAATTAACACTGCCTCACAAATACGCTTCTAGAAGAATGGTCAAAAAATCCCATAAACACACTCCTAAACCTTGTGGAAAGCCTTCCCAGAAGAGTTGAAGCTGTTATAGCTGCAGAGGGTGGCCAACTCTACATTTAAAGTGGCAGACGACGTGCTTAGAATAAACAGAACAATATCATTCAAGAACAATGTTCTTGGTGTGAACAGACCTTTAGGCTTTTGTTGTAGGTGAGACTTTTATTAAATCCACTCATTCATTAAGCATATGAATGAGCTGTTTTTGAAAGTGAATAATGATTAACATTGACAGCTGTAAAATAAACCAGGCTTCAGTCACCTCTCATTCCTATATTGTGATTTTTCACCACTTGATGGTCTGAAACAAACTGTTGCATTTTGACAGCTTGAGAGATGGTAAATCATTTTTTCTTGTATGGAGGGATTGACAGAAAGAAAGGATAAAGACTGTCAAAGCATCTCTCTGGACGAGACCTAAAACAGGTGTTTCCAGTAACACTTTAATAATAATCGAGTTCATATATCATCAGGGCTGTTTTTAAATGAGGAACTTTCAGATCATTATGTAACAGCACTACAGAAGTTACCAATTAAAATCTGTAACTTCTGATCATCTGTGATGATTTTAAAATAATCAAACAGCTTTATAACATATTGTCACAACTTGGGTCCACAAAGAAGAGGAAGAGAAGAACGGCAGTTCAAATAGCAGTGATACTTTAATAAATCAAAAGCAAAAGAGAAATATCCACGCAACAGTGTGCACAATACACAAACAATACCAGACCATGAGCTGTGGAAACTGAAGATCTTAAATACACAAGATAATGAACTCAATATAAAACAGGTGTGTTCTAATTAGTGACATAACAAATAACCATGACAACGAATGACAAGCAAACTAAAAGTCCAATATGAAATTGAAACCAAAACAAAGGCAAAATGTGACATATATGTCTGAATAAAGCAATTTAGTTGTATTTTTAGTATTGTGGTTCAATAGGTTGGCCCCTTAAAGACCATTACGGTATGTTACAATTAGGGCTGTCAAGCGATTACAATTTTTAATCTAATTAATTACACGATGTGGCAATTAACCTAATCAATCGCAAATTAATCGCACATCATATCTGGCTGAGAAATTTCTCCCAAAAGATAATTTTAAGCCATTATTGTGTAAAAAAAAAATCAAATAGACATTACAAAAAGTAGCTTCAGAAAGAAATATTTTTAGGTGAACTATACCTTTAATGTTTGTTTTTATTAATATGGGAATATGAAATAATTTTTAATGAAATTATACTCTAAATAAGAAACTAAAACTGCCAGTAGGTGGTAAATTCAATTCATTGAGTCATTCATTCATTTGATTCGTTCAAACAGCTGATTCATTCAGGAGTGAAGTAAATGGTTCTCTTTAAGAAAATGGTAAATGTAAAATGGTTCTCTTTATGGTCCATTGAATCATTGGTTCACCCGATTCGTTCAAAACGCGGATTCAGAAATGAACGCTGTGTATTGCTCGGAGTCGGGCAAAACTGAGCAAAACAGACAATATTGTGTCTAAAACAACACAATATTAACTTATTTATTTTATTAAACTGTTTTATAAGATCAGTATCGCATTTGCACTGGTCTCGTGCTATTCTGGACAGAAAAACAGAACGTGTGATATTGCTTATATATGCGCAAGAAAAGTAACCTGCGCATGCGTTTTATCAGATGACGATGTATTTAGTTCAATAAAACACATGTAAGGGATGAAAGTGTTGATTAATTACCTTGGATAGGAGCGAGAGTGAGCCTGCAGTGTTTTCGAGCACCGGAGGGAACAATCCCGCTCTGACGCGGACCACAAACGCCCTGAGACTAAAACGGGCATTTTAGCCCCATATCTTGAATTGTATGGACATTCTGACTGCATTCTATAGACTTCATCACACAGTGAGTTGTTGCCCTGCATCATATTCTTCATCAGTCAACTGTATGAAATGTAAGATGACCACTGATCTATATAAATGATCAGTGAAGATGACCTACGTTGGTCTGGGGCGAGGCAAATGCGTTAATAATTTTAACGGGTTATTTTTTACCGTAACTAATTAATCTAATTAACACGTTAAATCGACAGCCCTAGTTACAATACATTCTCTTAGTATTTTCTCAGTTTAATATGTAGCGACAGCTATATCTGTTGTTTGATGATTCACCCCAAAAATCAAGCTTAGCGTCAGTTCTGGCAGGTCACCTTAGTCAAGCTCGCATCAGCTGACTGTCAGATGATCACATCTACCTATAGGAATAGACATCTACAGCATGCATATATAAGCTCCTTCAGTACTATCAGCAGCTATCGCGTTCTCCAGAGCCCATTTACCCTCCTCCATCCCCAGCTCCTCCTCTCGTCCAGTCAGGATTTGGTATTCTGATTCCCCTTGAATCAGACTAAATTCCCGAATTATTTTGTACATTTAAATATCGACATTAATGATATCTGCAATACATTATGTTGGTTCTGTTCTGTTTACCCTAGGGGGGTTATTGCTGCTCTCCCTGCTCTTATCCATGCTAGGCTTGCCCAGAACAGAACCATACCGCCAATCCCAACTGTATGCTAATAGTCAATCATCTTTGACGATAGTGGTCCTGACAGAAGTGAAGTAATGCGACATACCCTGGTAAGTTTACAGATTTATAAGTAACATTGGGCAGTTTAACTGCTCAGGACAAACAAGGGACTCAAGAACAACCATCACAAAACAAAAAAACAGCCGTGGATCATCAGGTAACGACACACAGTATTAAAGCAACACTAGGTAACTTTTGGCGCTCTAGCGGTTAATAAACAAAACTGCATGCGTCTTGCGGAAGAACATTGCTACTTCTTTCTGTTTATGTCTGTGACGAGTCACGCAGGTACTGTGATACTCCGCAGCGGCGCGACCCGAACTAAAATAGTCCGAATATAAACACTTATTATAAGTGTACCGTAGTGATTCAGGATAAGACAAATACATGGTTTGGAAAATGGATTCATGATGTACTCACTCATTATATAAATTTTGTAAATTTTGAGCACAAAATAAGTTACATAGTGTTGCTTTAAGAAATAAGGGTATGTAAACTTTTGAAAGGGGTATCTATCTTTTTTTGTCTTGTGGACTGTATGTAAACATCTTTCATGTAAAATATATTATTCAGGACAGTACTAAATAAAATAAAAAACATGCATTTTGTATGATCCTTCTTATTTTGTTAAAATTATTCACATTTTCACAGATTCTGCAATGGGTATAAACCCCAGTCATATCATATTACTAGTCAAAAAACAATCTTATGACCCTTGTACAGAAAAAAATCCCTTGAACAAAGTCATAGTCATTAAAAAGGCCATCAGAAGAACCACCATACCGACAGGAAATCCTTTGCCCTCTCATAAGCCGTCAAAATGTGTGCCAACACAAATCCTTCACGCTGACAAAGGCCAGTATATTTTGTACGAGCGCACGTTTGACTGTTGAGCGTGACGGTACTTACCGTCATGAATTAAGATCACAGAGACACATGATAGCCAGGAATTCCCAGAACACGGTGCTCGCTCAGAAAGACACGCAAGTTCAGGAACCTGGTAGCTTAAAGAAGGAAATCTAA